>KK121506.1:667680-700487 GCA_000611955.2 Stegodyphus mimosarum | reverse complement strand
ATTTTTTTTTTTTTTTTTTTGTTGCATTTGTACTACTTTCTGTGCTGGTGTTCAAAATAGTTAAAATATAGCTAATGTGCATTTTAAAATAAGGTTAAGAATTTTAAAAGAAATGTCGAACACATTGAGATAAGTGTTGTGAGGTTAATATATACGGGTATGTTTCTTAATATATATATATATATTTTTTTTTGCATTTGTACTACTTTCTGTGCTGGTGTTCAAAATCAAAAGCCTTATCATATTTATGCGCCTCCACAACTGATGGGTCGATTTTAAAGAATTTTGATAAGGAAAACTTAAAATATAAAAGAAGTTTTTTAAATATGGCAACAGATCTAAAGGGTTCAGATTTTTAAGACCGCCAAGAAACTTTAATATAGTTTATCATGTACTTGTCTTATGTCCAGCTGCTCATGCCGCCATGTGACGTCACTTGTTTCGTAGCAACCCCCGCGCCACCAGCTGACACCACCCATTACCTTTAACATGAGTTCTGTAAAAATCGGGTATCGTGTGATAGCTTCTTTGATTTATGAAGAGTTGTGTTAATAAAGTTGATTGTTGCAGCAACGTGGAACTAACACCGAATCATATCCAGACGCTTACAATACGTAGAGAGTATCGAGAGATTGCCCAGAAGAAATGGCGAAACGTTTTACAGCATATTAGATGAATATGCATTTAAGCAAACATCATAATATTATATACCTTAGGTATATTTAAAAAGTTAGAAACATCTAATGTAATTCTATAAAAGCATTTAATTCTTTTAAATTAGATGTATCATTAATTAAATGCATTTTTTTAAAAAATCACTGAGATTTTAAAATAAAAAATAATATTCTTGAGAAATGCATCTATTGAGTTTAAATAATTTAGTGTATTAATTAATAACCGAAATATTGAATATGAAAGAGTAATATCTTACCTTTTTCTCTCTGGCAAAATATTCGAATGAAAAGCGAAATACGCGTCAAAGTTTAAAAAAAAATCGCGTATCGAAACTAATAGCTCTTTTGAGCTAACTAAGTTTCTTTGAAGTTATGTAATTGGTGTAAACTGTCTATAAAATGAATAATAAAATCATTTAGTAAAGTAATTTAAAGTAAAAATGCAATATTAAAATGAAAAATCTTTATTCAATGGCTAAAACAAATTTTTGTTTTTTATAATTTTGAGAAAACGTTAATTAGGATACATGTGCTTGTTTCTGTCTGATCTATCCTTTCCATATAAATTCACAGAAGCAAGTGAATTTGACAGGAACTTGATCTGGTTCGTCATCATCATCATCATCATCCTTTCTGCCTTTCCCTGGTTTTTTGCAAGTACATTCATGGTCCTTGCAGCAACCACTCTTCTTAGGGTCGCATGGATTATTCTTTGCAATGCACGCACTAAAACATAAAGAATAACATTGTACAACTGTGAAATATTTGCAAAACATATAATTGATATTCCATTACATTTTAGTTCAACACCTTTCCTAATTTAATTATATCGCTTACGAAGGCAATATATTGCACACCATCAAATTCTGAATTACAACTTAATGTTAAATATCACGCCACTTATTCTGAACCTGCTTTGGAAAGTACAGCCGTATCTCTCGATACAGATGTATCTGGATACGGGAATTTTGTGATAGTAGCGTGTGTTCGAGCAAATTTTTGGATTTGGATATGAGAAAAATTTGGGATAAGAACCCAAAGAGGATCAGAGAGTCGTTGAGCCACATCAGGGAGCGCTGTAATCAAAGCGAAGAACAAGCTCTCTCGTTCAGGTAAAGTGGTTAAATTGTGCTATATGCATCTCTAGATTATTTAGTGCTCGCTTTCTTCATTTGTTTATGCAGTTATTTTGCCATTGTATTAAGATATATATATATATATATATAATTAATGTAAATACTTATTTAAGCTTATATATCTGCAGTTATTTAGATATATTTATAACAATGGATCCTAAAAAAGTGAGAAATGTGAAGAAGCAGATGTTTAATGAAATTAATGATATAAGGTATTTTCTCCCTTCTTTCTGAACGCCTCATGGTGTAACGGTAGAACACTTGGCGTGTATTCGAGGGGTCCAGGTTCGAGTTCTAGCGATGGGATTGCTCCTTTTTCGTGTTTCCTACTTAAACAATCTTAATGACTACACAGTGGTTCTCAAACTAAAAGGGATCTGAAGGGTATGATAATTCTTCATCACCAGGATTTGGCGACTAGGATTCCTTAATTCCCAGCCGCCCTTAAAAGTCGGAGGATATAAAGTATTTTCTCTCTCCTTTTTACATGCCTTCGTTGTGTAAAACTCGGGGCGCATTCCAGAGGACCCGGCGAGGACATTGCTCATTTTTCATGTTTCCTTCCAAAAATTCTAATCAGCCTACAATGAATGAGATCTTTGTTAAACATGAGCAAGGAGTGCACGTGGTCGGCTTGGTCAAGCATTATAAACGCAGTATTTCTTCAGCATGCACGATATTGAAGCACATCGAGCACTAAGTTGCGTTTAAAGCGCTTAAATCCCGCTGGAGCTCGGCTCCGTTACATCTCCGATTTTTGTAATAAAGCATCTATCTTGCTGAAGCGCACCAGAGCCCTAAATAAGATGTGCTTGGGCACTTTATTTTATAAAACTGAACTTCCATTTTAGAATAAAATTATTTTCATTTCATTACGTTTTGTTTTAATAATAAGTAATACTTAGATTGCTCTATTTCTCTAAGAAACCAAGGTTGGTTGAAGTTGAGACAGTTAATAGAAGAAACGTTCCCTTCACTCTAGTATTCAGGCACATGTTACTCAGTGTTCGTTAACTTAACGAAAAAGCGGCTAATGAACTTAATAATATTCCGTTATCAAATGATACAGTAAGTCGACGAATTCATGAAATGGCAAATTCCATAAAAGCGACATTTATTCAAAAAATAAAACACAATGCGCATTTCGCATTGCAATTTGGTGAAAGTACTGATGTAACAAACTCAATTTTTGGTCATTAGTTTACATACGTTTTTTATGTTCAATTGTTAGTTTACATACATTTCGAAGAAGATAAACGAATTGCCCAAGAGTTTGTAAATATCTTCATGATAAAGCAACTGCAAATGAAATTTTCAAAGTAATTGACAAATTTATGCCTGAGAATGATATTCCTTGGACTAAGTGAATTCCCGTATGCAGTGACGGAGATCGGGCTTCAACGGGAAAATATTCCGATGTTACTTCTTAAATAAAGAAAGTCGCATCTAAGACTAAATTTACTACCTGCTCCATTCAGCTTGAAGCTTTAGTAGGTAAAACAATTCCCGAAAACCTAAAAATCGTTTTGAATCAAGATGTGAAAATTGTTAATTTTATTAAAAGCCGAACTTTAAATTCAAGGATCTTTACGGTCTTATATCAAGAGTTGGGCGGTAAACATGACACGCTTTTGTTACATTCCGAAGTAAGGGGGTTATCCAGAGGCAAAGTTTTAAATCGGCTTTGTGAACTTCAATCAGAAATTCAAATTTTCCTTTATGACTCAAAATTAGAATTGCAAAATTACTTATTATTGAATTATAGTTGGCGCGTTTAACATTTTTAACTGGCATTTTTGGAAAGTTAAATAAATTAAATTTAGGATTAGAAAGACTAAGTGTTAATCTGTTTACCATTAGAGATAAAATAAATGCAATGATAGAAAACTCGAACTAATAATCAAAGAATTGCATAATAATATTTTAAGCTTTTTACCACTTTTAGAAAGTTTTCTAACCGAAACAAATTTTAAAATAAGAGAAGAATTATCATCTGACATTAAAAATCATTGCTTTTCATTGATAAATAATTTCAAACTGTATATTCTCGAGAACTATGAAAAAGAAATTCGGATTAGAAATCCATTTTGTTCAAATATACCTGAAATTTTATCGCGTGAAGAAAAAGAACAATTGATAAAAATTTCTTTGTGATCGAACTCTAACTAAGAATTTCAAAACTAAGACACTGGTTAATTTTGGCTGAACTGAAAAAGGAGTTTAAAAGCATTTCAAATAAAGCTATTAAATTAAATTGCCTTTTTGCACAACTTGTTTGTGTGAACAAGGATTTTTTTCCATATTATAGTATTTGAAAATCAAATACAGAATAAAAGTGGATCCTACTTTGTATGGTATATCTCCCGCCTTCTTCGCACGCCTTCGTGGTGTAGTGGTCTGCATGCTCGACGCGTAACCAAGAGGTCCGTGGTTCGATTCCCGGCGAAGGCGTTGCTCATTTTTCATGACTCCTGCTTCGAAAATATCCTAATGTCTCTAAACTGGCGCCCGAACAGGGAAGGTGGATGATGAATCTCCATCACCACGATTTGGCGATTGGGTCCCCACAACCCCAGTCGCCCTTTCAAAGGGGGAGTATATAAGGTATTTCTCCCACCTTCTTCGCATGCCTTCGTGGTGTAGTGGTCTGCATGCTCGACGCGTAACCGAGAGGTTCGTGGCTCGATTCCCGGCGAAGGCGTTGCTCATTTTTCATGTCTCCTGCTTCCAAAAAAACCTAATGTCTCTACACTGGCGCCCGAACTAAAAACAAAACAGGTGGTGGATGATGTTTCTCCACCACCGCGATTGGGCGAGTGGGTCCCCAAAACCCCAGTCGCCCTTTAAAGGGGGAGTATGTAAGGTATTTCTCCCGCCTTCTTCGCACGCCTTCGTGGTGTAGTGGTCTGCATGCTCGACGCGTAACAGAGAGGTCCGTGGTTCGATTCCCGGCGAAGGCGTAGCTCATTTTTCATGACTCCTGCTTCGAAAATATCCTAATGTCTCTACAACTTTACGGTTAAAACTAAGTGAAATAAAACCACGCATAAAGATATTGATCTCTCTTAAACAGGCCCAGATTTTACACGAAATTTTAGAATTAAAGTATTACAGCTGAAATTTTGATAATTAAGATGGTAATCAATTTTTAATCTAATATTTTTATGCGTATATAATGCGAATAGCCAATAAGTTGTGCATATGGCAAAAAAAATATTTTTTAATATTTCTGTAGAGAAACTGAAAAGTAATCAGTGTAAAATGTAGTGGTGGTACTACAGATTTTGACTTTTTGTGGAAAGGGTACGTGTTAATCAAAAGGTTGAGGAACGTTCGTCTAGTCTATTTCTATTACAGATTGTTCTTTGAAGCGTAAATGCAAATACATATGTTAGTGCATAAGTAATCACGAATTTTGAAATATAATGGCCTTTCGATTCTGATAGATATCTGTAACCTTGGAGAGAAATTATTATAAATTATCTTCATAACAGATTGCAGATGCTCATCGTTCAACAGAGTCGTTTTCTTGTTATTTTAAACTATGAAAAAAGACTGTTCACATATAAATGTATTTCTAAACGAAATAATTATTCTTACTGCAAAAATCCGTAACTGATTTATCTTTGACAACTAGGCATAAAAGATAATAAAATCAACATGTTCAAAACTTGGAATAAGATTAATATCGCACTCTAAATCATTTAGCTAATAGATTTCCTGGTGTGTTATTTATGTTCGTTTTTAACTCGGACTTCATATAACTAAAATCTTGAAATTTTTGCAACAAGTACATAATTAAAATGCATTTCTATGGCAGAGAAAATTGCTTTGGAGCCCGCATGAGGGACGGTTTGAGATCACTGCACCATATTATATACTGTATACTATATTACATATTGCACACGATATTACATTTCGTATATTATATTACATACTTTACGCTATATTACATAATGTACTACATAAAGCAATGCAAAATGTATTTCATACTGTCTCGTACTTACGGAACGTAACGGATTTAGACAAATTTGTCTAGTTCTTCAAAAATCAAATGATAAAGAATAAAATTCGTTTTTATAATATGCAATATAATGTACTATTTCAAGCGATAGTATTGAAACAAAAAATTATGTTTTCAGAACTTACAAGTGATTAAAGTATCACTGATAAGAATACAAAGGATTCTAGAAACAGTATGAGAGTACGAGAGAAATTTTGAAAGAAAAGGAGCAAGGACCGGATGTAATTATATCCATCAATGGAAATATGATTCAGGATAGAGAAGACTATAGAATGGACGTATTTCACTGTATTATGCTCTTTGTCACTTAACGCTTGCTTAAGAACATTAACTTATCACCCTGTGAAGAAAACTATTTGCAACCGCCGATACCACAACACTAGATACAATGGCAGCTACTCTTCCCAAACTAGTTCTCGTAAATTTATTACACATTTTGCAGGGTAAACTAAATTTCGGTTAAGTTTACTTTCAGTCGCTGGAATTTGAGTCGTAAAACAAAATGCAGTACTTTTAACCAAAAATTATCCCCAAATTTAAGGAAATTGGTTAAATACGTTAAAACGATATCTTTAGCTGCTGGTAATATAAAGGTTTTCTCCATTAGTATGGGCCTGCCCAGTCTTGGCAGTTCTTAGACGGAAGTTACAAGTCTCAAGCAGATGATACAATTTTTGAACATTCTGAGTTATAAATTGAATGAGATGCAACGCTGTTAAGTGAACCTAGCGCCAAAGTGTCTCTATTGTAAATAAATATAGTGAATTTTAAACAGTGCCTTTATTCTATTGTGGTTTATGCGCTATCGACGAAAGAGATTTAATTCAATTTAATACATTCACATGAAATGCGTATAACTGAATATTCCGTGCAAAAAAGTCATGTGCTGTACACATCAGACATTTTTACCATAGCGACTATGTTTGCTTACATTTGAAAATTATCAGAATAGTGGATTTGTTGCCAATCTAGAGAAACTAAGCATCGCAACAACAAATATAACGTCTTTTTTTATTATTGCGAATTAAATCATGCTTAATCTATTCTGAAATTATCATTTAAGTTATTAAATTATCCCATATATTGACTCATCATAGCGTCCGAAACAAATTAAGTCAGTTTTTACGTTTTCAGTGTCCTTTTGCTGAGTGAGACCAAGTGTAAACTTTTATTTTTGTACACCGAAAAATCTGCCATTTTGCCTGCTGCCGAATAGCTTGTTTTTGAGAAGAAACTCTAATTTTAATTGCCAAAATTTGTCTTTAAACTATTTTAACCGCATTTATGTTTTATATTTTTTATATTTTGAGATGATATTTTGAGTTTTTATGTAGTTTTGTCTTGTCGCGAAGAGAGAACTGAATTAATTATATGAGAAATATATCTCTAATGAAATTCGAGGAAATGTGTTTAAATGAAATGCAGGAACAAATGCGTATAATTTAATATTCCGTACAAGGAAGTCATGTGGTGTATAGATTAGATTTTGTTTATTTTAGAAAACTGAAAGTTATGCTAATTTAAAATTTTTAACGTCATTGATATATTTCCAAAAAATTTTTTGAAAGCATACAAGTTAGGCTCTTTTTAACGTAGTATGATTTCCTTAAATAATATGTATAATGGTAGTTTTCGTGCATAAGGATGAAAGTTTTTCTTCGTTTGAACTATGGATTGGATTCGGATATAAAAAATATTTATTTCTCTGAGAGCTTCCCCAATTTGTAAAACTTATGTAATCATTTCTTACGTTTTTACTTCATGAATCAAATTGCTATTCGGGGAACTTCCATTATGTGATTCCTTTCTAAAATTGAACACATTTTAGCTAGCATTTTAGAGATTAAAAACTGAACCCATTCCAAAATACACTTCATTAGTCAGTTAAATATACTCCACTAGTCGTTAAAAATCATTCCTGTATCACACATCAATACAATACTCTTTTGTACCCATTGTAAAATCAGATATTCCTTTATGTTTTTTCTGTTATGCTTATAATTCATTATACCTGAGAAACGTTTGCTAAGTTTAATTGTCTGTCGTATAATATTGGTTTGTTTTAGCCTAAAAACGTCGCTTGTTTGACATAAAGCTTTAGGCTTTAGGCTATAACAATTTGTTAAATTTCAACTACGAATGTTACCATATCTATTGGAGAAAATCTGCTACTACGACAATGAACGCATGTCTGAATCCACGACAAAATATTAACATTTTCTATTAATATAATTTCACATCGAGAAACTTAATGTTCATTCCCAAGAAAGCATTCTGGAGAGATTGTTGAGAAGAAAAAGTGGCATGCAACCTTCAGAATTTATATTTCACTGGATTCTCGACCAAACCTGCTAAAGAAGCTGGACACAGCACTCGCGTTATTTATTCCCTTGAATAATATGAACCAAATAACTATTATAGGAATGCAAACAATGCAACCAAACCATCCGAAGTGCTATGACAAATTCCTCTCACTTTCTCCACTCACTTCACTTTTCAGATTATATTATGTTCAATTGTATTGTCATTAATGTAATGAAATTAGTTTCCTAATTGCGACTGTACATAAAAAACCCATCAGTTTGTACATAAAGAAAGGAAGCAGGTAACTAAATTCAAGTTATTGAGAGCAATAATTTCAAATTATGATATAGACAGAAAAATTCTAAATTTTACTTTTATAAATATCTGAAATTTTAGATTGAAATCTAGAGGAAGTGTCTAACAATTTTAATTACAACTTTATGCTAAGCATTTTAGTAGTAAATGTAATTGACATGCAGAAAATAAATGTGAGCGTAGGAAAAGAAGTGTTTCAGTTCTACTTACTCTTTCCTTTCTAGTTCATTTCTGAAGATTTCTAGATATGCTAGAAATGGATAGAAAAGTATTTTAAAAGAGTGAGCAATATTTATAAAAACTATATCTGACATTTATTAAAAAATAAAATCTGAAATGTTTCATACTTTAACGATCGCCCAAAAGGGCTCTTTTAATGTTTATAATGGTTAATCAGAAGAAATTATAAATAGAGATGGCCCGGGTGGAACAGCGAAATATTATATAAGCTGCTAGAGCAATATGCTTTTACACTAAGAAGAGAACGTTATATATAACTTCTTTATATTTGAAAAATGTTAAATTATATAACATAATTCTGTAAAAATAGTTAAAGTTTTTAATTAGATATGCATTTTTATTTAAATCAATTAGATTTAAAAGTAAAAGCACAGTATTCTTAAAATGGTTTATTTTTACTTGGGCTTCTTTTTCTATTGCTTTTAAATAGTTTTATATGTTAATGAATAACGGAATGTAAAATTATAAGAACATAGGTAAATATAGAGATTTAAAAAATTAATATCTTACGTTTTTCCAAGTGGCAACAATGTCGAACGAAAAGTGAACAGTGCACGACATTTAAAGTGAATCAGCGCAAAATCATGTTTTGAGATTATTAGCCATTTTGGACCAATTATGAATTGTAAAATTTTATTTAGATTTTTTTTTACAAAGCATGTTATTAATTAGCCTATCAAACTAAACATTAAATATTTGTGACAGGGAATTGTTAATTGATTTCTAATTTTTTCCAATATATTAATAAAGGAGAATTATGAATAATACCTTTCTTATCATCTCTAATAACTGATGCTACTGCAATACTCAAGCAGCAAAGTGTGCACACTAGGAAGAGCTTCATTGCAGCTAAATGAAAGAAAAGAGATAAGACAATTATTATACAAGCAAACATCAAGTTATTATACAAACAAATATCAATTCTTTGAACAGAGCTACTGCTTTACATCACTGCACGAATTAACTAAATTTGTTATACAAAACCGTCGCTCAAAAAAGTATCATGGACCTAAATAATGTGTCCATAAGTGCCATTCGAACCTTAGGTCATAGACATAGGTTTCCTTATATTATAATTCGAGATATAAAAATATTTTAAATCATGTAATTAGTATGATAAAGATGTTTTAAATCACCTAACTTAGCATTTGAACTTTAAATTTAAAAAAAATCATTTCTGTAAAACTTGAGAAATTAATTTTTAAACGTTTCCTCGTATCCTGCAGTTATGTTTAGTAAACGTTTATACATATTCTAGAAAATGAGACTTTGGCTCCCGATCATCAAAAACTTGATCGAGATATATAATTTCAAAATTTAAGATTATTTTAGACTTTTCAGGGCTAAAATTAAACCTTTATAGCTGTTCTTGAGGGGTTGGTCAACAAAATAAATGAGGTTAGTTTAAGGTTGTCGTCTTCTTCCATTTAATATTACTGAAAAATGTGCCTTTGCGACTTAATAGTGCAACAATCGCCAGTTTATAATTTTGTTACATTTGTCGTGTTGAAAGCATTTTCACATGGGTAATTTATAAATTTTTTAAATGTCAATAATATTTACACGCAACTTTATTGATGTGTACCTATCTTTAAAGCAAAAAAAAACTTCATTTGAGAATAAATATTTTTAATTTTTAATGAATGAAAATAACTGTAATGTAACCGGTTGTTTCTGTCAGCCCAATCACTAAAGCTAGACACTGATTCCTAGAACTAGAATTCTACAAAATTCTACAAATAATATCACTTTTTGAAAAACCATTATACTGATCCATATAAATACTATTTCACCTCTAAGAAACAATTAATTAAACAGTTTTAATATATATATGGATTTTTAAGTTATTTATGTAGGCATTTAATGTTTACTTTCCTAACTGGAAGTGGCCACGTAACCTATAAAAAAGTGAGTTTATAATTTTAGTTGACATTCATAATTTTTCAGAAAAATATTCGGGTAAATTTTCTTTAGATGAGCAGTTACATCTGGTGAATTTTAGTGATTTGACATTAAGGACCTTCTGATAGTGCTATAGTATTAATAATTAATAATTGTAAATCGGAAAGCACACACACACATATATGTATATATATATATATAACACGAAATGTTTTTATTTCTCGCTGTCCTGGAAGAATGTTCTGTAGTACTAAAAGTGCATTTGACGACTATTTAATTAGTGTTTTCGTATTTAAATACTGAAATTTTCTCTCTCGTAATGAGAAGATATTTGATTAGAGCTTAATTACTTCAAAATTTTGTCAGGTGGGTTACTAAGGTTTATTTGATTACGGCAAAATTCTGAAGCTTTATCTGCCTAAAATAAGAAAGTTCGTGAAGAACGTTTTAAGGGAAACTGTCTTCTATCTACTTTACACATGGAGAAATCTCCCAAAACTTCCATCGACGTATCCCGTTCGCCGGGATTCAAACTCCGAACTGAGCTATTAGTGTTCAGCCACTTTACCACTTCCTGCACTGGCCCTTTTTCCAGGTAAAAATGCTTTTGACCACTTCAGTTTTATTGCTACAATGAAGTATCAAAAGTGTGAAAATTGAGGAATAGCTAGCTCATGCCAACTTAAAAAATTCAGATTTAATAAAACACTAAATTAAAACACACTGAAAAAAGCGAATTTTGCTTTACTATGCACAAATTAGCACTCATTTTCTTTTACATAATGACTAATAACTATTGTAAATGTAAAATCTTAAATTTTGCAAATATATATATATACAGACCGAAGAGCCATTACATTATGTTCACCCTCCAACTTTAACAGTGTGCTCGCCCAGGAACCAAACAACTGCGGGTGAGCGGCTTATGCTTGAGTATGTAAAGCGGTTGTGCATTATCTTTCCAAATATAGCGCAATTAGCGACATAATGGGAAAAGCAGGGGATTTATCACACTTCGATACAGGTCAAATCTTTATGGCTCGGCGACTGGAAGCATCATATCAGAAATGGCGCGTTTAGTGGTCTGTTCACGTGCAGTTGTTGTGAGCATATATCAAAAGTGGTGTATGGATAGTAAACGACAAACTGCTGGCCAGCTGCGTGTCGTCGACGACGCATTGATTCTAGAGGAGAGAAGAGAGGCTACGCGTTTTTCGCCGTGACCGAAGAGCTACAACATCGGAAATTACAACAAGCTACAGTAGTGACACCCAGATAATGTGTGCAATGTGTACAGCAAATATTGTTGCGTATGGTCCTAAGCAGGCGGAGGCCGAAGCATGTCCTTGCACTGACGGCACATCATCGTCAGCTGCATCTGCAAAGGGGTAAGAAACATTGGAATTGGCATTAGAACAATGGAAGATTGACGGGCGTGTTCTAATGCGCCGATTTCGAAACGAATGCCCGTATGCCGGCTCCCATACGCCCAGTTGGGCGGAGACAAGCCGGTGGCTGGGGTATTATGGTGTGGGCAATGATATCATGGAGCTCATTCGGACCCATAATCAATATAGAACAAACCCTGGCGTCTGTGCGCTACGTGAACGTCATTGCAGACCAGGTTCACCCATTCATGACAACAGTATTTTTGGCGGGGGATGGTGTTAACTAACAGGATAATGCACCATGGCATAAGGTTCGAATCGTCAGGGAATGGTTCCAGGGACATTCCAGTGACTTTCAAGTCCTGTTTTGACTTTCAAGTTCACCTTACATTAGTCCAACAGAGCATTTGTGGTTCCACCTAGAAAACCAAATTCGTGCTGCCGCGCTACCCCCTCTCAACATGCTGCAATTGCAAGCCCTGTTGGTGAGCCTTGCTACCAGATGCATCAAACTACGTATCACCACGACCTTGGGGAGTGAATGCCATGCTGGGCGCTGGAGGTTTTGAGGGCTAAATGTGGCCCTACATGTTATTAACAGGGTGGTCATAATGCAATAGCGCTTCGGTGTATATATATATAAATTATAGACAAAAAGTAATTTCGAAATGTTTTTTCCGGGTCGTACTTTCGAACACCTTCCTTGACGACAATCGTTATCTCATTTTTTTTCTGTACTCCGAATAATAAACATATTTTCTTATCCCGTTCGTGTTCTTTTTTCATGGACGTTGTGTCGTCAGTACAGCCCCAGGAAATTGTTTCTGACTAGGCATTGGTATGTCATTTCTCATCATCTAGGAGTACTCTATCTCTCCTGAAAGTTTGTCAGCGATATACTGATACATCCTGTATATTCTAACGCATCCATGCTGTTTACTATCACATCACAGGTTCACTCAAAGTGTCGCCCTAAATAACTATAACACGAGACATCTTTCCACAATAAAATAACACTAAGATTTTCTTGTACGCTCATCTAATATTTTTAAGATTAAATTTTCCTTAGATCAGTTTAAATTTCCAATTTAAGGTTATTATATATATATATATATCAATTCTTGTGTCTTTACCGATTATTTTGTATTTATGTTGCTGGATCAAATTGTGAATTTCCACTTTTCAAAGCAGAATCTTGAAAATCTGAAAGTTTACAAATAGTGCTGTGTCGCCAAATGTCGCTATTTTTGCAGTTTTTAATTGCTATTTATAAAATGTTAGCAGCTAATTCTTGTACTATTATGCATTTGCTAACTTGAAGTCTTATGCATTTGCATTTCTTGTTCTTCTAATGCTTGCACTGCAAGTTAGTTGATATGTGTATATTTTTTCAAAACATTCAGAGCTCAAATTTAGAACATGCTCCGGGTCAGATTTAAGTAAAACTATTGAAAAAGATGTATTTCATTGTGTTTCATTTTAGCTTCGTACATATGTTACGTGGACTATGGGAAAGATAAAAATGCAGTAAAAATAATAGGTCACATTTTTACCACTAGGTCAAAAGGTTGAACATAAAAAACAAGAAAGAGAAATTGGAAACTTAAGAACTTTATCTAATCACAGAATTTGTTCAATATGCGCTCCATTTGTGTCGATCTCATCTTCAAAGCATGTTCGACAGTTGCGAGTAGTGTTTCTTCAAATAATTGCCGCAACAAGGCGTGCTGTACTTGCTTTTAAGTTCGGGCAGATTCTATGCTCTTCTTCCACAGACCCGATCTTTCAGGGTTACCGAGATCCAGAAACAGATATTAAAGTATGAAGAAGAAGGAGGCTAAGCTTTTGAAAAACCTCTTGGAGTTTCCAGATCACCTTCGAAATGAGCACAAAGCAGTTTTCGCTCACCGGACCAATATGCGGCGTTGCATCACTTTTGATAAAGACAGTAATCTGTAACATTCCTTTTTTTTGCTACTCAAAAATTCTCATTAACGGTTACTAATTACAATACACTTTTTAGGGCACTGAAGAGTACTTTCGGGAAAAGGTTTAAGAGAGAAATCAGCAATAAAATCCACACCATACAGTCAAGTTTTCAGAATGCAGAGGCTGTTCATACCCAGCACTGGATTGAGAAAAAATCCTATGCGATGTTTCTGGGTATTCATTGTTACGTGTAGAGGAAAATACGTCTCATATGACCACAAATAGCCCAAGGTCATATATTGTCAATGGTTATTCTTATCAAAAGCCGGCTAGCCAAATTAGTGCGTTAATTCCAAATCAGTTTGGAGAGTGTAGTTGTTTTTTATACGTGATCTTGGGCAGATATACTTTCAAAGAAGTGACAGAACCGTTTGTACCTAAGATCAAGGAATAAACAAACCAAGCAATACATCTTTGGCGTTTGTCGAAGAGCATCGTTAAAGAAATGTTTTGTCAAGCATAATAGTAGCAAATTCTTCCACCAGTTTTGTTTGAAATCTGTTTTCGTTCTCTTCTTAACAGAACATTCAACTGCCCACTCTCAGCAAACTTAACAATCATCTTTCCGAAACTATTCTTCGATACAGATCCTTTCGCAATCTTTTAGAAGGTTAATATTCTCGGTGTGCATTTAAACTATTGCTACAAATCTTATAAAATAACTTGACTATTAAAGTTCAATCTATCTTTTCTAAAGGTATGGAGAAGGCATTGATGTTAGAGTATTTATCACTGATATTTTTAAGAGATACTAATTTGCATAATTTTATTTCTTCACTTCTTTAAAAGTGCATTCTACTGCTTAAAAGTTAAGTTCTTAGTTCCTTCTGCAGCTTTCTTTTCTTGTGGTCCATATAGCGTATATACCAAGTTTAAAAAAAATATGCCAACAAGAACGGGCCTCCAGTCGCTACGCAAGTCTGAATAAGGTCACGTTAATAATAACCATTCTGACATATCATTTCTGTGATAGCTGCAGTTCTCATAATTCATCTATTCATAATTTCATAAATTTTCATCTATTCTGAATACATACAAACTATATTGAATCGGAATGAAAAATTGAGCTTATTTACACTGATGTAAATATAACTTTCTTTCACCTTGTACTGCTTTATAGTCTGGATTTAGCCAATGTTCGTGAAATATCATCTGATTGCTTTTATAATGTTCATAAATACGTTTTACATCATTTCAAATGCATTATTTTTAAAAACTTCCTAGAATCTTTATGTTCGGTATTAAGTCTTAATAAGACTGTAAGGCTTAATAAGAAGTGTAATAAAACTTAATAAGTCTGATAGTAAGGTTTTTATGCTTAATACCCCTACACCAAATTATTTTCAATTTAAAACACAAAAAATTCCAAATTTTCGAATTTAAATGTAACTTGAAACTCCCAGCAAAACATTGATAAATATAAGAGAATCATTGCTTTTTTGATTTAATTTCAAATGCTTGAGGGTTAAATTCCTGGTAGTACTCTTTTACCTTAAATATTGAAAAATGTTATTGTACGCAAACATGAAATATTCTTTTTTATATAATCGCCGTAATTTTCTAGAGCGATTATGTTTCACTGGAACCAGGAAAAATGTAAACTGAGCAGTGTCCTCTACATGACTGAGCGCAAAAACGTCCGACTGCTAGCCATATGTACTTCCAATTACACCACACGTGCGCAGTGGTAAAGGAAAAAAAAATCCTTTACATTTTCACTAAAATAATTTCAGACTATAAGCTTAATAAGTGAGATGCAAATTCTATTAAATAAATTTTAAAAAATATTGTCATTCTTCAATTTAAATCATTGGAAACCCAGTGATAGAATGCTCTATTTTTAAATTCTATAATCAAATAAACGCATAATGTCCATAAATTTATGAACTATACTTACCGGAAATTTAGGAATATAAGCTTAGTACAAATGTACTTATCTGGGCAGAAGACGACTCTTAAGGAAACTTAAGAGTGCAGATTGTTCACCACATGCAAAATATTTATACGGAGTTTAAAGGAAACATCGTCGTCTATTTGTCAATCAAATGATTTGTTTAATTATTTCACATTCCATCTGCCTTCCCACATGCAACTGAAAACTGGCATTGTATAATTTTTGATTGACAGAAATGCGTTGTTGCAGATGCTGAGCATATAATATTTCTAGTAAGACGTATGAACTGAGATGAAATAAAAAAATATGGGGAAAGTTCAAGCTTTTGCTTCTACTTTGTTCGATATTCATTTACATATATAAATTTTTTAGAGCATCCCTTAATGTGAAGGAACTTAATATAAGCTATGAATTTTTAACAAGGTAACGTTCTAATTTCCTGGCTGTAAGTAATATTGAAGAAATAACTTATGAGGGATAATTACATACTCAAAAAAATACTCTTATTATCTCCTATAACATAATAAAACAGAATATATATATATGTGCATTCGTGTGTGTACGTATGTGTGTGTGTGCGTGCGTGTATGCCCTTGCGCGGGGATGTGTGTGTTTGTGTATATATATATAAAATATTAAACCTCAAAAATCAAATAATATATAATTAATAAACTTATTTAGAAACATGAACATAAACAACGCGCTAAAACCTGTAGTAATTTTAATTACCATTAATAATAATATTAGTAATATAAATCAAATTAATATATTCATAATCTTTTCGAAAGAGCTAGAATTTAATATTTAACAGTGAATTCCGTAAAAAGAGGTAAAATTTCTCTTTTGTGTCATTTTTCGATCGGAGTGATGCTACAAACAAGTGCACTAGGACAACTATGTTTATATTTTAGCTAAGGTCATAGGAGTTAGAACCGAGGAAATTTGTTTACATGTTAAATCGCGATAGCGTTTATTTTGACCACTCTCAGAAAAAATTTTAGATATTTTAGATGAAATGTATTGATTTCATATGTATGGATGTATGAATTGAAACAATATCCAAACCACAAAGTACTGTGGTGAACTCTTAGATAGCTGAGAGATCCAAAAGATGGCGCTACCAGCTTCTTCGCTCGTTCGTTAGGAGTAAATTTGGCACTTTTGAACGGTGTAGTTTCACATTAGCAGTCATCGGTGAAGCAAGAAAATGACATAGCTCTTCTAGTGGGATATAATACTTTGATTGCGTTGAAAGACTTACATGTGACGTTTATCTTTGTTGTTTGTGCATATGTATATGTTTCTAATCTAATTAAACTTGTAAATTTAAAACCAGGCATATCATCTTAATCCTTGCGTTAATACATGTCGCTATGGAATAATGACTCTAATTTTGGCTAAGGTAAGATTTGATATTAATGGCCCAAAATGAAGTTATAGTTTAGGTATAAAATTCTAATTCAGTGTGTCTTTAACTTTTTAAGCGTTTAATTTATGTTCGAATAAAATAAAATACACAAATTATTGATTGCAGGGTGCGTTTAATAAAAAGCATATATATACACTCACTTCCAAAAGTTAAGCACAGAGAGAAATATGCTAATTTCTGGAAGCCAATCAGAACTGAAGAGGATGCAATTCGCTGCAGATGTAGATGGAAGTATGCAAATATGTTAGGTAACAGCCAATCGCGCTTTCATGTCAAGAAATATGCAAAAAGGGCAGTCTTCTAAGAAACCAGCTTTATGAATGGGTTACAGAAGTTGATTGTAAGTGCTGATAGAAGGTGTTTAAAACTTTCGTACAATTTGTTTTCAAGACATACGTGTTTCTATGACTTCCAGAAGACGAATGGAAGATTCTGAGCGCTGCAGTGCTGTGGGGCGCATTGAAGCAGGTCAGTCCATCACGGATGTTGCTCTTTTCTTCCGCATTCATCGTTCTGTAATTTCACGTTTATGGAAACATTTCCAAACCACACAGACAGTTGTCCGAAGGCCCGTAGCCGGTCTCGCAAGGGTTACAACCCTCCCGGAGGATCTATATATTGCTACTGTAGCCACGCGGAATCGCAGAGCGACCTCCACATGTGTGACATATGGTTGCAGCGTCCATTGGTAAGGCCATATCTGCAGCTACTGTAGGCCGAAGATTACATATGAGTGGACTACGCCCGGGTACCTCGAGTTTGTGTTCCTCTAGCCGTCCAATCAAGAGGGGCACGATTACAGTGGTGCCGGGAACATGTCAATTGGAATGTGTCTGATTGGGGCAATGGCATGTTTACTGATGAGCCAAGATTTGCTCTGGAGCCAGACGACAAGCGTATGAGGATATGGCGTAAACAACGAAGTTGCAATCAGTTCCAAAACATCACCGAACATTACGCATTCCGAGGCGGAAGCATTATGGTGTGGGCAGGGATTTCATAAGGATACCGCACCGACATGCACATCTTTCAACGGGGTTCTTTGACGGCTGGCCGGTATCGAGATGAAGTCCTAGAACTCATTGTGATTGTACGCTGCAGCAGTTGGCCTTACTTTTACTTTAATGGACGATAACGCTCGTCCCCCATCGTCGATGACTACCTGGAGAGTGAAAGGATTGCGCGTATGGCGTGACCAGCATATTCGTCCGACCTTAATCCCTTGAAAATCTTTGGGATGCTCTCGGCCATGTTGTATCTTCACGTTTCCCACCTCTAGCCACTCTTATTGAGCTGGAAACTGCTCTACTAGAAGAATGGCGATTGCTTAATGCTGCGGTGGTTGACCGCCTAATTGAAAGCATGGTCACAAGGTGTAACCTTTGTATACAGATGAGTAGGATCACATACCCTATTAATCTCCTTTTTTCATTTTATGGTATTTTTTTTCGCTCTATACATAATTCTGTTTAAGTCTCCAGTGTGTCATTATCAGATAACTTACAAAAATTTAACATTATTTTCATTTCTATATATAATTATTGATATTGTTTTATGCATAAATATATATGCTACTTTCCTGCCGACATTAGTGTCCATCAAAATAGTATTTGTTGATTTTTCTCAGTTTACATCTTCGTGCTTAACTTTTGGAAGTGAGTGTATTAATAATAATTATTTAATGTTCTGGATATACCGTAGAATTGAAAGACCTTCAAAAGAATAAACAATGCAAAAATCCCACGAAATACGTATAACGTTTAGAAATAATATGATTTTAATTTCACAGTATTATATATCCTTTTTATTAGCATTAAACATGGGACTGGATCTTGCCTTTCACTAATATCATTTACTATTATAGTTTCACTCTTCATTATTAAAATGAAAAAGCATTGACTGTCAGAAACACGACTGAGTATTTGGCAATTAAATTTTCTGTTTTAAAAGTTGAAAATAATAAATAATAAATAGTTTTAATAATACATAATAATTATTCTTAATAAAAATTATTAAAGTTAAATTAAGGTTTTACATTTCTAATATTTCATTTAGGAAATAAATACACCATACACTTCTTTATTGAATTTTACAAAGATGTACATTAAAAAAAACTAAATTAGTTCCTTAGTTTTCCGCATATGTAGACTTAACATTTAAAGTTCACTAAAGTTCTCTTTTGGAAGCTATATTAAATAATTTATATGCATGATATACTTTTTGCATTGCACAGATATTTTGGCCGAAGCAGTTGCCTATAACTAAGTTTTTACTTGCAAGGAAAATCTTAGTTGTATCATTGGTTGTATTCAAATTTTCAATCATTTTCAGCGGACTTCAGAGAATGTAGTGTATTTTATAATAATTATACTTATATTAAGCTAACGAAATTATTTATTTATATGATGTCATTCAGGAAATAAATACGTAATGCACGCAATAAGAAGAAAAGTACACTGGTGTGCAAAACTTAAGCAACAGCAGGGTTTTTTGCCATAACTCCACAAGAAATCAACTGACAGACATGAAATGCAGAAATGAAAGAGAGTATTATATACGTAAAGGATGACGAAAGCATCGGAGCTGAAAAAGGAATTCAATGCATACGGTATGGAATCAAACAAAAAGAAGCTTTATTGAACACATAATATCCTGACTCATGATTGTCTATCCAAGAGGAAGAACAACAAGCAGATGTTCCTTAATATGGGATACGCGCTTCCCTCACTGCAATGGTTGCTTCGCACCGTCTCCGCATACTCAGAACCAGCTGGTGCAACATTTCTTGCGGTAAGAGTGCTCATTTCTCAGTGAACATCTGTTTGAGTTGTTGGGTGTTCTCCGGAGGATATAAGCGTGCTGCAATGCGTCTCCCCAAAGCATCCCACACATGTTCGATGGGATTTAAATCTGGGGAGTACGCTGGCAAGTCCATTCGAATGATATCTTCACTTTCCAGTAGCTCCTCAACAGCAAGAGTCCGATGTGGCCGTGCATTGTCATCCATAATAATTACGTCTGGGCCAATGGCACCTCGGAATAGACGCACATGGGGAAATTGTAACTCCTCACAATAGCGGTCCCCGGTTACAGACCCTCTGTCGAAAACGTGGAGCTCAGTTCGCCCGTTCAGTATAATGCCTCTCAGACAAGAACTCTAGTACCACCGTAATGGTGTCTTTCCTTGATGTTACTAGGATAAAACCGAGTCCCGACCTCTCTTCAAATCAAAACGTGTTCAGAATCGCTTCTTGTACTGAAATGACTGTCATCCGTAAAGAGGGCGCGACTCCATTGATCAGTTGTCCAGTTTTTGTGCTCTCTGCACCACTGTGAACGGTGGCGTCGGTCGCCAACTTTCAACGGGAGGCAGCGTTCAGGACGGTGGGCGAATAGGTCCCCTTTGTGAAGGCGTCTGGCCACAGTAAACCGCGACACTTGTCGCCCCGTTGCTGACAGAGTTGCTGAGCAATGGCGCTTGCTGACTGGTGTCGGCCTCTTTTCGCCTGCAGGAAGATATATCGGTCATTCCCTGCAGATGTCGTCCTCGGGCGGCCACCACCAACATTTTGAACAGCGTTACCTGTCGTTTGGAACGCTTTCCAAGCGCGCGAAACGACACTTTTGTTGATTCCGAACTCTGCAGCTACACTGGTGACAGTACGCCCCTCCTCCAGCTTTCCGATCATTCTTCCACGTGTGAAGTCGTTCAGGTGATTTCTTCTGGGCATATTTCACGAACTGACTCACTGGCACTTGCAGCGAATATGTTGAATTGCATCGTCGTTATTCTACTGTTCAGCGCTTTTATTCTACTGTTGAGCTGCGCGCGCCGACATCACGAGTTTTGTGTACCCTCACGTCGCCTCTGACGTTTCGTTCCTGATATTGTACTGATATCCAGACCTCCTTTTCTGCAATTTCAGGGTTATCTACTAAATTTTTACATTGTTTTGCACACCAGTGTATTTTTTAATGTACATCAGAAAATATGATTTCTATTTCACGCATAATGCTTTAAACATATTTGAAATTTGACTGATTTCTTTATATGAGAATTATCTTCTAACTAAAAAAATCAGTGAATTTTTGTATATTAGAATATTAAAATAATAGACATATTGCTATTGACTTACATTTTATAAGCCAACTCAAACTAAAATGACAACTTAGAAATAAATTTCTTAGGTTTTTGGTTCACAATAGTTTTCAGATGCTATAAAAACTTACTAAATATGAAATTAAATATGCAACAGTACATTTTAAACCGTGCTCGCAAAGTGGAAACCTGCCATGAACACATGAAAACATATGTCACAAAGCTGACTGAACTAAAAAAAAAAAAACTTCTTTGGGAACACAAACTTTCTGTTTACTGATTTTCAATACTAGTATTTTATGTACTTGGCTGTAAAAGATTGGAAATATTTGCTTTTGAATAAAGAAATCATATCATTCTTACAACGGTAACATATTTGAAAATCTTGAAGTTTTTCATATGTACAAGCCCCAATAAAAGAAATCGTAGATATCCACATAGACTAGACTGTCAATTACCTTAGATATTACCGGGGATGACATGCATGGTTAAACCAGAATCACGATTAATCTGACATTAATTTAAAAAATTAGAAAATAGGAATAACTGACATTACAATTAACTCTGGAGTATAATTAACAGTTTACTTGGACTCATAAAAAGCTTCGTTTCGAGAAGATCATTTGATTTTATAAATTAAATTGGCATTCAGAACAAGAAGACTGCATTTCAAAGCGGAAACAGCAATGTTTTGCTCATATTGCTCTGGCATGTTGATAAGAATGAATGAGAAATAAAAGATTAATGACTGCACACTAATTAATGTTAGGATTTATCAATTCATCGTTAACGGATAATTTAACAATGTTTATGTACTTCAGATTATGTGCAATTAAATTACGTACTGTTGTGGATAAAAAGAATTCCTAAACACTTGACATCATCTACTATCACTGGTGTTATCCGTTTTGCATTTTCCATTGAAAACTGACTTAGTTATGAAGGCTTACGACAGAAAGTTTTTCGTGGTTCCACAATAAAAAAGGCATAACCATTTTAGAAAAAGCATGGTTAATGCCGATTCTATTAACACTCTTCCGCTTAATTGGGATTTTCCTGTATATACTCACAATATTCTGCTGTAAAGCAACTGCAAAAAATATCCTTTTTACAAAATATAATAGCAAATATTCGTTATGTTATCTGTTGTCCATTTTTTATTATGATCCGAGTAAACTGAGGACTAAATGAATTTAACATTTCATTATCTAGCTGAGATTCTGGTATCATTGGCTTTTTTTTTTTTTTTTTTTTTTTTTTTTGTTTTTTGTTTTTTTTTTTTTTTTTTGGTAATTTCAACTAGAATGTCGTAAAGAATTTGAACAGACAGCCCGACTTCTCCAATTTCCAAAAGCAATTACTTACACAGAAACAAGGTCCCTTTTTCCCTGCCTACAGAAAGGAATAAAAGGAAAATAAAAAAAAATGAAATAAGTTCTACTGAACACTCTTTGACAATAAGGATTGGAATTAACATCGTTGGAAATTCGTTGTTAAATATTGGAGGCTTCAAAGAATTCTCATTCGCCAGTTTAAATATTTTTTAAATAAATCTAGTACAACAAAATTGAAATGACAGAGAGGGTACTCGTGATTAGCACTGAAAGTAATTTGTGTAGTTTGATATATGAGACTTTTTCTCCAATAAAAATATAAAAGTTTTCTTAATTAGATATTAGGTAGGATGGACATGACTTGAACTCTGCTATATTTATTGAGCTTTCAGTTGATAAAATGACTATCGTTTTGTTCTGTAATGAAATCTGCAACATGAAAGCCGTTGCTTTAAGGAAATAAGAATTCTTCTTACAGCTTCTATTTCCTTGAACAACGGTTTTTATGTTGCAGATTTGATTGCTTACCCCTTTTACATTTCTAATAATTTAATTTTTTCAATTTTTTATTGTATATTCTTCATCGGGATGTCAAACTGCAGTCTAATGTTTTTATATTGCAGATTTTATTCATTGATTCGCGAAAATCGCTATACGAAATCTACGTTTAAAGTTGTTTTCATCAAAGAATTCCTTTTAAAGTGAATGAAAGATTTTGTTGCTTAATTTAATGCCAAAAATCTTTGATAAGTAAACACTAGTGGAACGAATTTGAATTTTTTTTCCAGTTATATGAAAGAAAATATAGGATACCGCAAGATGTCTCGCTTCATTCGAATTTGAATATTTATTCATTTTCAGCCAATTCGGTTATTGTATAAAAACCTCCAGTGAGTGTTTTCAAGTTATTTTATAGATGAAATATAGAAAATTATGCTGTTAACAGCGGATTAGCTGTTATTGCAAATTTACAACGATATATATCACTGCAAAGCGGTTAATAAAAATATTATACCTTTCCGAACAAGCTCTGATTGTGTATGAACTGCAATTGAATGTGAATTATTGGAAGAACTCTTGAAAAGAAATTTAAAAGTGTCGAAAGATTGAGAATAATTGCTATAAAAGGAGATACATTTCTCTTAGATTTGCTGCAACAAATAAGAAAAAGATGCCTTTTTTTCTTTCTTTTTGTTCTTTGCTTCTCCCCCTTGAAAAATGCTGTCTCTTAACACAGAAAACACGTACCGTATATTCAGGCGTAGAACGCGTAATTTCAATATAAAAAATAAGATCAAAATTTACAGGTAAACATTATACGCCAGACGTAATGGTGATAGATTTAAAAATAAGGCATGAGCATAAAACATTAGATTTCTATATGTACCTAAATTGAAACCTGTGTATTAAAAGAAATGACATACCTTATGAACTTTGCAAGGTTTATCCTCAGTTTTTAATAGTTATCTTTAGTTAAAGCCACTTTCCTATCCTTTCTATTTTCAGCTTACAATTTCCTATCAGAATGTGTTTTCAGAATCGCGTTTAATGCAAATGAGTAAGAGTAGTACTTAAGTCTAAGTTTTACTGACTTCGTTAGAGAGCTAGAATTTCTGACTAGCGCGCGTTTGCCTTTGGGCTATATATCTCTCTAAGTTGGTTACTAAGCTCGGCCATAGTTCAGGTCCTTGATAGCTTCGCCTACTTAATTGAGATTTAGGGGCCAACTACTTAACACCTTGATAGCTTCGGCTATATCTTTTTACTTAAACATTTGTTAAGCTTTAGTTCGTATTACCTTGAGTTCAAGCCGAAGTGGAGGCTTTGCTGTACTCTCTGAGATAGGAGCTGACTGTATTAAATCTTATTTTGAGAAATAAAGGGTAATTAACCCTTCTTGAATCTTATGTCTCTGTTCACACACTCAAGCAATTATTCGCTTATCGGTGTAAGAGGTCCCCCACATTTAACTGTTAAATAAAAGGATGGAACCCCGCAACATAAAATCTTCATTATCGGATAACATGAGAAGTCCCTCATCTTCATCTTCCGTTATATTTTCAGGCACATAATCGAATTCTGTTTCTTATTCACTATCATTGTTATTCTGATCCATAAATAAATAATAATCATCATCCGTTTTATCTGTCACCAACACCAAACATCTTTGCTGCAGCACAATTTCCGTTTTCTTTCGTAAAATGAATGGCTTTGCATTTGAAACCGGAACTGTGTTTCTTTCGTTTCACGGAAGCCATGTTTACAAATGAAAGGACTAGAACAACGGTATTTCAACTAAAACAAATGCGACTAACAAAATGCCTCCGATTTTCATTTCAAAATCACTGCTTCAAATGACTAAGGAAAGAGAAAACATCTAACTCCTAATTTTAAAAAAATCATTCAGGTTGGCAGTGCATTATTCCAAATTATATCCCCCTTTCCTCGAAACCCTAAAATTCTTTTGGACTTCTGCATTGAATACAATCCCCCCTCTTCGGAGGAATATATACTTACTCAAGCATCTAACCCACACACATATTATTCCGTATCTCTTGTCAATTCGATATACTCTTGTTCGAAAGGCTAGGAAAAATCTTCGAAAAAGTGACCTCAAAAGATAAGAACATTGCACATGTGTATTTCAAGTTTCTTTTTGAAGTATGTGGTGCGCATTGCATGGCGATTATACCTAAAAATTACAAATTGTAGCTTGAAATTTTAGATGTGCAATATGCACTAGAAAATATGGCATATGTTATCTGAGGTTCAATATTCACATAAGTAATGAACAGTTTTATAAGAATCTGGAAAACGAGAAATCATCATTTTTTATATCCTGCTAAAGCGATTAGTAATGTTGAAAGTAATACGAATAGAAAATACTTCAGTAATCTATAACATGGGGAATAATAATTTTATATTTTATATCTACAAACCATAATCATTTTTGAAAATGTGGTATCAGCTATGATAATAAGTTTATGTTAAGTAACTTCCGTTCGTAAAATTGTTAGGGTTGTTTTATTGCACAGTCCACTCATTTAGTTTACAATTATACAAACATCGTACACTGTCCCACACTGTTTTTCACTTATTACGTGCTCCGCCCTTAGGTGCTATACGGAAATGTGGGAATGTCCCATGGAGATCTTTTTACTGGAATCTGTCTCGTATCCACGTTACACATGAGGAACACAATGAAGACCATGCAGCCAGCCCTTTCGCAGTGACTCGAACGGCGGAGGGAATTACCAGTGTTCAGCGGCTTTTACAGCTCGGTCGCTGGTGGGCTACACTAACTTTTAAAGGTGGGAGTAGAGGACAAAATGTTGGCAAGTAAAACAGCAAAGTTAAAGCGAAGTTAATTAGATTAGAAGACATAGTTATGGAATATAATGACAGTAAATACAAAAACGAAATACAAATAAAATATAGATCACTTCAAAGTATTCAAATGAACATAGAAGCTTAAGAGATAGGTATTTCAAAAGTGTTGATGAAAGAGATGTCATAGCCATGAAGAAATCCCTGAACTGCGAAAAAAGAACGGAAGTTTAGGAGCTAATAAATACGTTCACTAGAATTACCAATTCCTAAATTTTCTAGTAACTATACGGAAAGGAAAAATTTTAATTTGCATTTCGAAAACAATATTACACATGTTACTCAATTAATAGAAGTTTTATTATTTAAAGGCTGCATTAATTGATGAAGCAATATAATTTGAAACTTTTATTGATTCTTTCAGTTCTATATTCAAGCTCTTGAAGATAAGTATGCTAATAAAATAATCTTAATTAAGACACATATGAAGTCATTAATGAATTTACGTAATTTAACTTTCGAATCGAAAGGGATAAAATATGCAATAGGTAATGTTATCATAAACGTAAGGGATTTGAATGTTTTCAAAATGGGAAAAATATTTACTGGACATTCTGTTATTAAATATTGTACTTCAAAAACTAGCTAATGGAACACGTAAAGAATTTGAACGAAGCAGTCATGGTACAAATGTTCATAAGTGTGATGAATTAATTTCGTTTTTATAGAAAAGCTGTCAAGTACTAGGTAACATTAACCATACTACTAGTAATGTGAAATATCCATTAGAAAAAAAAGTTCAAAATCAAAGGCTCTGATGGTTAAAACCGGTAGTGTTCCGACTTATGTGATATATAAAAATAATAGCTATCCACTACATAAACGTGATACACTTTTAAAATAAATCCAAATCAAATATATGAAATAGTTGAAAACAATAAATTGGCTTTAACTGTCTTGGTAAAGAACATTTATTCGCAAAATTCAGAAGCTCCAAATGCCATAAAAAACATCATGCATCGCCCACTCAGGAATGACGCCATCGATCAGTAGTTAGGTAAAAGAAAAACGGAAACATCGAGTGGCTAGAATATAAACAAGAATGCAGATCTCATAAAAATCTATCAGGTTGCCTTGTAGCGCAGAGAAAAATATGTCGTATTAGCGATGCAATAGCATATGTTAGTAATTAGGAAGGAAAAGCAATTCAAGCTCTTGCTACTCTTGATAACTGCAGCACGAGCTGTTTTCTAGCAGAAAGAGATGCCAAGTTGTTAAAATATAATGAAAGAAAGAATAAATGTTTCTATATCCGGAATAAATGCGAACATTATAAACATTAATTATCAACTACATGTACAGTTTTTGAATAAAAATTTAACATATGTAATATCAATGAATTGCTTGGTTATTAAAATTTATTATTAAATATTTATTTTTAAATATTATTAAGTATTCAGTTAACTGATCCTTAACTTGGAACTCTTAAGAAAAACTAGATGTTACTAAGGGCCGAATTGTTCTTTGAGGTTTTATAATTAGAAAATTTTCAAGAATATATTGAAGGTTAATTTGATAGGATATAAATATATTTTGACAGATTTGATATATATCAAGGATATTTTGACAGAAGAAGAAAAATACTAAGAGGAACATTTCAGGCATAGTCACTATCGACAAAAAGTTGGAAGATGTGTAGGTTAGTAACGCATTAGAAGAATCGAACACGCTTACTGAGAAAGGATGGCATCAACTGCGGAGTTGTCTAAAAAGCGATCTGAACATGAAAACCTTATATAAGAATGTTATAGGGATTTAAATCACATGGAAGAAGTTCAAGAAACTGAAATACGGACCTGCAATTATATTGACCAACACGGAGTTTATAGTCTTGAGAAAACCTCTACCAAGCTTCGCGTCGTGTTTAATGCATCAGCGACTACTTCTAATGGGAAATTACCTAATTCAATATTAATAAATACGACGAATACTACAAGAGAATTTTTTATTTTATATGATTATTAGATCTGGAAAATACAACTATGCATTTGCAGCTGATGATCAGAAGATGTAAGTCATTTAACCCTTTGAAGGTCAAAATCCCCGAAACAGCCTTTCGTTCAAACGACCACAACCGCCCGAAATGACCAAGATTGCGATGCTGTTTTTCCCCTTTTTCTAAGATACGCGGTAGTTGGTGCAATTTCTCCTAACGCATTGCATCAGTTTATTGCACACAGCTTGTCCTAAATGGCTAACGAAAGCTTCTTTGATAGGAAGTAGAAAGGATGTCATTTGAAGTCTTCATACTTCTTTGTGCGGTAATGGACTAGCAGGGGTGGAAACGGAAGGGACGGGTAATGAACGGGGACGGACGTTTCGGTATTTTTAAGCATACAAGTTAGCAAAGGCTTCGGTTTTCTAAGGGTTAAATGCATCTTCAGTTTACAATCGGCAGTTATAAATTGACTTAAGAAGAATTTTCGATAGTTGTCATACAGACTGAAGATATTCTCAATTCTCTTCCAATTTTACTTCTTGTCAACAGGCCTTAACGCTGAGTCACTTCTTAACTGGACGTTCCGTTACTTCTTATCCTCAACTTGATTTGTCTCAAATTAGAGATAATAGATTTTCTAAATGGGAGATTATTGCAAAGTTCATTCAGTTTATTTGGAAACTCCGTCAAACTGATTATTTAATCATTTTTAAGAACTCACCAAATGGTTTATTAATAAAAAAATTTTAAAGTAAGGTATGTTAGTTGTGTTAAAAGGAAAATAATCTTTTACCATTTAAATGGTCGCTAGCTAGTATTGGAGAAGCTTTAGCCGGTAATAAAACTAGAGGTTTTAAAGTAAAAACATCAAATTGCATATATATTCGATGCCTTAGCAAAATTTGTTTACTACCTATCAAACATAATAATGTTTAGCTTTACATTCTTCTGTTCTTATTGAAAACTGTCCTTAAAAATGGAACTGTTTCAAACAGCAAGTAAAACTGTAGTATAGTGAATTAATTTATATTATATAATTGTTTGTATTATTTTATACTATATTTCACAATTATATGTTTATACTTTTTATATTGAGTTTATATTTATATATGTTTATACTTCTTATGTATGTTTATACCTTTTATATTTATACTTTGATCATTATCAAAGAATGATTTTAAGTAAGTAACTCCTTAAGAGTACTTTGGGCATTGTATATAGTATTTCCATTAATTGAATTTAGAGATAAACAAGACGGCAAGAAATGCAACTTTAATTTCTGCATTAAACACAGTGCAGGTCTGATGTAGTTGTATACTCTTGGATTTTCGGTCGCAGGCAAAAGCTGTCCCAACAAGGTCACGAAATTTGGATGTGTGTAAGATAGGCAATAACTCTTGCAGTCCTGCCGGTATTCTTGAAAAAGCTGTTTATATAAAATATCAGCTATGCTAAACTTGTCGCAATTCCCCAAAATATTCAGAAGTTGAATTTTTACATGATTCTAGCTGAGGATTTCAACAATCGTTACGGCTAGAATTTTCAAATCTGCGATGCCGTATCTTCCATTAGGAAATCTTGTAAGCCAAATGCAATGATCAGAGCAGGTCCAGATTTATATATACGATCATACTGATCATGAAGCAACAAAACACATTTAATTTAAAAGTTATTGTTTTGCATGAAACATGTCTAAATTCGAGACAAATATGAGTGAAGCATTTCTAAATTCACATTTCGTTTACATGACGGCAATAGTTGATTTAAAGAAATAGATAATAAAAACGGACGGGAGAAAATTAATTCAAAGAAATGATCCAAAACAATGCATGAATTGAATTTCTTAAATGAGTTAATAAAAACTGCAGTCTATGTCTAAAAAGCAGACATGTTTTACTATATTTAATTGTTGTAAATTGTTAATATATTATATTTATAATTACTCATATTATATGAGTTATATCGCTATATTCTATTAAAGGAAGGATGTCACCTTTGAATAATTTATATCCTACATCTATTAAATGCATTCTTTCATCAGAATGAAGATTAATTCTTTTGCTTAATGTTTCATGTATAGCTTACGCAAATATAAAAAATATAATTTTGTCATGAATTTATGCATTTAAAAATCTAATGGCAATATTTTCACTGCAAGTCTTATTTACAACGTTAAGCTGTAGAAAAAGCCACTGTTAACCTTTAAATGGCACTGTTTATGAAGAGACTTATTGATGCATTAAAAGATAAAGCCTTTGTTTATGAAAAAGTAAATTTTGAACTGAGTGTGTTTAATGGAAATTTTCAGCAATCACCGAATTATGTAAGAGTAATTAAATTAGTTCAGACTTAAGAGACGAGGAAATTTTTCTCAGTGATTTTACTGATATATATGCAAACCTCGATTTTATTGTTTAAAAATGCGAAAATTCTTTGAAATTGTTCTTAAAAGACCTACTAAGAAGAAAATGAAACATTAAGTAACGAATTTGCTCCTTAAAAAATTTTTACAACTTTAAAATAAATTAAAACTATTGCTTTTAATTAGCAGCCGTGTATTTACTTATTACTACGTCATCCACGCCAAACATGTTTAAGTCATCACTGACGTTATATTAATTATACGCGTGCAACGCTTAATTGATAGTCAGTTAAATAATGGAAATGTTAGGTGTGATGTGTATTTTGCTCGTACTAAGATGATTGCAGAAATGAATATGCAAGAATGAGTTTCAATTCATTTACACTTTTGGCTTGAAATTAATGAACTTTATATATTCAAAAGAACTGATAGCACCTTCACAAAGTAACGTAGGGTAATATCCGGAATAAAACTAGAGTACAGAAATGGCTACGACGTTTCAAACATTTCGATGATAACTGCGATGTTACCAAAAATAGTAAAGGTGATAATAAAAGTAGATTTACGTTTAGGAACTACATTGAAGCCGAAGAAGAAGCTTTAAAGTATCCGAGGCCATGTTATGTCTTTCTAGGCTTATACTCAAAGTGTCTAACCTCATATGCCATTACATTTTAAGCAAGAATCTGCATATGTACACTGCGGGAAGGAAAAAAAAACGACAGTTCTATTTCTCCCGTTCTACTGGGCCGATTCTTGACGAAATTCAAACTGCGTTTCCATGTCTCGAAACGCGACTTAGGATATATATTAGATTTATATGTAGCATTGTTCTAACATAGGTATTTTGACATAAAATCGAACTTTTTCTGAAATAACATACCAATATCTTCCATATTTCAATTCTACGACTCAAATTATGTCTAGATATTAAATTTTGTAATTTTTTGTGAGAAATGTAAAAATTTATCTTGGCGTACTTTTTAAGTTTCGCGAAAAATAATTCACTTGGCTAATTACTTTTAAAGCAACCTATTTTCCTTTCCTTTTTTATATTGTCCACGAGCGGAAAAATGTCATCGATCATACTTTCAAATAATTTCGACAAAGTGCGTAATCCAGATTTCAATCCAGATCCAAATTTCAATTCCAGATCCAAATTTCAAAACGCGCCAAAATGTAAATTCCCGTATATCTTGGAAAAATTTCAATAAACAACTCTGATTTTTTTGCGGGTATGCTTAGAAATACATCTACTTTAAGACGATGGCAAAACTTTTAGAGCTTATAATTCAAAACGTTTTTCGAAAAAATTATGAAAATTATTTAAAAATACAAATTTTAAAAATAAATCACAAAAAATCAGGGAATTTTATTTGGAGTGACCTTAAATTTCTAAATATGAGAGGAAGAATCAAATAAGTTTAATAAAAAAAGGAGATGTTAATAAGTATATATCAAATTAAATTAACACTGAGAAGCTAAACTTTTGAGAGCTAATTGGTTTAAAAACTACTCGTACGGTTTTTACAAAACTTGGCAGTTTGGCATAACTTGAGCCATAGAATCAAAATATGAAACAAGAAAATCTTGAAAGGTTTCAGATTTTAAATTACGTCCCAAGGGGCGCTTTTGTAGCGTTTTGTGTGTTACCTTTATTTATTAAATATCTTTTTATACGTACTCAAGCCATACAATTCAGTTCAACGGTAATATCGCAAAATAATATTAAAATTAGCATGTCTATAGAATTTCCGATACAGAGACCCGCGCGCTGGAGATTTTTTTTTTGTGTGTACAGTGTTGTCATTGCTCACTTTTAAATCGTTTAGTTTTTTAATGAAAAATTCGTTGAAGTGTTACAAAATATGAGATCGGTAATAAAACAAATTTCAAATTCAATCAGGGCTTCCACATGCCCTAATTTGATTTAGAAGATTACATTATTAAAATTTTGATGGCTCTAGGTACCGTTGTTTTATCAGAATGCGAGAAAAATTTATGCAGATTCTTCATAATTTAATTTCTTTAAATATAATATAGGACCATAGTATTTCGTGGCAACAATTTGAAAAGTGATTTCCCTTTTATAGTTTTCAACGCAAAATGACAAAATGGAATTAATAGTGCTTCAGGGCAAATTGTCGCTTTGGACTAAACTTGGTATGTTATTTCAGAAAAAATCGGATTTTTTAACAAAATACCTATGTTAGAACAATGCTGTATATTAATCTAATATACACTCACGTTTGTGAAAATTGCAACACCAAGAAGGAATCGTCATAATTGAATGCAATTTAATACACAGTTGAGTGGTAGGGGTACAAATAAATGATTAAATGTTCAAAGCAAACAAACAAGAACAAGAGATCAGAATCAGTTTTTGTGTGG
>KK121506.1:589725-667209 GCA_000611955.2 Stegodyphus mimosarum | reverse complement strand
ACAAATTAAAGCGGGATTCGTCAGAAAACACGACATGCTGCCAATCAGCACGCCAGTCTCTATGCTGATTGGCCCATTGTAGCCGCAGGCGGCGATCCTGTATAAAGGAGTCCGTGCGCGCAGTCCACACTGCAGCAGACGTCTACGAATTGATGGAATTATGATGAAACACAATTATTCACAATGAAACACCTGTAGCTATTGACCACAGTACTGCCAATTGTCTAGAGGAAGCTGTACGGTCCGTCCGCGCCATGCGGACCAGGTGTCTATCATCGCGAGCTGACGTCACATTTCGGGGTCCACTCCCGGATTTCCGAGTTGTCCGACACTCGTCCCTCCACTGCTTCCAAACGCGCATCACTGTGCTGCTGTTACGCTGCACACGAGAGGCTACTGCACGATACGACAATCCAGCTTCACGAAGGCCGATGATTCTCCCTCGTTCAAACTCTGTAAGTTGTTCAAATCTCGCTGTCTTTCGTCGACGAGGCATAAGTACAGATTGAGTTAACGTTTACCACTAGCAGATAACCACCGATAACCATACACGCCTCGCTACAGCCGTCTATTTATTCGGATCCATCAGCCGTTCAGAGGGCGCTGCTCAGCATACGCATGCGCTACGGATTTGCAATTCTAATCATTTGCATATCATGCGCTACTTTGCATTTCCTGAAAATTTCAGCTCACTCGCGTAAGTCCTTCATGGTGTTGCAATTTTCACAAACGTGAGTGTATATCCAAGTCGCACTTTCGAGACATGGAAGACGCTATTTGAATTTCGCCAATCGGCCTAGTAGAACGGGAGAAATAGAACTGTCCCTTTTTTTCCCTCGAGATGTACATGAAAAATAAAAAGTGTTTCCAAAACTGTTGGCCGAGGTTATGAGAAGCAGAGAAGCCATCTAGAGCAAAAATGGTCATTGGGAAGGTAATATCGGCGTACATTAATCACACGAAAGCGATCAGCTAAACAATGGTTTGGAACGAAATAGAAATGCCAATTGTATTTTGTTCTGACACGTTTACAAGACACACAAGCATAAGTTTTACTGATCATTGACATCTGTTTTTGGAAAGATTTGGTGACAAAACAAAACGTCGGTCATGAACATTTACATGATTAATTTCAGAAATGAACGGTGAAAATGACATCCCAAACAGAAACTTATTGTGTGGTTTTTTTCTATAAGAACAGGAAAGCCCACAGCAGACGCTAAGACTATTGAAGATTGTCTTCAGCCACCATAATCCTTAGGCTTAGTCCTTGTGATTAAGGTTACTTAGACCAATAAGATAAGATAATCTGTAGTGTACGATCCGTAGTGATGCTAATTACATTGATGGGGGTCTCGCATAAGGAAATTTAAGACAGCATATGTTTTAGAAAATTACCGGATCTTTCTCTGTGCTACATTGAAACCGATGAATAATACTTAAAATACAGTCATTCTTATGCCTTCAGAGCTTTCATTTTCGAGTAACCTAACAACAGTTTATCTGGATGACATAATATATTTATGTGGACATAAAGAACAACATAAGCATTTTCGGTATTGAGCATTCATAAAGATTTAAAAATTTATTTATTTATTTTGAATTTTTTACGAACGTTTTGGAATTCAGATGCAACAATTCAAAACAAACAGGAACAATTATTTGAGATTAAGGACGCTATATCTTTCAAGGGAAAAACAGTACGATGAACGAACGCCGCCTTTAGAAATATAGACTTACATAAAGAAAAAATATATATTTTTTTTGTTTTTCGTGCTGATTAAATGCATAACATATTAATTTTAAAAATGCCTAAACGCTGCTTTAAATAAATTGATGCGTTATTTCATGCATCATGACTTCTATTAAAGGGTAGAAAAAATTGATTTAGACAATAAAACTATGTACCTTTTCTAGTTAATAAACATTTAAAATGTAAAACAGAAAATACTATAAAAATATATACATAGAAAGAATATAGATATAGGAAACCTTTCTACTTAATTCAAAGTCTTCGAAACCATAAACAAAACTTGTATTTCGTAGTTAATCTTAAGTTTAATATATGCTAGTTATTTTTCCCCATTTTACAAGCTTGCAAATTATACCATATATAGTTTATACATTACGTTACGTATACCAACCATGGCACACTAATTATTTATGCATTTTGCGTAAATAACACTAATAGCGTTTCTAACTTTTGGAATTTCGTCTTTTCTTATGTACGTCTCTATTTTAGAAACATATGTTTTTAAATTATTTATTAAAAATATATTTTTTCCTTCAGATTTTCTGTGCACCACTCCAGTATGTTTTAAGATGATAATTCTACATTAAAAAACTCCCTTTAGCCAAACATTTGTTTTATTACAGTCAAAGCAAAATTATTAAAAAATATATACACAGCAAACGGCTAGAGGCAACAATTTAACAAGTTAATTCTTTGCCATTTTGCCTGAAATATTTCACCACACTTTGATGAGAAAACAAATATTTTAAAATGCTACTGTATTTCAGTTTGCAAATTACTTTATTATTTGAATATTAGTTTATCAATATCAAGATAATTATGTCTAATAGTTTTTCTTATTCTAAGACATTACATGTAATATATTAGTTAATTTTATATCTCTATATTTTATAACGCTTAAATGTCAAGCAAAATAGTACGTGTGTTGCACGGATAATATTTTGCTTGTGGTGGTATATGTTTCTTCGGCAAAGATATATTGTTTTAAATAAGCTTTCTTCCTCACGTATTGAAAAGTAATAGAGTGTTAGAAAAGCAGAGAAATTAAGAGTGCAAAATCTTTTTCTATGCTGTGAAAGTAATCTGTAAAATCTAGAAACACTCCTAAAAATTTCTTTCTTAATTTTTTGGATGAAGCTGTCATTTCTAACTATGAAATTCATTTTGCTTATGTATTCTGCAGCGGTTTATAAATACCGGATTATATTTCCTCGCAAAATCATAATCGCATCAGGATTTCGTCCATCCTTCCTAGCACACTGTAAATTGATTTCTCAAAAGCTTTCCCGGCAGTCAAAACATGATTGATTTATTTTAAAGTAAGTCTTTTAAAGTAAGTTATGTTTTTGAAAATGTTTTATTTACGTATACATCATTTTCTTTTGTTATTATGCAAAACACTTGTAAAAAATAAACCAGCTACATAATCTTTCAATTGTATATTTACACAACAATCAAACTAATCGCTGTCACAGTTCTAGAAATATATATTTTTAAATTCGATTGTAAAAATATTTCTTTTAAGAAATTTTACATGTTGCATTTTCGGTTAAACCCAAATCCTATTCAGTGGTCAATGTATCTGTTGCCATAGTAGTGGTATTAATGGGTTTGTATCTACCTATTACAAGAACTTAAAAACAGCAAAAATTCAAGAGTAAAATTTAATGGAAAATTTTGAATATCGGTAAAAGGTTATTTAAACTGTTAGTTTGAGCTAAAACGAAAAATTAAACTAAATGTGTATAGTTTGTTCTTTATGTGTCGGTAAAATCTTTCCATCTTTCTTAGGTGTAATATTTTTAAAAAAGCCCGCCCCTACTAAATGACTGGTAGTAGATCCATTGTTCCAGGTTAAAGAATAAATAAAATATGATCTTTTGAATTTTCATATGTGACAGTTTTTAGTACAAATATAAAAACTCAGAATTTTGGTAAAACTATACAGAATTAAAAGTGACCTCTTTTGAGAAATATCATTTATTAAGTTATCGTATAAGCCTTTTAAGCAAGTAATGTTATCCAGTATTGAAAATTATCCTTAAAACCTTGTCGAAATAGCATTACTTATGCTATTATTGCTCTTGAATGAGAAATCGGAGAAAGGATTGTCAACAGGTAACTTATGTCAGAAATCCATTTCAAATTTTAGTGTTTCTGGACATAGCACTATGAAATTCATAAGTATTCAATAATCTTTGTATGAAATTAAAAATATCTGTACAAAATTTGCATTCGACATTTATATATATTTATATATACAGAAATATTAAATTCATTATGAACTAGTATTTAATTCATCACGCACTTGCAATTGATACACAACACACAGAAATACTTCAGTCTTAAATACGGATTTCCTTTCACGAATTTTATATAACAGCAAACGTTTTTGACTATTCCCAAATATAATATTTTGTTCTGCTAAAAATTATTGAATACTTCATTAAAATGTATAAGCAACATGAAAAGTCTCTTATAAATTTAATGAGCTTTAACATGGAAACATAAATTTTGGAGAAGCGGCTTATTTTAGGACACTAATAAAACGTTATGTAAGTTCAACATAATTGCATTTTTGTCGTCAATACATCAAAACGATTCCATATAAAAAAAATCTGAATGCTTTCAAATTTTACATTAGCCCCAAAGGGGCAATTTTTTAATGTTTTGGGTGTTACCTTTATTTATTAAATTTCCTGTTCTTCGCACTTAAACCATAAAATTCAGTTCAACACCAATATCGCAAAATAATTTTAAAATGAGCATAACTTTAGAATTTCCGATACACAGCCTCGCGCGCTGGAGATAAAAAATGCGTTTTTTTTCGTACAGTGTTACCATTGCTCACTTTGAAGTCGTTGAGTTTGTTAATCAAAAATTCGTAAAAGTTTACAAAATATGAAATAGGTAATAAAAAAAACCTCCAAACTCCAAATCTGGGCTTCCAGATGCCCATATTCGGGTGAAAACGTACATTATTCAAAATTTGATGACTCTGGGTACCGTTACTTTTTCACAATGCGAGAAACACACGTACATTTATGCAGATTCTTCATTATTTAATTTCTTTAAATATAATACAGAGCTGTAATATTTGGTGGCATCAGTTGGTGGAAAGGTGAACCGACATTATCGCGAACAAACGCAAAATTCTAAAAGGAACGTAATCGTGGACCAACGCAAAATGCTAAAAAGAAATTAATATCCGTTCTGGGCTAACGAACTTTGGGCTAAAAAAAACATCAGAATAATAAGCGAAAGAGAGAAGTGTATGTTGATTGAATTATCAAGTTTTCTTCAGCCTGAAGACTAAAGTTAGACTCATTTGATAAGTTTCTAGTAATCTTAATCTGCGATGAATGGGAATTATTAATTTTTTTAATCATTTTCGAGTAATTAAGTTGGTAAATCAGTCACAATCAAGGTCCTATAAACAATACCCTTAAATAGAATATTTCGATGGAATAAAATTACAACTTTTACTTTTTTAAACCTTTTAATATTTTCTTTCCTATACTTTTCGAAAATATACCATTCTTTATAGTTACATTCTTTCTAAGTGCTTCCTTTTCGCACGCTGAAAGAGTTTTGGAAAATGTGGTCCCTGCCGCAATAGATGTATGTGAACGAATACGAAAATACTTGAAGCAGACAGACAAGGCTTAAAATAGCCTCTTCTATCTGTTTTTCTGTGAGTTTTGTTCCCCTTTACCTATCTGCAATTCAAATAGCTGAATGTAAGCATTGCAATGGAAATTCAAGATAAAATCCAAAATAATATATGTTTGAAGTGCTTCTGAGCTGTTGAAAATCCGTTGTAGATATATAGTGGGGTAAATGATAGTGGAGGCAGGGAAATTTCTTGCTTATGTGTAAAGAAATCTAAGCATTTATGTATATAAAAAGTAAAAATAAGTAAACTGAATTCTTTTACGGGTAAGTGCTTTGGTATACACGGTTGTCGAAAATATTAGCTATTGTTATCCTAACTTTGAAAATTCAAGTTTGTTTTTAGAACTACTCGCAGATTTATTCATTAATTTAAGTTAACAGTTGACACGCAAGGAATTAAATAGCTATAAAGATAATTTTAATTCAGTTAAGATATTTATACTCACGCGTTTTCCTACTCCTAAAAATTATACGTGAGAGCTCACAAAGTGTTAGCATGAAGAAATTATTACATTTAATGGGTGCCGACATGAATATTCTGTAACTGAGGGTATATTTGGAAAATATTACGGGCTAATTTAAATCTCTATTATTATAAAAGTAATATAAATATAATTTATATATCAATTGTTGTACAGAATGCCTATTATAATGCTCCTAAAGTACGTGATTTCGACTTCAGTGAAACTAATATTTCCTCACGCACATTGTTATAATGATGCATGCGTCATTAGTGGCATCGAACACAAGAGTTAAAATTTGAAAATTCCTTAAAATAAGTTACAGAAGTACGAAAATATTGTAGCTTGTAGGAAAATTTGCTTGTAGGAAAATTTATTGTGTAAATCTGTAGTGAATAAAAGAGTGTTTCAGCTGCCTAGACGGTGTAGTAGTTAGGGGAGCCCACTGCGATGGCTTAGGGCCCGGGTTCTCATCCCGGAGCAAGCACAGATGTAAACTGTCTGTCCTCTCATAGGAGATAAAGTTGATCACTTATTAGGTACATCCATAATAAAATGGCCACCATTTCTGGCCTCAGTGAAACAGTGGCGAAAACATAAAAATGCCTATTGCCCGCCATTAAAAAAATTTGAGATTTTATTTATCTTATCTATACATTTTGTGTGAACTTAATGTATTTATTTCATTTTATCATCGCACAATTTGAGATTTAAATCTTCTTGAGAAAATAGCTAATGAATCGCCCCACCAGTTGACAAATGTTATGTTGGCTTCATTTCATTTATCGTGGCTTCTAAAATTTAAATATTTATTAAAAAACACGCAGCTCTAGTTTTAGATTTGATTCTTTGAGTGTCAGGTATTTTTTTGGAGGGGGGGCTGATCAGCGATACTGTTTCAAGCAAATTTTCTTTATATGTTCGTTCTAGGTTACTTAGAAGATTGCAAATGCAGAAGCTGAATGGCGAAATGCCGCTTCATAAGAAAGGGTAATCGATCTTAACGGGAAAAAAATGCCAAAAGAAAATGTTTTGTCAACTATTTTTTCCGACATTGAAGCAATGATATTGCTCAAGGGCTTATAAAAATTTTTATTTAATGATATTAATAATTTAGTAATTCTTTATTTCTAATGGTGCTTCTTGTTCTTTTTGCTTTGAATGCTGATTTAATTTACATGATTTTATTCTTTATAATAAACTGCTTAAATATATACGTAAACTCTTAATAATATTTTTTTATTAATTATGATATTAGACATTGTCCTCATTTTTTAAGCCGAAAAGGGAGTTAGCCGATAAGGGCTATTTGTTTCGAAACGACATTCTGCGTCGAATCACTAAAAGCGTTATTCTTGCCACCAAATATTATCACCTTGTATTATATCTGAAGAAATTAAATAATGATAATGATAATGTTTGTCGCGTTGTGAAAAAACAACGGTACTTAGAGCCATCAGATTTTGAATAACGTAGTCCTCCACACGAACATGCGCACTTGGAAGCCCGAGTTTCGAATTTGTTTTATTATCTGTTTCATATTTTGTTAGACTTATGATATGGTGAACTGAGAAAAGACTGAAAAAAAAACAGAAAAATGCATGCCAACAACGTATAATGTTATGCCGCTTTTAAGATTTTTGTAATTTTGTTGTTTAGTTGTATATGGCGTAAGTGCAACGAAAATTACGCTTAATAATAAAGCTAAAACGACAAGAAAAAGATAATGGGTGGTAGCAGTGAGTGTGACAGCAGCCTGGTAGACTGCGGGCTCAGCGAAAACGTAGAAACCTTAACAAACCTGGTTGGGCGACCGTTAAGGCATAAAATGTTTTAATTTTTATTTACTAGTTTCACGTTAATTATGGTTTCAGATTAACCAGGATTAACATGAAATCTTAGTATTGCCCTCGGTTACCTTCAGTGTACTATAGGTCAGTTTTATGAAATATTTAAATTACTTTGTAAATGTTTTTGAGAATGTATTCAAATAACCACAAACGCACATCTGATCATATCTTCAATTTAAAATTTAACAAATTAAAAAAATTAGCTTTAAACTTAAAAATCAAACAAGAGACTGTATCTTATTTCATTTCAGCACCAAGCGTTAAAGTTAATGGATATACTAAAAATAACAAAATGATGAAAGTTTTATGTAAGGTCATTATTAATGAAATGCGTAAATCAGATAGCTGATAAAAGTTGATATTCCCGAACGTTAGTTGCTTTGTTTTATTGCAAAAGAATAATAAAAATTTAGTAGTGACTACTAGACAGATAATTTGTAACACCTGCTTAGGGTTTAATCTAATCTTAAATAGCTCAAGTATAATTTACATAGTTGTTATTTTAAAGTGCTCTAGTGAGTTTTAATCGTGAACTGAACCAAGTTCTACAAGTGAACAGAAAAATATGTTACTTAAATCTATTCTACATCATTATTTGTAAGAGTTAAATTAAAAATATTATAACAGACAATTTCCATTCATGGGGACCTAGCGACGAACAAAATGTTTTCCTTTAACATGTTTTAAGTACAAATTTAATCACTTCCAAACATAGGTTTCAAGCTCACGGACGACTACTTACAGCTGTTTCAAATTTAAACTTACTAACCAAGTCTCCCTTGAGATTTTATTCTTAAGCGGGTTTTCGTCAAGTCACAAGATGGACAGCAGGGAGCCGATGTTAATCCAAATTCTCTTATGGTTGCAACTCATTCCTGTAGCTTTATACTTGCCGCCCAATACCTTATAAATCGCTAGAATAAGCATATTCATGACCAAATGAGACAATAGGAAGGATGTTAACAAATAATTAGATTAGTAGGAGAATTCAAAGTTAGCAAAGTGCTTGGATAACACACCACTTTTTCCTCCACGGTGATGTTCCTTCGCAGTACGTATATTAGCAGATTTTCCACAGTAATCTTAAAGAAGTTTCTACATTTTATAATATTTGATTATCTGCTTATTTCTTAACTAGATATATATATATATATATATATATCAGAGAATTTTAAAGCAATGCGATATAATATCACTTGAAGAGGAGAACTTCTGTCATGTGAATTGATATCTACAGTATAAGTGTAGATTCATAAGAAAAGATTTTCATTAGAAATTATATGACCTCATTAGAAAGTGTTTATTAAAAATTACACGTTTTCTAAGGAGAACGTGTAGGAAAATGCACGAAATTTAAGTTAAAACCAAAGAATGGGTTTACCAGGCTTATGACATTTAATTATCACGAAATTCAAGAATATTATTGAATTTCTCTCGAATCTACATAATTAGAATTTATGCCTCACATTATTAATTACAAGATGCGGGAAATTCTCTAATGAGAGAACATTTCCTACATCCTGTCATTAATCTCCTGGTTATAACAGTTTCATTTCCCGATTAGCATGGTGCATGCAATCATCTTCAGTGAATCTTCATAAGAAGTTGGTGTTATTCTATTCTTAAAGTAAATAAGTGCGAATATAAGGATTTCATTTAACTAGAAATGTATAGATGTCTTCTTCTTGTTGTTTCTAAATGCTAAATTATACACATGCATTTATTTATGCAAACGTAATACTGCATCTAAACATTAAAATGCTTAAATAATTTGTAAGAAAAATTATATTTTGCGGGAAATTGCAAAAAGTGTCTCCACTAATTTCAGATACATAAAATCTTATTTTTTTAATTGAAATATATCAGCAATTTCAATGAACTCATTTTTATTCATATTTTAGTTTTATAGATTAATGTACAATTATTATGTATTAATGAAAATGAGTAAGCATAACATTTATCCCAATATGAAGTTTCGAAAATGACATCTCTTAAATGTCATCCTCCTTGATATACGCACTTCTGCAGTCGGTCAACGAAATATTTCATGACGTTTCGCATGATGCCAAATAACGCCAAACTTAATTAGAATTATAACATCACATGGAATAATATCATGAATAGTGGGTATGGCCATTTTAGTTGCTACCGAGACGTGAAATGCTATACATAGGATTTTTGCAATAGAGAAAGCTTTTCAAAAGCAAAGATTACGTTGTTCGCACACAATATTCCGTCTGCATTTTAGTCTCAATCGTCATTTTGGTATTCCTTCATGCTATAAGACTTTCATGTGGGTGGATAACTTTATGAGAACAGACCAAAGGGGAAGCAAAGGTCTACGATAACTAAGGAAGGCGGATTACAGAAGCTAGATCTCTCCTACCAAAGCGCCAACATTCAACTTCTCTGTATAACTTTAGTAGAAATGTGAAAAGAATTCTTCATCTCCACTTATATTCTGACCATTTCAAATTTACAGTTGTGCATGAACTCAGCGTTTCTGATTTGATCATTTGAAATTTATAGTTGTTCATGGATTCAATGTTTGTGACTGCAACAAAGTTCAAGCTTCCACAAAGAAAATGTTCAAATTCATGATCAATAACACTGAAATCACAAAGAGTGATGAAGCTGGCTTTAGCCTGTAGGAGTTTTATCAAAACAAAAAATTTATGGTTTTGGTCCCGAGACAAATATGAGACAACGCCATAACCTCTACTACATTCACAACAAGTTATAACGGCTTTTGGAATGTGAAAGTTTCCGATGAACTTCTTTGATAGTCTTTCTTTGAAAAAGCCGCCCTGTTTTCAGTAGGATGGCTAATTGTTTACTCGCTTAGGGATTCTATGCAAGTGTTGATATAGATGTTTTCATTTTCCTGAAATGGAGATAATTTGTGCTCATTTACTTGAATTGGGGCTACTTAAAACAAGAAGTCACATCGACAAACAAATCGAGAAAGCAAATCAAAATAGCCAAGTACCTTAACTTAATTAACTTCAATTCTGCTACCACATATCGCCATGTATTACATTTAAAGAAGTTAAATAATGAAGAATCTGCATAAATGTATGTATATTTCTCGCATTGGGATAAAACAACGGTACCTAGAGCCATTCAATTTTGAATAACGTACATTTCCCCCCGAATACGGGCATCCGGAAGCCCAAATTTGGAATTTGTTTTATTATCTAGTTCATGTTTTGTAAACCTTTAACGAATTTTTGATTAACAAACTCAACGATTTCAAAGCGGGCAATGGCAATTCTGTACGAAAAAAAATATTTTAAGCGCGCGAGACTGTGTATCGGGAATTCTAAAGATATGCTCATTTTAAAATTATTTTGCGATATTGCTATTGAACTGAGTTTTATGGTTTAAGTGGAAAGAACATGATATTTAATAAATACATGTAACCCACAATACATTAATAAAACGCCCCTTTGGGCGTAATGTAAAATCTCGCAAATTAATCAGCAGTGCATTAATTGGTGCAAATAACATTTTCAGCATAAAATGTTATTTGCACCAATTAATGCGCTGCTGATTAATTTGCGCGTAGTAAGTTTGTATTCTCATGATTAGTTAGAAAAAATTACAGGGTATTTAGTTTTCAACAAATGGAAATTAAAATTTAGTAAATAACAGGCGCAATACTTGAGATGTTGCTTATAAATTTATTATGTCTTCATAACAGAAACACTAATCAAAGCTTTATAAATTTTCATTAGTGGTTTACAGGCACATTTAATGAAATTTTTGTGTGCTTAACAATGTTTCATGGGTGATTAAACGTTCTAAGATTTTTAACCGAAAAAATTCCCATAAGCTGCTTATCATTGCCTTCGTCCTTTGGCGAAACTACTTATGTGTCCCCATTATCATTGAGTTGATTCCGGAACTTAGTCTCGAGTTTCAGACTGAGGATTAAATAATTTAAGCTTTTAGTTGTGCGCAAGAAATAAATATTTTGCAAAATTCAGTAGTAATGCCGCAGATTATAATGAAATATTTGTGATTATTAATGCTCTGAATGTTAATGGAATTTATTGAAAATACCTACATTGCTAATATTTTAATTATTTCATTTAAATCACCTAAAACGTTAGCGATATGTACAGAAATTAGCAGATTTATGCAAGCACTACGTAGAAAAGTAAGAGATCCGGATAACAAAAGTTCCAACTTTTTGAAATCCGTATAGCTGGCTTTTAGTAATATTTAGAGTCATTTCCAGTCGTACATAGATTGATGCATAAAATAAAACAAAGAAATATTGTAGTTTAGCTGTGAATAAAAAAAATAAAATAATTAAATTCTTAATTTACCGATAATTTAAAACTTTTCAGTTGTTTAATTATGCATAAGTAAATCAATATACATTTAGTGCTCAAACTCTAGCTCATACGTCGAAAGGATTGTGGATTTGTTGGAAATTTGTGAATGCCTGCTTGAAGGTAATAATGTTATGAAAATCTGTTCTCCTGATGAAAGTTCCCTTCAGTTTCCCTCAGACGTCAAGCAAAATACGACTGTCTTTGTCTTCTAGAAAAAAAATCAAGTAATGATGATTAATTTCATTCAAAGTATTGGAGTGTTATTCTACCATATTTTCTCGAGACTCGAGATATCGATTCGCTCATTATCAATAATGAACAAATTTAAAATAATAATAAAAAATGTGATTTTATTCTCCTATGTATCTAATTACGTAAGTTTTGATTTTATCTTCCCCTCTTCAGAAGACATGTTTCAGACCAATTAATGAACTTAAAACTGAGCATAAAGCATTCTTAATATGGTGCAGATTTCGAAATAAATCTCTATGGATTATTTTGAAGCTCAGACTCCGGTCTCCCTTTTTCAGGAGCAAAACGAAATGTAATAAATGATTAAGAAATGTTGAACAGGAACTGACGAAAACGTTTAAAGATAGATTTCATGGCAAAACTACTGAAGTAATAAATAAATTAAATCCTAGAGTTTTAATTTCAGCTTTTCATCCGATGTTGACTTGTTAATATTTGACACTATAATTAATCGAAATAATTGATCAGGCGCTCAAAAATGCTATGCAATGAATTTAATACAGATCTTTTTCAATGAAATGGTCAGGTAATTTTATCGATTAATATAACTTCGATACTTTTTTTGTTTCTTATTTTTTCTACTAATAGGCTTGGTTGTAAACCGAATAGCTATTTTTTCCATTATTTTCGGGTAATAGCCCTCATCTATCAATTTAAAGTGAACATCAATCAGCAACAAGTGTGCACGTACATTTCGGATGTTCAAATGCTTCATTTCAAATACTCGAGTTGATATTTGTTTCAGATTTTAGTAACCAACTCTTCTTTTTATTTTTGATTTATGGTTTTTACATCAAATTTTCATTTGCAATTCATTTTATATATATTTAATAATCGAGCTTAGGATTATTGGACCAGAATCGAAGCCATTATATACCATGATACTTGACTAGACCGAAGAAAATGTCTCCAAAGAAGTCTCAATTTATCAAGTGATCTTTATTAAGTATAAGATGAAACGCAAAATTGCTGATATTTGTCAAACTGAAGAAAGGAAATGTAACTAAAAAGACAATGATATAGGCACTTACAGCAACGAAAGAGAAAAGCGTGTTCTATATTGGAGAACAGCAGAAATTTCCCGTCTACTTCGCTTAAGTAACTGCTCTTCTATCCCTCATTTCATATTCGATATGAGTTATTCGATGAATCTGAAACTCTAGATTCCTCATGTGTAATAAATTATATGAAAAATCTATTCTCTGCATTATCGAAACTGACGCAGAGAAAAAATTCTTATATTTTTCTCATGTATTGATTTTTATCACATGTTGAAGTGCTTAATTATAGTAAATCATGTGAAGTTTATGTAGTTTCCTTGAGGACAACTTACTGGAAACTTGCTTGCATTCACTTCTGACATGAGAAAATCCAAAAAAATTTACTGTGGATACTAAATTATTCCGCTTCCAGCACTCTTCCATAATTCTTCGCCCTTTTTTTAAACTGTATTTTGCCTTTTTTTTTAATAGTTTTAGATGCACGTGTATTTGTTTGGCATTTATATTAACAGAGAGCATACAAATGAGCAGTAGATTTTGCGTGCTGATATGAACAGAAAAATAAAATGATTCTGCTTTTTTCTACTCATTTAAACCAATATTTAAACAATTTTAATATACGTATTGTGATTTAGTTTGGCGTTAGTTAACACAGTTTCAGGCGCAGTAATCCGAAATGGGGTAAATGATTCAAACGTCGTCATAAAATTACCTTATTATGCCACTAATAACTGCAGAAGTTTTACAGAAAATGAGATGTCAACAATTAGGAAACTCAAACGCAGGTTTTTTCTTCCGAGCGTGTTTCTTCTAAATTTACACTTAGACAATATGAATGGCGTAGCTACAGAGGGATTCATAATCAAGGAAACAGTGCGCCACTAGAGGCCCACATTTCATCATTCAGAACAACGAATATCTGATTTTCGTTAAGTTTGTTTGTTTGTTTATGGGATTACGACAAAGCCTCGAGGGCTATCTGCCTAAGGCGACAATGCCTTCCTGTTGTTGGTACAGGTACAGGTTGAAAGAAAGCCGGCACACTGCGCATGCGTGACGCAGAGAGGCATATTAGTATTTTCAGATGTTGGTAACTACTATGCTTTCGCTCCAATTTAGAACTCCAAGAGAACACCTCGGGTGGCAGCCAGACACATCCAATCCTCTTTTCCTACCATTGACCTCTCGAGAAGATTTTGGCTCGCCTTGTATCTTAAGTGCCTTCTCTCTGCATAGGCACAATACGCTTTGGAACGGCAGTCAACGTCGTTATCCACTATCTATTGGCGGCTTCTGAAGTTGTAATAATTCTTTCTACTTGAGTTTGTAGAGTCATTAGGTTATTTTAAAGCAAGAGGTGAGCAATGTCCTCAGCGTAATAGAAACCTGGACCTGTCGAATACGCGCCGAGTGTGATACTATTATACTACGAAGCCATGCAGAAAGGAGGGACAAAATATACCTTATATACACCCCCTTTTAACGGAAGACTGGGGATTAGGGGACCCAGTCGCCAAATCCTAGTGGTGACGAATCATCATCCACTTCCTTTTAGTTCCGGCGCCATTGTACAGTCATTAGGTGCAATGCCCTCACTGGGACTGGAACCTGGACCTCTCGAATACGCCCCGAGTGTGCTACAGTTACACCACGAAGACATGTAGAAAAAAGGGAGATATTAAATTATGAGCTAACTTTTATGATCCTCTAGTAACTTCTCAGCGTCTTCATTGTTAAAATTTTAACCCATGGCTTAGCCAAGGAACACAATATTATAAACAAAAACAACGATATATATATATATATATATATATATATATACATATGTCAGAATTTCGAAGCACAGTCGCGATGGTTGAGTGGTACGGCGAGAGGAAAGAGTTGATACCAAACTAATTCAGCCAATTATCATCTTTACTTGCGGATTTGCAGACATACTAGAATAATTCCTTGTAGACAATATACTCTTTTCTCATAGCAATGGCGATAATTTCTTATATGCACAGGTAAAAAGATGCGATGTCATTTCAGGCAGGGAAGCATAAGCGGCGCAGATATGTTTGCACGACAGAAGTTAGGAAGTAAGCTCCTCGCAAAGCAGAATTTATACTGCATAGGTGCAAATGGGAATCAAAAGCTATGACCAGTTAGTTTTACTTTTTAGTTACCTTTTTCCAAGCAGCATTACATAATCTGGATTGATCTCGAATTTGGGAGAACACATGAATTCAGGGGGACAGAACCAAATTTAGAATGTTAATTTTGAGGTCGCCAATTATTTTTTAAAGCAGCTATCATATTTTGTTATATTTTACATATATACATATATATGTTAACTGTCAAAGCTTTTAAAGTCTCTGTCTGCAATCCAATTTGGCTATGATAATCCCCAGAAAAAATCATGTAAATTACTTCCTGTCAGGCCTCTTTAATGAGCGTTAAGCAATGGAAAATATTAAAATGATATATCCAGATATTTCCAAACATGAATTATGTGGCATGGGTTACTTCAAAATAATTTGACGTAACCTATGCTACGTAATTCATGTTTGAAAAATTATATGTGCCGACTTGAGTGCTTATAATTCGAGACATCGTTCATCATTTGTGGCATTTGTTGCTCACATAATGCGTTCGTGAACAAAACTGCTCATGGAGTACGGTATTCTTGAACTGAGGTTCCACTGTATTAAAATAAGTACAAAAATGTTGTAAATGTGTTACGGATTTCACATTTATTTGGCTATTTATTTAGAATTGTAATTAAAATTGCTTTATATTTCCCTGCAACGCAGACGATTTTTGAAGAGAAAGCTACGTCGAAAAAAAAATAAAAATAAAAGAGCACGTGCATTTAATGTTTAATAAATAAATATCTTGTAATTACTGTTGTCATTCAAAAAATCGTGATTGTTCTACTGATAATTAAAAAGCTTATAAAAGAAACACCTCATCTCAGTAGTTGTAGCTGTTTAAAGCGAACTGTTGTTTGTTTACTTAACCCATTTTATCCCATTGTCCTATTTAGAGGACAGCTGAAAAATATGACGTGGAAATCACTATTTGTTTGTTGCCAATATTTTGTTAGCTGGAACATGCAGGGGTATGTATTAGCTTCTGCTAGCATGAGTTTTTTCTCTCGCCCCCTCCTCCTTCCCCTAGGCATTTTGTCTATTCATCGCATTAATGGGCGTGATTTGTATCATCTCTTTGCGGTTGCATAATTCTTTTTCAGTTTATTTTGGACATTTCGCTGGACATTTTTTATGTGATAGTACTCTTTCGTTATCATCCTGGTGGTAAATTAGAGTTATATTATTCTTAGGTAGGTTCTAGCTCATTATTTCTTAACTGTCCTCTAAATAGGACAGTGGGACGATACGCATGCAGTTGAGTCATTCTTTCTCCCTTTCTAAGAGTATAAAAAATAATTTCCCTTCTACTGTTTTACTCCTTCTGAGTTATGTCAGTACAAAGGTTTCTGAAGTTAGAGAAAGCATTGGATTTACTAAATAGTTTAGATTCAGATGAGAGCGACGTTGAAATTGCTGTGTTACCACCAGATGCTAGTAAAGTAACTGACGAAGATGAAGGGAATGAGAATGAAGTAATTACTGGTGATATTATTATAAACGATGTTCCTGTGTCTCCGAAGGTTAGAACTGGAGATACTTTCGAGCCTGAACCATCCACAATCTCTAGTGTTTCGACAACAAAGAGCAAAAAAGAGGCTAAATGACTTCAGTCACCTTGGATAAAGAATAAGTCACCGCAATACACAAAAAATGGAAAATACAGGCTGAATCAACTGCAAGTGACTTTCTCAAGCAGATGGAAACTGCACTGAAAGACAAAACTCCATCAGAGCTTTTTGAGCAGTTTTATTCCAGTGAAGTTTACGATCTCACTGTAAAAGAAACTGTGCGATGTGCAAAAGATGTAAAAAATGAATACGATTTCTTTACCACTGCTGATGAAATACGTGGTTTTGTAGGAATTTTGCTTTTAACTGGTTATCATTCAAATACCTGTGAACGTGACTACTGGTCAGATGTCGAAGACTTTGGCATTACCCTGGTGAAAAACACCATTCACGAAACCGCTTCCAAAAGTTGAAATCTTATTTACACTTTGTCGACAATGGAACTGTAAGTCAACATGCCCAAGATCGATCCTTCAAAGTAAAACCTTTGTTTGTCATACTCAATAATATTTTTATGAAATTTGGACACTTCTCTGCAAATCTAAGCATTGATGAAATGATCAACACGTATTACGGTAGGAATAGTCTGAAACAGCTTATCCAAGGTAAGCCAATTCGTTTTGGATATAAACTTTGGGCTTTCTGTGGAGGCGAGGGATATTGTTACAACTTTTCTCTCTATTGCGGTAAAGAATCTGATGCAAGAAATGATACTTCTCTAGGTACTCGGGTTGTGATGAAACTAACAGAGAATATCTTAAATCCTTCAAGCTACACTTTATATTTTGACAACTTTTTTACCAGCATTGATCTTTTGAAAAGTCTTTGTGAACAGGGTTTTCGAGCTACAGGAACCATACGATAAAATCAGATAAACCATGAGTGTCCTCTAGAAGAATCTAAATCTATGCGGAAGAAAGAAAGAGGCACGTCTGATTTTGCATTTGACGAGATTTTCCTGGTGCGATGGAATGACAATAGTACTGTTACTGTTGCTAGAAATTTCAGCACTTTAGAACCATTTTTGATGTGAAGAGACGAGTAAGAGGACACAAAGATAAAGTTAACGTGAAAATGCCGAATTTGATAAATTCTTACAACAAATATATGGGCGGTGTGGATCATCACGACTGATTGGCTGGACTTTATTCCATTAAAATTCGTGGGAAAAAGTGGTACTGGCCACTTTTTATACGTTCATTGGATATGGCTATGATAAACGCATGGATAATTCACAAAACTCCCAACAAAAATGAAGTCCTTAACTTGAGGGAGTTTCGAAGAGTTGTAACAACAGTTTATCTAAAAACATCTGTGATAAGAACAAGAGGTAGACCTAGGATCTCGACTGTACCTTCTGGTGCAAAAGGAGACATCCGAAAAGACAGTGTTGGTCATTTTTTACTAAAGCGAGAAAAACAGCGTCGTTGTCAAAGAGAGGGCTGCAAAGGAAAACCCAAAACATACTATGAGAAAAGTGACAAAACACTTTGTCAGGCTTGCTTTGGACCTTTCCACCAAGATTAAAGAGAAATTCAACTGAAAATTGAACTATTTTGCAAATAAGATATTAATATTCAAATAAAGTAAAATTTTGTACTAAAAAATCACTTTTCATTTTTGAAGAAAACAGGAAAACATGTAAGCGCAAATTTTATCCCCTTTATCCCAGAGTCCTATTTAGAGGACAAGTCAGATTTCTTATATGAAATATATATTTTTTTCAAATTTCGTTATATTTAGTTTGTTTAGGTTGAATTAACTTTAAAAAACATGATTCTTCTCAAATCTGAACAAAATAAATAAATTGGGATAAAACGGGTTAATGCTGTTATTGATTGTAGCGTTTTCGCTGTGAGATAGAATTATTTTATCTGTTTTGAACTGAATTTTTGCTAAACGTTTGAGATATTGTGATATTGTGCGAATATCTTTGAAGAAATATTTCAGCATTTTGATTTATTTCTTGAGGAAAGAATAAATTTTTGTTAACTTTTTACGACTTGTGCATTAAATCCATAACGAACCCGTACGCACGCAACATCTTTTTGTGTCAGGAGTGGGGTTTTTGAAAGCCATTAACTAGAACAATGGAGGAACAATTATGGCAATTTATGGCAGCCTTTGCTGCATTTAAAGACGAGATGAAAGATTATGTTAAAGAAGAGATGAAATCCGTTGTGGGGTTTAGCTCTTTATTTCTTAGTTCTCACTCCTAACCCCAAGAACACTTTACAAGCGAATAATCGCTTAAGTGTGTTGTCAAAATACGTAAGATTTGAGAAGTGTTTGAAAGCCTTTATTATTCAGTAATTTACAATGAGTTCCGGCTTGGAACTTTACAATAAAGCCGTCACTCGGGCTTGAACTTAAATACTAACAAATTGAACTAAAACTAGCTTAACTAAAGCTCTTAAAAATATAGACGAAGCTATCAGAATCCAACTAGTTGGCCCCTAAGTATTAATTAAATCGGGGAAGCCTAGCAAGGGCCTAAGATATGGCCGAGCGTAGTAACAGCTAAGAGAGATGTGGCCAGAAGGCAAACGCCCGCTAATCAGGAATCTGTTGAAGTAGGGTAAGTCACGACTAAATAGTACTCGTTCTCATTTGCATTATCTGCGTTTCTGAAATCACATTCTGGCAGGAAATTGTCAGCTGAAATTATAATAAGATAGGAAAGATACAAAACTTAAAATAACTATTAGAAAACGTATAACAAATCTTACACCGCTGAAGAAAAGATGGCAGCTTGTCAAGAAGAGATTAGAGCAGTTCAAGAGGAAATGAAAACAGAAATTACCAGCGTAATAGAAAATAAATTCGAGGTTATGGAAGGCAGAACTGACTTTGTTGAAAATAAAGTTGAACACATTGAAGAAAGAGTTTCTTCTGTAAAAGAACAAATAGGAGGAAGAATTTCTGTTGTGGAGCAACGAATCGAAGGAAGAGTCTCTGCCGTCAATCACCAAATCGAACAACAAATTGACGACAAGGTTTCTGGGATTGCGAAAGAAGTTGATACTTTTAAGAATTTCGTAGCGACGTCAGAAAGCAATTCGGATAGTTTCAAATTTCTACCCATTAGTGGTCGTCCCTCTCTAAAACTATCCACATATGATGGGAAGACGTCTTGGCAATTGTATAAGACACAATTTTCTATAGTAGAGGATGCGAATGGATGGGATTCCCAAGCTAAGGCCTGTCATCTTGCCGCTTCTCTGAGAGCAGAAGCAGCGGATACCCTGCAGACTCTTCCGGAAAACAAAAGGCTAGATTTCGAAGCTCTGTCCAGCGCATTAGAGCTGCGTTTTGGAGAGAAGTGTTCAAAAGATTATAGCAGACTTCAGTTAAAATCCCGTCAATAGAAGCCTACGGAAACACTCCAGGAGCTCGCCACGGATGTTGAAAGGCTGCCCTACCTCACCTTTACGTAGTGCCCGACAAGAACAAGGGAAATCCTGTCCCTGCAGTACTTCATCGACGGCATCCGGGATCCTGAAATACAGAAAGCACTGCGAATGACAGATGTGAAGGATATAAAAAGCGCTCTAGTGTACGCCATGAAATTCGAGGTAGCTCAGCAAGCAACTCGTAGAGGTCACCATCCAGTCAGAGCTGTGCTACTCCACGAGCCAGTGGATCAGTTGATGGCTCGTTTAGATGATTTATCCGGAAACGTGAATGCCTTGCAATGGTATATTAGTGATAAGAAACCGACCGTAAAGTGCTGGAACTGCGGTGCTGTAGGACACATGCGAAGGAACTGCCGAACACTGCTGAACAGGGAAAATAAGACGAACGATATAAACAGACATTTAAATGCCATGAAATGGAAAAGGAGTGACAATAAACCAAAGTGCTGGAACTGCGGAGCTGAAGCTCACGTACGAACAAACTGCAGAACACCCCGAGGTGCGGAAAATAAGATCACTTCCCAGCAACGACGCAGGAAGCAATTTAATGATCATAACGCTGAGCTGAGAGTGAACGATAGTGAAAAACCCTGTTTTAAAGTGTTCAAGATTTCTGAAGCAAGTGGCAATAGTAACGGACTATCCATTAATGGGCATATCGACGGAGTTCCTTGCATTATGATCATTGATACAGGAGCTAATGTTACCGTTATTCGAAAGGATTTAACTCAACAATTTAAAGACAAACTGATTTGGACGCCATCCTGTGTTACCCTCCATACTGCGTCCGGCGAGAAAATTAACATCGATGGGAAACTAAACGTGAACATCACGCTTGGAAGTGTCCTTTACCCTCATACGGCATATGTGGCAGATATTACAGATTCTTGCATACTCGGATTGGACTTTTTAAAAAGAAACAACTTTTCCTTGGACTTCAGAAACAACAGATTGCTTTCAGAATTAGGGGACATATCTATCTATCATCAGAAAGGATCCTCACCTCGAAAGGCCGACGCGTTGTCTGAAAGACCTGGCTCCGAAAGCTGCCGAAATCATCCTAGTGTCGAGGAGAAAACCGAGACTACCGGCAATTCTTCATCACAGGTGCTCATCGGTCGTAATCTTCCTCTGCCTTGTGATTTCGTATTTGACCGCCCTGCAGATGCGTCTTCATCACCTGAGGAATACATCCAAGATGTCCAGGCCCGGTTTGAAGTGAAGCACTGTTCTGCACGAAAGCGAGTCAACTTGGCAACGGAGAAGATGAAGACCCGCTACAACACGAGAGCTACTGGCCGTCGTTTCCACGAACGACACGAGGTGTGGTTATGGAATCCGACTCGCAGAAAAGGACTTTCTCAGAAACTACAATCACCTTGGGATGCTTCTTGCACAGTCCTAAACAGGCTGACGACGTCGTGGTTCGGATCCGTAAGTCATCGAACCCTCAACCTAAAGTCGTTCATTACGACAGGTTAGTTCATTACTAAGGCCATAGTACGTAGTGTATGTAATTTTAAATAGTATAATACCATAGTCCTTTTTGTATTTAGTATTTGATAAGTATTTGTATTTGATAAGTATTTGTATTTGATAAGTATTTGTATTTGATAGCATTTGTATTTGATAGTATTTGAATTGTATTTAGAGTTTGAAGTATATTTAGCGTTTGAAGTATTTAATTTTCTGAAAGTTACTTATTGCAATTATTGTTTATTTTGTTATTGTAAAGTAATATTTATTATACCATTGACGCCTTAGTTGTAAGTTTGGCTTCCAGTTCAAGGATTGTACTGCCCAGGACGTGCAGTCCTTGGGAAGGGGGCAATGTTACGGATTTCATATTTATTTGGCTATTTATTTAGATTTGTAATTAAAATTGCTTTATATTTCCCGTGCAATACAGACGATTTTTGAAGAGAAAGCTACGTCGAAAAAAAAAATAAAAATAAAAGAGCCCGTGCATTTAATGTTTAATAGATAAAGATCTCGTAATTACTGTTGCCATCCAGAACAATCTAGAAAAATCGTGATTGTTCTACTGATAATTAAAAAGCTTATAAAAGCCGAATTGAAACACCTCCTCTCAATAGTTGTAGGTGTTTAAAGCGAACTGCTGTTTGCTTACTTAATTATGTTATTGATTGTAGAGATTTCGCTGTGAGATAGATTTATTTTATCTGTTTTGAACTGAGTTTTTGCTAAACGTTTAAGATATTGTGATATTATATACCTATATCTCTGAAGAAATATTTCAGCATTTTGATTTATTTCTTGTGTAAATAATAAATTTTTGTTAACTTTTTACGACTTGTGCATTCAATTCATAGCGAACGCGTACGCACGCAACAGTAACATGAAATAAACATGTTGTAATAATTTGAAAATTTTTTGAAGTATCAAAATTTATAAAATTAAAAACATATTGCAATCAGTTTTTAGAATAATTGCTGAAACTATTTTGAGAAATGTATTTAAGATTGGTTTACTAGTATAAGAGTTTGAACATGGGAAATTAAATGCATAAATTTACAATCTATAACGTTATTTAAAATGTACCGAAAAATAGCAGTATCAAATGCCATAAAATTTATTATGATGTTCTTACATCTTAAATTACTGCCACGTAGGGAATAGCTCGGAATAAATATTTAACTTTCAAGATGAAGCTGTATGTTTAATTTTATAAAATCGCTTATAACCAAGACTTGCAGCAAATACTTCTTTCAAGTAGCGGTACTTTTGGTTTTGTGCTGATAAATTAGCGAACTCACTATATCTTTGAAAACCTCGAATAGCTTCCGTACCAGGTATTTACAATTTATTATATATTTAAAATGTCTGAAAACGCCTTGTGCGTTGAAAACAGTCAATGTATGTATTATTTAGTATGAGGAGAAAAAACAGAGGTTTTTCTAGATTCCACCTGCTGAGTTTTGGGAAAAATAATCAGACTTTTCAGCATTTCTTTTGCTATTTTTTTTAAGTGAAACAGTATTATTTTCTGTTTTATTCAATGTTTCTCACTCTTATGCTTCTAGCACGTAATCTTCTTATTCGAAAAATACCGGTAGCTTGTTATTTCCGTTTATCAAAACCTTGAGAGCTTCCGAAACATTTTCTCCTTCTTGTTTTGTTAGGTTATTACTAAAATATCTTTCTTTTGAACCTTTCCTTGCTGTGGTATTTTCTTCGGATTTCTATAGTTTCTTTCTTTAGGGATAACATAAATCAAAATATTGAGCGGTTTGCGAAACAGATTCTCGCTTTCCATTTAATCGAAACACCATTTCTATTGTTATTATTTCCAGTATGTAGCAGTGAAGCCAACAGATGAAAAAACTGCTTTAAGGCGAAATGGGAATAAAAGAAGGTGGTCTGGTAACGGCTATGTTTTCATTTAGATGAAAATAATTGCTATTGTAATGCTACATCACTATATATACACACGCACATATATCACTTCATCATACCAATCCGGTGTTCAATTTTGCGCAAATTTGTTATGTTTTTCAATTTTTATCTTCTAGTCATTTGTGCCAAAATTAAAAGCAGTATAATACGTTAGCAATATTTGCTTATTTACTGTGTTACAAGGCTCTTTTCTTATTTTTCAAACATTTTAAAGTGATTTGGCATTTGTTCTTGAACATTCCTTACACGTTTGAATGCAACGTAATAATAGTTAACGTCATTCTAAAATGCATTTCACTCCTCTTTCATTCAATGAATTCATATTTATTGAGCATTCATATGCAATAAATTTTTAATGCTTTCGTACCACATTTAAATTTTTTTCGCAATATTATTTTTAAAGTGATGACGGCGGTTCCCTGGTGCGCTTATGCAATGACTAGTTGTTGACTGATTTGTGTTTTGGGTTGCTTGCCTATTACAAACTGCTATAGAACTATTTACTAAAAATCTAGGAGAATCTCTGTTAACAGTGAAATAACGACAACTGATAATTAATATCCAATGCATAGGCACAAATCATTTAATGATGATTTTGTTGTCCTTATTATATGAGGATCTTGCTAGCGGCAAGAGTGTTTCTAGTTGAAAGTATTAGGTCGTTTTTTGATCTTGCGCAGTCTGAAATAGTTTGCAGACTAAATTAGTCATGCTCTTTTAATTTTTTGGATTTAATTTTTTTCCATCTTTGGATTCGTTATAATTGAAACGATATCAGAAGAGCAACACTGATTCGTCAACCCCTTGAAATTAAGAGACTTTAATGACAGTGTAAATCGTTAAAATCTCTTGACTGCGGTCGTGAAGTTACGACTTTTGCAATATAATGTGAAGTCATTGCTGAACAAGTTACATCTCCTGCAATGTCAGAGTACACCCTCTCACAACTCGTATCAGCTTGAAGACTGCGTCATTTCAGGGGATCGAACACATGAGCTTCTTCCCCGTGTAAGGATAGGAATTTTACAACCTGCCGTCGCAATTGCATAAATGAAATACATACTTTTAAGTAGAGTGTATTTGCACACTGAATTTGTAATATTTAAATTCCTTTGCATTTGCAGTATTTATCGAAGATTGCATTACTTACTTTAGTTTACTCTTTAAATTATTTTTAATTTTGAGCATGTAACAATGTTATTAATTCTTGCCCCGTCGTAGTTGTTCTTTTACCTGGAAAAAAAATTTACTTGGAGAATTAAAATCGTGAAATATTTAAATGCCAGTTTCTCATTAAATAATTGAATTCGACTTTCTCGTTTATCTAGTTATAAGATTGAAATGCAATATCGTGCAAATTTCTTTTAGCTGCTCCTTTAGAAGGTCATTAGGATCGTTAATTCGGTTTAATATTGCAATTTTACTAAATAGTATATAATTATTCATTCATTTATCTCCAAATACAAATTTCATCTTCTGGAACTTGTATTTTTCAATCCATTTAAATAATTTACGCAACTTTTCTTTAGAATTAAACGGCTACTCTTTGCCAAATGATAAAATGTAATACATAAATTACTCTGTTACATTTTCTTTACATTAATTTCGCAGCTTCAGTAGTTAATACGATGTGCGTAGCTAACTATTTCTGTATCTTGAGCAAGGATTTGTATTTAAGCCCTTTAATTAATTAGGTTTGGGAAAGTAATAAAACAAATATATTTCAATAGATTTTGAATACGATTTACTGTAATTCCACTTTTCTGGCTTTCATTTCAGCAAACTGGTTAATTCTAACATCATAATTATTATTTTTAACTATATTGCATTCTAATGAAGTAATGGAAATATTAGATAATTATTCTTGTCTGATAGTGTGCATCTTAAATCACTTTTTTATTAATTTCAATCTGCTGAAACCTTTTCACACGAAGCAGTAGATACGGGAAGAGTTAGAAATATCTGGCTTTAATATTTGTTCAAGACTCATTGAAACCAAAATCCCGAAAACGTTTCTATATTCTTTTATAGTCGTTACTGTAAACTTAAAACTTTCAAATAAACATATGAATTTGTGTTTCTAAAATCTATGCTATGTTTAATAACGAGATCTGCAGCTGATCTTTCATAAATCTGCAGCACTCATGTATTATAAATACGATCCGTAATGAAAGCAAAGATAGTTATGGATAGTTTTCATTTTTTTATAAAGCCAATCTATTAAACGCAATACAATGTCACGAAAACTGTAAATTTGTATTTAAAATAATTCTATAAGCTTCAGATTATTTCCGTTATCAGTTGTTTTATCTACACTGCTGACCACCGTAAATGCAACACCCTGAAGGAATCATGTAAATAACATGAAATTTACAACACGCATTAGCGGAGATGAGATATTCAAATGATTAGACTTTCAGAGCAGACGCACATCACGCGCGATTTCAACGATTTCAAGTTCGGCAATTGTGCTTTTCTTGAGGATTTTTTTTTTCTTGAGGAGGTCAATTATGCGTCGTAGTAAACAGCGATCATCGTTTGATCAAGTATCCGAGTTCGGCAGAGAAAGGATAGTGGCCTACAGAGAGTGTGGATTATCTTTCAGGGAAATCGTTAGTCGCGTTGGACGAAACCAAACAACTGTAATGTGACCATTGGATGCAGGAGGGTACGACGGACCGACGTATTCGATCACGTCCACCTCAGTGCACCATTTCACGTGATGACAGGAACATTGTGCACATGGCAGTGACGGATCGCTCAGTCACATACGAACCATAGCACAACACATTCAGTCTGTAACGCGCCATTCAGTGTCTACGCGTACCATTCGACGCCGTTTACAGCAGAGTGGTCTGTCCGCAAGACGTCCATTGCTTCGTCTGCCCTTGACGCAGAACCACATACGTCTCCGCCGCCAATGGTGCGATGAAAGAAGAATGTGGACGGCAGAATGGAATGAAATTGTCTTTACTGACGAGTCACTCTTCTGTCTGCAACATCACGATGGTCGGATTCGAATCTGGAGACACCGTAGAGAGAGGATGCTGAACAGATGCGTTATGCACCGCCACACTGGTCCCGCACCGGGTATTATGGTATGGAGCGGTATTCAATGTCACTCTCGCACTCCCCTAGTACGCATTGTCGGTACTTGAAACAGCCAGCGCTTCATCTCCGAGGTTTTGGAGCCAGTTGCCCTTCCTTACCTTCGGGGCTTGCCCACAGCCTATTTCAACAGGATAATGCGCGAACACACGTGGCACGCATTGTCAAAGGGTTCTTCGTCAATCGCCAAATTGAATTGCTTCCCTGGCCGGCTCGATCTCCGGATCTTTCGCCGATAGAAAACATGTGGTCCATGGTTGCTGAACGAATGACACAGATTACATCCCAAGCTGCCTCACCAGATCAACTTTGGAAACGTGTGGAAGCTGCTTGGTCTGCTGTACCCCAAGAACACATCCAAAGTCTCTTTGAATCAATGCTGAGGCGTATGGCAGCGGTGATCACCAACAATGGCAACTGCTCTGGCTACTGATTCCGGAAGGAACCACACTTTACAGAAGTCTATAAATTGAATCATTTGATACTTGGTCAAAATGTTATCTACTAAATAAATTTTGTTATGATATCTCTTGTCTTTCTTGGTGTTGCAATTTGGGTGGCCAGCAGTGTATTTCTATTATGAAACTCTTCGCTTTTTTATTAATAAATACCGTCTCTTTACCCTCTTCGTTAGCCAAATTTTGAACTTCCAGGAAATTGTGTTCAAAATCTGCATCTTGAAGTCTTGAAATGTACTATGTATCCAGCAATTAATTTTAGTCTACAATCTACTGACAAATATTTCTGTTTTAATGCTTTATTTGTTCGATCGATTAAATATCTAATTCCATTCCATTTGGAAAGAGTACAGATAAATCTATAATTGAGTTACAAAATCACCTTTTTTTGCATTCCATACAGCTTTAAATATTGAAAATCGTTTCGTAACCTTTCATTACTTCAGGGGCAAATACACATTTATTGCGCTCGCCTTTGACGGCCACCTTATATCAGAGAAACGCAGAAATGATCATTTTAGGCACTTCATTAAAATGTCCTGATTTCTTATTGAAGACGAGAAAAAAATTAAATAATCTTTGCACAGTACTGAAAAATGTAGTATTTGCTGACGTTATGAAATGCGGTGTGGATAACAGCTAAATTTAGATTATGAGGTACACATATTGGTAAATATTAATAATTTCCAAAAAAGGGCATATACTTCGTTATATTTACTAGCCATATTTGGCACTGTTGGAAAATTCTTGCTCCATGCAATCCTGCATATCGAATTTATCAACGTCTAGTTCATTTAAAATATCTGCTCATATAATTTCTTCCGTTTTTTTTCGTATGAACATTGATGTAGCTTTCTTCAATTATTATCTTTTAGTTACAATCAACATAGGCATGTCTTATCATTTCACTCATTTGCTTCTTTTGTCATCAGGGGTGCAGTCGAAAAAAATGGCATAGCACTTTGCTTTCTTAATTCTGGATATGATTTCATTTCTAGGTTTGCTCTTATCTAACTTATTATTTCAATTTGAATAGCGCATGAGAAATAAGGAACTGGACATTTTCTTCATGTTTTTATTACAATGGCTATAAAATTTAATCAAAATTTTAAATTGCAGGAGAATGGATCTCTAGAAATTTCATTTGAAGAACTAACAGCAATATTTTTTTTGGCTCAGAACAGAATAACATTAAATATTATTTTCAGTATTTCATGCCATATCACTTTTCCCTTCTCTATTGAATTCCCTACATAAACATCAATTGAATCTGGTGATTCCCTCACTTTTCATTTCGTACACGAATTTCGATACTCCAGGGAATTTTCGTGTTGGGAAATAATGACTGAACAAGCTTCCAATCATGAAATCCTTTTTGTGATGCTGAGAGATCGGATTATGTCGCAAAAGCATGCACGGAAAGCAGAATACTACATTTGAATTAATGGAATGTGAAAAGCATTTTATTTTAACAGTTTTTCAATTAACTCGCTTAATATAAAACCACTCCTCTGCAAAGTTTCGGCCTTAATTGTCTGCTTTCAAGGTTAATTTTGTTACCTCCTAGAACAAGGGAATATTATTAATTATTTGTAATAGCATGCAATGAGCAAGAATCACTATAATTTAGCAGCATTTCTTATGGAACAGAAGAGAGTATATTTTATACATATTATTATCAAATTGTAAGACGGTACTTTGCGCAGGTGCGTCCTCTTTTGAATTATCATGCGTCAAATATAGTGAAATATGTTATAAGCAGTAGATGATTCTTCTTGCAGTTATTCCTTGTTTCTGCTTCTTTGAGAATAGTCGTTCACTGTAGGGGTAAATATCAAATGTAGAATAGTATCATCAGTTTGTGAAGCAGTACTACTTTTGACCGCTTCCGCACTTTTCCATTTTCTGGTAATTCTGCTCTTAACCTTTTAAAAAATTATTGCGACATTGGTTAATATTCTCCTAATTTTCATTTCCTTATATTTCTGTTTTCTGGCCACAAGAGTTGTTTAGACAGTTTTAAAACAGGGCTAAACAAAAACAGTATTTTTGACATGTTGCCTGTACAAGTATTAAAACTGTGATAAGATAGTATAAACTGTATACTAAATATTATTTATAGAACGAATGCAACTACGGCACGAAATATTACTTGCTTGCATAGCATCGTGTCCAATATTTTCCTGTTTTTTTAATCAAACAATAAACAGAAATAATAGAAATCTAAAAATTCGTTGCTTTATCAGAACTCGTATTTCTTTTTATCTGTTTGGCGAACATGACATTTCCTGACTAGACAGGAAGTTGACTGCAAATTGTGCCCTATGGGGCGTAGAAAAGACGACAAGATGAGAAGGGTTAAAATTACCCTTTATTTTTTCCATGCTTTCACAGTTGCTCCCGCACTTCGGGATACAAAGAGCAACCACTTGTGGTCTGAATGTAAAAATATAAGACTACTAACTAAATAAAATTTAAATAAGAGCTAACTTTTAATATTTTACATAGATGACTAACACTAAGACTGGCCTTTTAAATTACTAGGGCTGTAGTACGCAAACTGCCGAAAAACTACAATACGTCTTTAGCTTTCAAGAGGACTAAAACTTCTGGCCTTAAAGGCGGACAGTAACCGATGGCAAGCTCGCGTGTAGTCTCGCGGCAAGATGGCTCAGTCTCTCTCCTTCTACTACCCTCTTAGCAAAAAGCCATAACTTAAATACTTAAGCATTAGCAAGTATAATTTGCATAAACATATTCATGCTTTAATTCCGGCTGGAAGTGGAAAATAAGGGATGACAGTAAAGTTTTAAAATAAAGTTAACGTTAGTCAAACTTAAGATTCTTACAGCTTATGAAATAATTTATTAAAATTTTACTGTAAACTCATATGATACATTAAAACTACTAAATGGAAATGACTACAAGCGCATAAAATCTGGAAAAGAGTAAGTTGCAAATCACTTCACTATAAAAATACAAATGAACAAAATTATTCACAGAAATAACAAAATCATAGCGCAAGAGCGTAATCATTTCCTGACCCAGGAAATCATTCTCCTCGATGAAAAGAACACAGAAAAAAATTGCAGCTCAATCGCTCGTCATCTTTAGATTTCCACATGATGTACACAAAAAAAATCTGCGTTAATGTTAAATTAAAGCATCAAACTATTTTTAACAATATTTAAAATAATTTTTTACAATTGTTTTGTTTCAGGACACAACATATGGTTGTAGTTGGTAAAAAAAAGCCATTAAAAGATTTAGCTTAATCATTCGTCTTGTTCAGGTTCCCCAAGAAATTTCATCTTTTAGTCGAACTTCGTTAAATTTATTCCGGGACACTATTTGACTGCGTGTAAATCCATTCCTGGCTTCTGCCCCACATGTTGCCAATGAGGCTTCTGTCACCAGTCTCTCAAGCCTCTCTGCTACTTGAATTTGGCAAGGGAGCTTTCCTATTTTAAACTGAAAACCCTTTCTAACCAATCTTATGCCTTAGTGGCAGAGGTTCAACGTAGCGGGAAGTTTCAAGAGTTTGTCCCAGTGAATCATCTCAAAATACTCCTATGATTTAATATTTAATTTCGGAAGCACAAATTGCCGTTTTTCACCTTGCAGTCAGGTTTTCTTTTGCTTTTCAAATTGCTTTCACTATTCTTCTCAGGTTAAGTTCACGAATATGTGCTCGTTCACGTTCCAGCATCGCCAACAAGATGTTTCCAGAATGAGTAAAATAAGTTTTCACTTATGTGTCTATGTACACTTTTGTTTTACTCTTTGTTTTTATAAATTTCGGTTATTAGCATGAAATATAGATTATTAAAAAATTGGGAAACATCCATTTTATTCTCAAGTATTAGATGTAATTTTCAGGTAACAATTATAATTGCCATTACGAGCCCATCTGACCTTCAAGTTACAATCCAAGATACCTCATTGCTTGAAAAGAAAAAAAAATGTAGAGGGTTATATAGCAAGGTAATGGGTGTATCAGGAAACAACAACTCTCTTGACAGAATTGAAAAGCAAAATATGAATTTTATTGCCAAGATTTAATGAACAACACGGCTAATAATCTAATACAGTAAAAATAATAGAAGAGAAGGGCCGAGAATAGATATGACATTTTTCTGTAAGAAATTTTTTTTTGTTGGCTTTCGTTATCGTTAACATTCTTCACCTACTACAGAATAGTTCTAAAATGCTAATATTACTATATAACATAAGAAAATTCCAAATAATGGAACATTTCGTGTTGAAAATAAAGACGTTTACATGCAGGAAATGCTAAACAATTTAAGTAACTGGAAATAAGTGCAATACTGAAAGTTCATAAAGAGGCGCAAAATTTAGAATTTTATTTATTATTATTAAGAATAAATTTTTAATGCTGAAATTGATGAATTTTTGATGATATACATATATGATGATCTACATAACAGAGAATAAAAAGAGTAAAATTACTTAATTTAAAAATTTTTTAAAAATCATAAATTTTCATGGCAGTTGTTAGTTTTCTTATTTTTAAAATTTGCTGTAATAAAAAAAATATTATACAACTACTTTACGATTCGTTTTAAATAAAAAGTATGATTACATATTGTTTTCATTTTTAGCATTATTGCTCACTTTTATCTCGTTTTTGGGCTTGGTTCCTTTTTCAAAATGCTAAGGAACAAACAGATCCTATAAAATAAATTTCGAATATATAGCATGCGTTATTTTATGAGTTTCTTCTCATTTTCTTTTTTAATTATTGTCAAAATACCTTTTACTTTTCTTCATGTGTTATAATGTAATGAAAATAAATAAAAAAATATAAATTGAAGTGCTAGTACTTTCACTACTAAAAAGGTTTTTGTACACGAAATACGTATTTTTAAAATTACGGCCTGTGTTGATCGATGCTGCGATTATTATGATACGTCATCGAGTTGTGACTATTGAGTATTCGGGAGCGTTCATGCAATGGTTAAGATGTTATTACTGTCATAATAAAAATAATAAAAAGTATTAACTGCATTTATACCTGTAAAACAGTGTTTAATTTGCAGCCAGTCGTTAACGGTGACGCTACGACTAGTCTATGTTAACCGGTAAAGCTATGGTATTCGATACGACTGGTCTGTTTTTATTCCAAGTAGGTATAAAAAGTAACTGTTAAAATATTTAAAGAAAATCCTTATCCCAGTTTCCTAGACGTAGCAAGGTCTGGTGACCTAGAAGCGATGCTCGGCTTATACCACTTGTGCGTCGCAAATGGCTCCTCTGAAAACGCCAGTAGCAACCACGAGAAACTACAGCACTAATTTTAGCGGCGAATGCAATTTAAATAGCGGCAGAGACCATCCACGATATGGGATAATCAGCAGAAAAATACACGAAACCACAGGTCTCGCAGCAAAAAGCAACTGCAGACGAAATTCAAATAAGAGAATGCAAACTGTCTTCATTTCGCTTATAGGTATCAGAAGCAGAAACTTTTTGAGAAATCAAGCGAGGGTAAACGGGCTTCGAGATTCCGGAAGATCCACGCGAATGAGTTTCGTTGTTAGAATTGTACAGAATGAAGTCAAATTTTTCCTAACAGATGCTCTTTCCATCTTCATATGGAGAAAGCGTAGCATTAGAGATAATTCCCTGTGTGTGCACGAAAGTTTACAACTTCTAAGTGGAGAAATGATGATATGGGCAGGAATACGTGCAAACGGACGCACGGAGCTGTATAACAGCCGTAATGGCAGCTTCATCTGTTGTAGAGTCATAGATGAAATTTCCTTTTTAATAGAACATAATGCTGTATGTCACACATCTTATCTCATAGAAGATTGGTTGTTGGAACAGAGAGTCCAGCAAATGGAGCAACCTGTATACTGAAGAAACATGAACTCAATAATGAAATAAAATATGCAAGATAGGCCTCATCTTTTTCTTTCTCGTAATAATAAGACTTTGTAAATAAAATATACCCTTAAACTTAGCTTCAGAATCTATCACTCCTTCACCCTCCACCATTCCTCAATAAATCTGAGTGTTGCATGTTTTCAATACAACGAAATTTATAGACTTTAACGAATATTATCACAAATGTATAATCAAATAAAAACTAATAATTACATTAATCATTAGAAAATAAATACAGTAATAATTCCTATTAAAAAAATAAAATTATCAATGTATTGTATTCATTCTATTATCAGCTTATTTAAAACGGAAATGGGAAAAAAAGGGATGAATTGCTTTACTTATTTACAAATAATGAGTCCAGACTGATACTATTATCCTAAAAATTCTTGAAATTATGTCATACCACAGTCAAATACTCAATGTTTAATAACTAAATTAAAATATAACTTCGTTCAAGCTATAAGACTAAAATTGGCTCTCTAGGGAAACGCTAACAGCCGTTACACTTGAACGCAAAATCGATAATATATCTAAAATTATGCTTGAGCGCAAAAATAATAATAAACTATCATTTTGTGCGTCTAAAGTAACTGACAAATCGCTAAAAACAACCTTAATAATGTTGTCTTCAATTGCGTTCCAAGCCTCTTTATTGATATGGCATCTGTGCTCGTTTCGCTAAGCATAATAGTTTGATGCCAAGATAAAATATGAAGAGGTAAAATTCTAAGCAAGGAACAGCACCCTGTTTGACACGAATTAATTTTTAATCTCGAAATGTAGTTTGAGAATATTCATTGACATGTTCAGTGTTGTTAATGGCAAGATATATTTTGTTTTTACGTTCTTCTTTTGCTGAAATCCAAAAAAAAAATGTAATATGCACTTTTCTTAAAGATGGACCAAGATCAATGAGTAAAAAACTTTTTAGGAATAAAAGGGAAAATTATTTTACTACTTTATAGATTACATATTTAAAGAGATTTAAACTTTCTAAATATTTTGCAAATAAAATCTTCTAAGTTTGAAAACTCCATAAAATGATTGAGAGAGAGTATACTTTCAATTTAATGGAGTAAAATAATTTTGTGAGCCTAATTTTCTAGTGTCATACGTTAGGAATATTGAATAGACATGTCCATTACGGTTTTGCTCTGAGAGTTGATTGCATATATTTCTGCAAAAGTGATTGAACCTTAAAATTTTTAATTGTGTTGAGTTAATAGAAAAAACATTTTAACGTCTTTCACAGTGCACCTATACACAGAAGAGGACATTCCAATTTAATTTTTAAAAATCGTTAAAAGTAATTTAATTATTTAAATATACGTCTTCAAACGTTGAGAATAATGTAAGATATCATTCGAAAATTTGTAACGTAGTATCTATGATTTATTAAATTCAGAATTAATGAAAACGTTAGAAGTCAAATGTTTAAAATTAAATTGTTGAAAATGTTTTATCTTTCAGCAAATTTGGTGAATTTTATTTATTTTCATAAATTAGCTAGCCATAGCTCGAGCATTTTTGTTCTTTTATGTTGAAATGAATTTAATTTCGAAATATGGCAATCAAATTTATTGCAGCTTAAAAGCATTTGCTAATTAGTTTTCACTTATAATTGATGCTGAAACTTCCTCTAGAACTCTTTTTCAATAACTCTTAAACGTTTTATAAAATAAACTGTATAATGCAAGCCAAAATTCTTTTATCGCTTTCGTTGCAACTTCTCAAAGTATGAAATTCATTAATTGTCGTTTCCATAAACTTCCTTCCAAAGTAGCTTTATTAATCGTATTGGGAGAACATAATTTCTTCGAGTATAATTAATAAAGCAACTTCAAGCAATCTTTCAATGCCACATTTCTCCATTACGAAGTGGGATTAATTTTGTAGATAATTGGAACATGTAATATGCCTCTGAACGCTGTTCATTTAGGAGGTTTTGGATATTTAATGAAATACACTCATCATATTTTCCAGTTTGGCATAACAATTAGGATTTCATGTTGATCTGTTATTCATTTTAACACATTTTGAAGAACATTGTTTTCGAACCTATATTTCCCGTTTCTTCTCACTAATACTAAGAGAGCGAAATATCTTACGAATATTAATTTTGAAACGACACGGTGAGCTCTAAATACCTTTTTACTATATAACATCAAGTTTTATATAAAATATATAACATTCTGAAATAAAAATCTTATTTCACTTGATTAAATGAAAAAAAGCAGAGTATTAATAGCATCACAAGATAATTTTTACGTATATGCTGTAAATTTTCATCATGAAACTCCATAGTAATGTATGTTCAAATACTCGTATACTCTCATTATAAATAGTGATTAAGATCTGTAGGTGTCTTCTCACATGACTCTCAATGTACTCGCTCTATTGCGGAGTTTTTATGTATCAGACAAGAGAAATGCTGCACCTTACTCATTGATACTCAAAATAAAACGTCCCTGAAGCTACACATGTTTTTGTGCCATAATAATATTTTGAACTTTCAAAAATTAAATTCAGATTGTAAGGTTTTAGTTAAACTAACAAAGTTTTATTTTAATTTATACTTTTCTATCTGTTCTCATTTCAACTTCCCGTTGGAATACGAAGGCGTTTCAGCTTTATGCTAATTTGAAGTGGAGCCAAGTTATATTTAAGCGAGAGGTAAAAACCTTTCAGTGTGAGAGAGCTTTGAGTCTCAGATCAAGGTCACTCTATTCAACGTGCGCCTGACTAGCTAGTATTTAAATTCTAAGCCGTAGCGCTTTTACGTGATTGCTTATTGAAGTAATTTTAAGTGCGTCAGTATTAATTAAATCTTGCTACGCACCATTTAGTTTAGAGGCCAACCTCGCGTTATAGCTCTGTGAGCAACGAATATTTAATTTCTATTTAGTGTTAGCTTAAATTATTTCATTGTTCTTCATTCATTCCAAGTGCGGTCTCTACTTTCTGTATCCCTCCCGAGTTGGGAAGTGGTTGTAAATAATTGTGATTTAATAAAAGCGGATTTTAAATCCCTTTAAAGTGCAGTTTTTCTACCACTTAATCACAATATTCTCCCGCAGAACATAGCTTCATTCAGCTCCCTGTTCAAGATCAGGACTTTAAGCTGTCACGAAGATGTTTTCCAAGACTATGCAAAGAACACTCAGTCCTGACAAGGTGAGCATTACTAATTAATTTCTAAACCGATAACAGAGTATATTAATACCATTTGTTTACATATGAGTTTTTCGGTCTTTTAGAAAGGAGTCATTTCTCAAAATATTAAATGCTCAGCCACTTTTTTATACGAAGTACATATTAGATATGTTGCTGCCATCTTTTTAAGAAAAACATAATGGATATGTCCACATAGCTTTAGAATCATATGTCACTTGAAAATCTAGCTTATAAAATTATTTATTGAATATAAAAAATAAAATATTGCTTGAAACATTTGTTAAGCTGAATTTTGAAGTACAAAAAATAACAAATTATTTTCTGAGCATTGGTAGGGCATAACATATTAGTAGGGCGAATTACCCGAACTGCTACAATGGTGCACTATTTGAGTGGCATGAATTTTAAAAGGGGATCCAATAAACTCCTTAGCATTTTTTTTGCTTCTTCACAAGGATAGTCTCCGGATCTTTAAGTGCCAAAACTTCAGTACCTCTGTCTAGCATTCCATGCAAGCTTTATTGAATACAGACCTAGTAAGTATACTAGTCACTATTGCACTCGATTCTCTGTTCCAAATGCAGACTTTCCTAAGGCAAGTTCGGTTTCGAGCATTATAGTCCATCAAAAGGGAGTCCCATTACTGTCAATTGTTCCAACATACGGAAAGATCAAATTTCTAACAGCCACAACCTTTTCTACTCGTAATGCTACTTCTTCGAATGATGTACACATCCCTGCGTTAACCTATACTCATTCCTGTGTCAACTATTAATTTTCCGCCTAGATATAGGATTAAAAGGATTTAAAGGATTTGTCTAGAATCTTTTGTGCACACTATTGGGAATATTTCTTATGTTACATTTTTTAATATGGAGATATGACACATATATGGTTCCAAACAGGGTCTTGACTAGTCTTGAAAGAGAACTCGACGCTACACATCATACTTCATTTGCGATATTCATGCATCGTCTTACGGTTAAGAGAACTCAAACTACAGGCCTATGTGCCTATAAGTCATAGTGAACATTGCGATTTCGTGTAGTTTGCATCACCAGGTACTGTTGTATGACCAGAAAAAAGGTTTCTGTGTAAGCATGTGAAGTATCTTGTTCTGTTTTAACATGATGTTATGAACAAAAAAGATTGTTGGCATTTGATTTATCACGTAATTATCTTGATCTGATCCTTTACGAAAACTCTTTGAATGAAGCCGGTTTCAAAGGCTAGAAATCGAACTTAAAAGACAAGAAAAAAATATATATATGCCTCTCCAAGTCACCGTTTTTCATGTGACTAGTTGTATAAAAGTAAATTTTTCTTGGGCAGTGTATACTAAGAATAATATCCAGATACCTATATAAGATTAAATTTAGCACAGATCATGCCAGTGCAATATAAGCCCTCCATTTATCATCAGGCATAACCTTCCATATATAAATAATATGTTTCTATAATGCTCTTCGGTTATTTTTACCGTTTGTTTCGTAGCACAATGACAGCTTTGTGTTAGATATTGGGCATTTTTTTGGCTCATAACTGTCATTCTAACTCAACCCAATATCTACTATCAACGAGTAATAGTATGAAGATTAGGAGGTTAGGTTTTATCAGATGACGCAGGTTAGAACACGCAGCTATGATCATTGCTTTGTGAATGGATTCGTTTTAGCGATGAAGGAGAAGAAGCCAGTTCTTGTGAATTAAAGTCAGCAGAAAGGATGTGCCTAGTACTACTTCATAACTCTCAGTACTTGGGACTTAAGATACCCAAAGCCAGTGATTACAGGCGAAATCTTTGCGACAGAAACATCGCGGACAAAAACATCGTGGAGGTAATAACGCAAGTCGAATACTTTATCGTATAAAATATTGTTGGAGAAAAGATAGCTAGGAGGAAACATTCGCAGTTCTAAAACATCGTGGTATAAAACATTGTCGTTGAAAAAATAGTACATTCAAAAAATATCGCAGCTTGCAAGCATCATCATAGCAAATATCGTGGTAAAAAATAAAGTACCTATAAACCATCGCAAAGCAATAGCATTACAGTCATATGTTTTTCAAGTTTTAAAAATTGTAAATAGTGTGTTCTCATTTTGATTCATAGTGTCATTATGTTCATAGTGTGTTCTTATTATGATTTGTGAGCGTAAGACGGAATGGCTTTTTTCATGAGAAAAGCAGGTGTAAAACTGATTAGAAAATGAATGTGAGAAACTGCATGAGGTTACTTTGAAACTTTGATTAAAATTCGCTTATTAATTATCAAACTGTAAATTATTTTCTTTCAATTTGTTAATCTCAAGCAAGATTTCGTGCCCGGGTCGAATAGACAGTACCAGTATGTTTTCTGTCACGCTATCGAAGACTACCGTACAAACAATGGTTCTAGTCGCTGTGAAAGTAGCTAATTTCCTCCATGAGCAGTCACCCACGACGTAGAGATGCCGCGATACTCCAGCCTTAGAGGAAATGTAGTAGATAAGCAGCATTCTATATAGTGATAACTGGCTTGTGCTTAGCAACTCGTCGATGAACACCATGTTATGGTGTACTGCAAGAGGCGGTATTATTTTCTAAAGCTAAAATTTTAAATAAAATTTCTGATGATGCTTGATGTACAGAAGCCTGAAGAGGTTGACGATTCTGTTCTGTCAATTTCTTTTGAATTTTAGGCAGAGAGTGGAATTATATAACTCAGTCATGTTCTCATTATGCTGCTACAATATTGACTGTTGTACAAAATATTTAAAAGTTACGATAAAGCTCAATGATGTAATTATTCAACATATAGCTATTACTATCGCCACATTCAGCTGCACGCATTTGGAACCATGCAAACATTTCGACAAGAGCTGATGATATGCATGCCAGATTTAAGCGCACAATTCATTTGTTGGATCATAATGAATATGAATGACGTATAGGCAGCACTGTTTATGCCTTGTATCCTGTTTCATATAGAATTACGGTTATTAATTGCAATATAGTACATGTAATTCATATAGCTTTAGAATCATGTCTTCCCCATTTTGCATCAGAACATCGAAATGTTTGTTTTCCGTTATAAATTACTCTGTTTTGATACCAACTGACTAATGCTTGGTAAAATAATTTGAAAAATAAAAGTTCAGAAGCTGCTATAATAAACCAAGAGTCATCAAACGCATTCATGTTGTTACCACTTTGGAAATTCTCCCATTTTACTCTAAGCATCCAAGCTCTTCTTCGTGAATTAAAGAGAAATAATGATAATCCCACGTACTGGCAATCAATTCTGAATAAAAAAGTCAGTTTTCGCTTCATTGGCAAAATTACATAAGCACGAGTTTTGCCTTATGCTTCTTTTTTCTTCTTTTTATTTATCTCTTTCGAATTATAATTTGTAGAGACATTAGGCTTATTTTGAAGCAGGAGATATGAAAAATGAGCAATGCCCTCGCCGAGTCTCGACCTCTCGAGTGGGCTGACCATTATACCATGAAGGCATGGTAAGAAGGCAGGAGAAATACCTTAAACACTAATCTTTTCATCTCTCTCTCTATATAAAGAAGAGTATCAGTTTGTGTGTGTGTGTAATTCATACAGATCTACATTTTAAATCCGTTAAATATTGCGCACATCTCCTTCGAATTAAGGAGATGATAACTGTCTACATAAGTTATCAAAAAACCAGGCCACGCGGTCTACGATTAAGGCATTCATATTAGAATGTTGCAATTACGTCACCCATCGTAAGTTCACGATCCCGTTGTTGAGTTTCTGTTACCAGTGAAAATCATACAATGAATACTAAGCGAGAAATTTATGATCCTTCTATATATAAATATATATATAATATCGTAATTAGATGGACATAAAAATGATGAGCTTGGCAATCAGGTCACATCAGAATGCAGGTGTTGTTGTCGCAGAGTGGAAGGTAGACAAAAGATGAGACAGAAGAATTTCAGTATTAAAGTTCGATATCTTTATTCTATTAAACGGCAGCTCATTTATCTTTTAGAAGAAGAGTACCAAATTGCATACCCAATAGTTATCTAAATTAAATAATATTAAATTTGCGAATTCTGCGTCATAACAAAGGAGTAAAAGATAAAGAAAGCAGCAGATCGTATAGCAGCGATGGCAGGAAGCAATCTGACTAAAAATGACGAGTACCTTGCTATTTCTAGTGTCGGTTGCACAACACGCCAGAGTAAGAAAGTACTCGAAAGTACAGGACTAGAGGGAAGATCCTGAAATTGCGGTTAGATTAGAGGTTTCCTGTTCGCGAAGAGCAAATCCATCGTATTTTTTTTATATTTTACACACACACACATATATATGAGAAATGAAATATGACAGGATTACTTAAGGACTGTAAGAACCATAATCGCCTACCCATTTCTATTTTTATGAACTTGCAAATTTATAATATACATTTTTGAACAGAATAAGCAAAAGAAAAACTTAAAATACTTTAAAAAAAGTTATTTACAGTTTCAATTTTTAAACATCACAGTATTAGCCATCTTGTTGCTTTCTTGCAGGTCAGGTTTTACCAAAGCCCTCGAATGACATTGCGTTAGTTTCCTGCTTAGACAATATAGGATCTTTAAAGCAGAATTTAAGTGGTCTCTCCATCCGATTTTTGAGAATATTTCGAAAATTCTGAAGAAATCCACTGAAGTAGATGATTATTTTCCGAAAAAGACACAATTAATGTCAACATAATCACTATCAAAGAAAGCACCATTTCTTCCTAAAAGTGTTAAATGGAGTCCTGTTAGCTTTAAACTGCCCTACAGTTTTGTACGAGATCAGCTAAAATTTGCAATTCTGCTTAAACTAGAATTGGAGAAAATCCTTCTGATTCTGAAATTAATAAAAATGCATTTGCATCTTTGTAAAAGAAGTCTCTTCCCTCTGCCCTCCGCCGGGTCATTCAACTAGTAAATAAGTATAACAAGCATAAAATCAACAAAGCAGCAAACATTAATCTATGGAAAAGATAACGTGCTTTCGAAAAAATCTGCCTCGTTGAATTTTTAATTAAGAAACAATAATGGTTCGATCCTACTTTGAAGAAACAAATAAAAATCACACGGAAAAGTCCAGTGAGCAATTTGGAAAGATAATTGAATCATAATTGCTTCTGTTGCAATATAGGATTGAATACATGCTGCCATTTCTTAAGGTCAGTATAATTTTGAACATGTTAGAAGAAATTACTTAGGGAATTTCATTTAAAAGGGTAAGAATGCGTCCGTCGCAGACCTGAGTTTAAGCCATCTTCTGATAGCATTTACGTTCTTATTGAAATTTCTTATTGATTTGAAATATCTTGCATTTCCAGCACCTAAAAACAATGACACCATACGTATTAATAATACCACTGGTGAAGATGCAAGGTTAGAATATTAAACAAACACCTTTGGTGAAAAATCTTTGATGTAATCATATTAAAATATAGGTTGCTTTTAAATAAACGATATTGTGATAGTTAAAAATAGTTTTCCCATGACCATTTTTCATTTGTTATTTACAATAACCGGTTCTTTGGGGTTAAATTATTCGCATAATATTTCGGTGTTGATTTTCGTTAGATAAAATTAGTAAAAATGGGAAGATATGCTTATAAATTCGGTAATTTTTATTTTGCTCTTATTTATAAAGTAAAATTCAAATTTTTCTTCATTCATTCCGCCTGCAGTTCACAATCATAAAGAGGAGTAAAATTCATTCTTTTTTCCTGAAAAAATTCCAGCTAGAATAATCAATTTGTGCCCAATCATTTATCATTAGGTTCTGTGCTAAAGTAGGCATTAAATGAAACAAAAAATTGGATGACAGAATGAAATTTACCGCTTCTTTTCCCAATTCTGCAGTTTTTAACCTCTCATTTTCAGGTTTCCACCTTAAACGTTTTAGGAGTCATTAAATTATTTTGCAGCTGGACACATGAAAAATGTGCAATGGCCTCGCCGCGACTCAAACATGGAGATCTCGAATACGCATCCAGTATGCCTTCCAATACACAACGAAGGCATGCAGAAAGGAGGGAAAAATACGTTATATACTCCCCCTTTTAAAGGGCGACTGGGAATTAATGGGCCCAATCGCCAAATCCTGGTGGTGACGAATTACAGTCCACCCCCTTTCTAGTTCGGGCGACATTTGTAAATTCATTAGGTTTTTTTTTAAGACGTGAAAATTGTGCACTGCTCTTCCCGGGACTCGAACCTCCAACCTCTCTCATACGCGTCAAGGATACTTCGAATTACACCGCGAAGGCATGCGGAAAGAAGGCAGCGAATACCTTATAAACGTTTAAATTCTAGCTTCTTTTATCTCTTCCTGATTGTCGGATCATTATCCTTAGCTGTAACTCAACACTAATGAAGTTTCTCAAATGCTATGGACTTATATCATCTTATTTACATCATTCCGGTCTAAGGGAACCTGACTAGTGCCAGCGCGGGGACATAAAATCAGCATGATCTTTGACTATCACATCTACAGGCCAATGGTACCAACACATTATGTAAACTTACAACACTAACTGATGCTTTAGACAGTCATCTTTATATTCCTTTACGTAAGCAAGCGTTTATTAACTTACATATTGTTAGGTTTTCTGCATAATAAAATAATTTTATGGTCATTTTATATGCTAATATTAAAACGACCCTAAAATTGGATACAAATATACGAATTATAGAATTTAAATCATTCAGTTTTTAACCGTATACGTGATAAGCGTTACATTCCAAGAGGGATCTTCCAGTCCTCTTCGCATGCTACCTATTTGCCAAGACTATCTTCGGGTTCACATAATCTATTTTCACCTATTCAGTTGAGACTCTGCTGTCAAACACAATCACTTCGTTTTCGAAATTCAATTCTCCACCCAAAGGAAAGGCCTTCATTTTTCCTTTTTATCTACCTGATTACGAAGAGATTTCTTACAACAGTTGTAATTCTACATATTATTATAATTAGAAATAAAGTTTCAGGGAGTTTTCTGGAAATGGCATTTGAATAAGCAGGCTTATTTATTCTAGAACAAGAATTAACTGTTTTTTTTAAATTATGCATGTTCTGTACTAATTATATTTAAATGCTTATTTATAGTGAATAAGTTATAAATTGAAACACACAAACAGTTTTGGAGAATCTTGATTATCTATAAACTAGCTGCATTTTCTCATTTGACTAATAGTTTTGTAAAGAGGACTCTGCTTGGTCATTTTGTTCGACGATGATAGCGACTAACAACCCGGCGGAAATAACGTTTCAGAAAAAAAAAATATTAGTTAATCAATGTTAATAATTTTAGTCAGTTCCGGCGGATTTTGAGGAATTTATGTTAAAGTCTAGTATATATAGAACTCTTAATTTCGAATAAAAAAGTCATAAGTTAGAATAAATTAAAGAAATGGAATTCATTTGTAATTATTATAAATTTTAAAAGCAAGTAGCAAAATAATTTCATGCTTAATAAGAGAGAGAAAGCCAAGCAAAATTATTGCAAAAATTGCTACATTCCGAATTTTATGTATACCTATGAGAAACTGACTCTCATTTAAAGCATGAAAAACCTTATAGAATGTTGCATTTTAATAGTAAAATCATCTATTAGTGCTTATATGCAAATGCAGTATTAAGTATACAAACATATTTAAATTGAATTTTAGAAGTTTAAGGTTTAAGAAATCGTTTTTGTTTCCTATCAGCATTCGAAATCGAAAAGTGGGAAATATACTGTAGGCCTTCAAATATAGCGCAATACTTCCAAAAACATTCTCGGCACAAAAATATATTGAAGGAATATACATAAATCAGTTCGTTTAGTTCTGGGTGTGCTTTCAAGTTAGGTTTCAACTGAGTAGAGCTGATTTATTCTGCTTCAAAATGATCTTCATGCTTTGATAGTCCGTTCAGTTTTGTGGAAAGATATTTCTCTATATGCATAGCGCAAATGGGAACTATAACCCAGGAAGGAGTTTGAAAGGCAAACATTTTTGCGTAAGGAGGTAGCCTAAGGAACTTTTATGATAGAAATTCGCCCTATCTATTTCAATTCAGACAGTTCTGTCATATCATACATTTAGATCATCAAAGTTTGCTGTCATTGCAGTAACAAGTAATATACAATGCACCAGTTTTTTACATTTAAAAAGAATGAAATAAAGAAACATTTTTGTGAAGTAGAATTCGGATTTCTCTTTTAATTCATAAAAACAAATAATCGATATGAATTAAATTGATATTTGGGAGTTTTCTGATCTAAAGAAAATTTTCTAGAGTGTAACAAATGTACTCCGTTATTAGTTAATAATCATTACCTTTTTCAGCTGTGTAAACAAGACAATTTAAGCTACTTTATGGTAAAAAATATAAGAAACATTTCATAATGAAATATAGAAAGTAATATTTAATATAAAAACGAGTGCCTCAGTGTCTCATTTTTAATTAATTTTACATTTAAGAACACGCTATCGGGTAATTTTTAAACTTCATTTTCTTGTCCACTGAAAAGGAAACTATAGTTATTATGAAAAGGAAAAATATTTAATAATTTAATTGAATCTAGTTAGCGTAATTTCGGTGGGTCCATTTAGTATAATTTCTTACAAATTTGAAATGATTTTAATTATAAACCAAAAGGAATACTTTCTTTATTTCGTTAATTAAATCAATCGGCCTAATCTAACAAATCTTGAATTTAGATCAGATAGATATTATACAATGAACTGTAATGATTACTGCAGCTCATTATTCAATTCCTTTCATAAGACTAATCCAAAAAGGCCTGGAATTTAAAACAAAAAATTAAAGCATTTGTTTCAGTGTACAAAAGTATTATTGTTTAGCTATTAAATATGGATATGAATCATCATATTTCTTTCCTTCAGTCTATTTCATTATTATTCATACATACTACATTTTATGCTATCATTTTTGTCATTCTATATTAGCAGTAATGATATGAGCTCAAACTTCAAGTGTATCCTTTCCTTTTCGTTTGTCTTTATTGTAAGCTTTGATGATACAGGGCAAACCTGTCGTTCTGTAGCAGTCATGTGATACATTATTCCTATAGATTGTGTTTGTTCTTTCTACGAATCTAAAGAAGCCCTGCCAAGCTTTCTCAAAGAACAACGAGAAAAACATGAGACTACCTTAAAGCAATAATAGCACGAGATATGGGACAGGAGGAATGGACTTAACATCATGGATACTGAAGAATTTCAGAAAGAATTACACGGGTGTGAAAAGACAAGAAGAACGACAAGACAGGTTTTCGAATGTAGCATCGAGTAGACGCATTCCTCATGGACCTAAATCGAACCATAAGATCACAAGATGCGAAAATATGGGACGACTGGTCAAAACCATCCTAACAAGGAATAAAAAGAGACAAAAAGGAATTTTATTCAGAACATAGCTACGAACTCAATCCGAAAAGAAGGGGAAACGTCCTTGTGAGAGACTCCTGGTAAGAAAATTTTTCGCTTTAGAAGGGCATATGAACACCCCCAGGCGCGATGCAAAAATCACAACGTCTATCCAAGCTCAGTTAAGGTTGTCAAGGATATGTTGAAGTATCACGGCTTATTCTTCTTGTTGCGCACATTTTAGCTGCCGACTCGTTGCTGGCGACAGGCTACGTGCTACCAAGCGTTTTCTAAGAAGATCTCATATGTGTACCATGGGGTTTAGGCCCTAGTACACGGTAGCAGGTTTGTAAGTCAATCTCTGCTGTAAATGTCTGTCCTCTTCAAGAACTGTGAGCAGATACTGCAGGCAAAGGTGCAAAATTGCCGTGAACACGAAATTCAGACCTCCAGCACCTTGAAACAAATATAGGTGAGGTAAGAGAGCATCGATACAATAGTAAAAACCAGTAACCGAAGCTCTTTGGGATATGCGGATGTCAATAGAGATACGAAGCATGACAACTCTCCAAAGCAGAACCCCGTCACCTACAGAGAGGTCCTTTACAATGATGTTGAAGGGGTTATTGCTTGTTTGCTTCTCTTTCGAGATGCACATACGTCCAGAATCACTTTTCAGACTAATCCGGCTCTCATCCGCAAAGAACATGTGATCCCACTCCTATTGCATCCAGTTCTTGTGTTTCCGACACTACCGAAACTGACGTCTCTGATAAGCAAGCATTAATGATACAACGTAACGGTCACAATGCGTATAGAATGCGTTTGAGCATCCTCCTGGATACGGTAAAACGTGATAATCGACTTTACATTGTCTGCTGCAGGTATCTTGCAGTATCTTTCACTGCCTGCCACTTATCTCTTCTCACCAGATAGGCAATAATCAGTCGTCCGCAGCTATTGTTTCTCACGGACTATCATTACTAAACGCTAGAAGAGCTATTCTTGCCTTTTGAAATGCTGCCCTAATTCATGGAACGATGCTTGAGCTACCCTGAACTCCTAGCAATACCTGTCTGTGCTAGTATTTTTACTACATATTAATCATTTTTACTACACTGTCACACTTCGACTTTCATCTAGCTTCCCAATGATGCGACCTCGGATGAAGTCATCTACAAGATGTCTTCTAGATTTTTTTTAAACTTATCACATGGTAACAGCAAATCTAGTCATGTGCTTTATGTGTTTATCCCTCACGTTCCGGTCTTAAGTCTATTACCGGATTGATATTTCAGCCTGTTCTGTTGCCGTGTTCTAATTTTACGTTTATTTCTCCTCCTCGTCCTTAAATTTGCACGCCAGTATATAAGAATGAGTCCAATTAAGCATGACGATTGCATCCGAGGTCTCAAAACTGCATTATAAAAATGAAAGGAGCGTTTGCCTTCAAAAGTCCATACAATGAAAGTAAGTAAGAGTTGGTAAAAGACCATACAATGAAATATATTCGGTGTTCATTATATACTGTACGGAGTTACCAAAATATTTTATAAATAAAAAAAATCATTAAAATGTACTAATTAGATATATGATGAATTAAATGCATTTTTCTTTAAAGCAGTCCGATTGAAACGTTAAACAGAATAATATTAAAAACTTCGTTTATTGCTTTTGAATCTACTAATATTTTAATAAATAACAGACAGATTTCATCCAAATGTAAAATATTTTACGCTTTGTATAACGATTTACGAATAATTATGTATTTTACGCATTGCAACATACTGCAGCTAGGAAGATAGACTTATTTTATTTCAGGCAATGGCAACTCTTTCATTTTCCCACATGGCAAAACCTGGAGGAGCGTAGAAAATTTATTTACAGCAGTTAATTTGTTTCATTTACAGCAGTGGCCGCATATGATTAGAAAATCATTAAATTTGTTAATCAGAAATTAATTTAATTCACATAAACAAGAAATAAATAAAAAACAAACAAATTCGAAATTCAGATTTCAATCCATGGAGCTACAATCACTTATCACTCATGTTTGTACTTGATTTTGATCCTCTGTGGAGGTAGTTGCTTTAGAAAGATAATATTCAGAGCATGTGTTTTTTAAAGTATTAAAAGTGAGGGGTTACTTTTAGAACTGGTCCTTTTAGGGAGACTGCCGCCACAGGAAGGTCCATTGTGAATTAAATGTTTAAAATCCAAATAATATAACTATAGGATCCATTTTAATTAGATTTTTTAAAATCTTTACTTCATTTTTATGCAAGATTTTAATTTTTATGGCTTGTAGTTCTAATGTTTTCGTATTCAAAATTTTGCATTGATATAAATTAAACATTTGTTTCCATTGCTAAAAATAAGTTAGACTTTTAATTAAAATCGATAAGAAACGATACTTAATCGATATCTTCTACTACAAAAATGCTTGTAATGATGACCTTAGAGTGGCCCATTGGACACTCATCTGTTTCTCATCAGTAAATGCCACTAAAGGTCCGCTACCCCGAAATTTAAGTTGTTAACAATCATATGCCAAGAATGATTCGTGGAAATACACGAGAGAAGAAAAACGGAACTAAATGTGAGGAAAAGAATTTCTTTAAATAACATTCTATTATAATACTTATTTACTAGATTTCGGAATAGGAATTTTCCTATCTATCATATTTATATAATGAAAGACAACGAGTTACGCTACCTTTTCTATAGAGCTTATGAAGAGTGACAAAATTTGCAAACTCTTTCATTCTGTTAACATAGTATTCATCCAAAAGCCACCAACAATCAGTAACATATTACCTAAATAGAATAGAAAAATATTGTTTTATCGCAAAAAAGATGGTCAAACCTGAAGTTATTGTAAATTTAATAAATGAAAAATATCAAAACTTTAAGAGTACATCAGTTTGTAGCTGGAGTAATGTAAGATTTGACCCATACCTACCTTTCAGACTGGCTGACATTTGTTTTCGGACGCTATTATTTTTGAAATTTTTTTGCATAAACCTTGTATTAAATACCGAAAAGAAGATTCTAAATTTTTTTCTAATGTACTATTTTTTCTTATTTTAAACTTTGGTTATTACCAAATACGTATCCTCATAATATTCTTTGGAATAATGTAATTTATTCAAAAAGTGTTAATTAGCACCTCACATAATAGTTCGGGCACTCCAGAGTTGTAATGAGATGTTTTGGCAGGCAACGCTTCTTCTTGCAGTTTTTTTCTTTTTTAAATGGCCCTACATCGCATGAATTGTTGTGTGCGTTTAAAAATGATTATTCGTTCAGAAACAGTTGCATATCTGAAGTGAACATGACAAATTGCAACAAATTAACTGCAAATTCCGTTAGTAATTTAAAGTTTCAGCATTTTAAACATGGTTAAAGTGTTCAAAATATCCAAAAAGTGTCCGAATATTTATGTGAATTCAATTCCAAAAGTTTTTAGTGTATTATTTCTTATCAAAACTATTTTGAATAATTTACTGCAAAATAAAGATGTTTTAAAAATGATGATCAGTAATACACGGGAAAGGACTATATTCAAATAATACTATAAAGCAAATACAAATGAAAATATAAAATATAAAAGCAGAAAAGCAAATAAAAGTGAAAAACAATAGTATGTGAAACAAATATAAGTCACTGTATGTGCTTTGCTCTGATACCCAATACTTTTCCGTGAAAACAATAAATGTCTAGAGACAGCTAACGTTTTATTCCTGTTTAGTTCACCCTTTTATCGTGAAATGCTAATTATTCTTAGTAGAATTTTAAATCGAAACATATAAATTCTTTAGGGACAACGCTGGCGCTATCAGATTTCTTTGTATCCACTTGGCATTATATCATAAGTTCTTGCTTCAGTCATGTTCGGACTATCAAAAAAGAATAGACGGATATTTTATATGAATTAATTTATAAGTTTATACGAGAATCACTACATTATTTTTATATGATCGAAGTAGAAAAAGACATCGATGAGGAACAAATGTAAATGATGAAAAGTTAGACTTCTTAAAATGTTTTACTCATTAATCTAATTAAAATCTAAAATAAATGAAAGCAATCTTATTATTTGAAGTTTGAAAGAAATTTCAAAAATATGAAATACCAAATGCCAAAGGAGGAAATGTAATTTAAAAATGAGTCGAAAGTGTCTTTATAGGATATATAAAGATATAATAAGGATAAGGATAAATATAAAAATATAATAAGAATAAGGATTATAAGATAAAATCATATATATTTTGGAGATGGGAACACAAAAAATTGGGAAAAAAAAGGTTAGATCTTACTTTATCCTGGTTAAAAATTTTCAAAATAAAATAGACGGAAATTTTAAGTTTTTACTAGGTGGTAGATTAGGCGGATTTCAGTTCTGCTTTCCATACCCTCAAATTTGTTTTCTGTTATATAGGTAATCTCTTTTTTTATTTCCTCTTGACCTGCTTTCATCTGTTCTTTAACAACTTTCGTCTCCTCTTTAACAGATTATGGACCAACTTTCACCTCTTCTTCACCAGCTCCCGTCTTTCTTGGACGGCTTTCATCTCTTCTTTAACAGATAATTGCCCAGCTTCCAACTTTTCTTGAAGGGCTTCCATCTCTTCTTTAATGGATTCTTCTATGCCAGGTTTCACCTCTTCTTTCGCAGAAAAGCCTTAAGTGTTAATATTACATATTGCCTTAATTTTTATCCATCGGTCTTGCTACTGGCATTCAACTCACTTCTGACACCAAAAAGTATTGCTTGCGTTCGTAATAGACTGAATTCACAAGTCCGATAATAGATTAATAAAATTATTCTTAGCAAAAGAAATATATCAGAAGGCTTGAAATTTCCTCACAGATATTCTTACAAGTGTTCACAATATCACGCAGTATAGTCAGTAGTTTAAACTACTACCTAAAATACAACGCAGTGCAAACCATTATTGAAGGAGGAAGCTAATTCATATATCTCATTTCACGAGGAACTAAATAAATCGCAATAACAATAAAAAAGTAACTAAAAAACTGACTGAGACGCTCTTTCTTCGACCTTAAATAGTTTTTAACCAGAGCGAAAGATCTTTCCAGTATTTTCCGCTTTTCGAGATTTCTGGAAAGCAAAAACAGAGGAATTACGGTTACAGCTCACATAGTGTTCAATTACATTTATTCAATTGAAATAGAAATTAACGAGATAAACTTTTACTCAATGTTAAATGCACGCGCTCATATATTTTTGCAATAAATTTTATTAACTTTTTACCGGACTTGCGCGTTCAATCTATTACGAACCCTTATGCGCGCAATAACTTACATAACTGTTATATTTGTATAACTATTACACTATATAACTATTTATATTTACTACCAGAGTATTTTAATTGCTTACTTCTTTCATTGCACCAAACCCATATGACAGCGCAATAAAAGATGTAAATATGAATTTTTGTTCTCTTTCTGGCAGGTTTCGTCACTTTATTTCTTAAGGTTCTCACTGTGCTTGTTTTTTTGTTTTTGCATGTGGTATATTGCGAACTGAATATTATGCTTAGTATTATTAACGTATTACCTGTTCCGGCTTTAAGCACTAGACAGAAAGGGAGGTAAGCCCCACGGAGGTCTATTTAAGGGAAACTTGTTGTTATCCACGTTACATATGGAGAAAACCACGAACATGCAGCCAGCCGGTTCGTTGAGACTCCAACCCCCGAGGGAACTACACGGGTTCAGCCGCTTTTACCGCTCGGCCGCTGATGGGCCGTAACTGAGTATGGAATGGATTTTAAACGCTTTTATTTTGCATTATACATTTATATGTATATATATATATAATATATAATATATATATATATATAATATATATAATATATATATATATATTAAATTAGGTTCAGTTCTATATATTTATGACTCTGTGTGAGTAGGTGGGTGTGTATATATATTAGGAATTTTCTTTTTTTCAACGCATTCTTTCCTAGTCAAATTGCAAGCACGTTCGGTTGGCAATCGGAATGTTGGAAATTCGAATCCCGATGGATGCATCGATGACTTCTTTCATTTCCTGTTCCGGAGTAATATAGCATAATTTTACGGTGATCCCCGACTGAAACGTGGTGGACTATACTTTGTCACTACCTGAATTAGCGACTAAATTCCTCTCCTCCCAGCCTCAGAATAATATACTCGGCCGGCTGCCAATTAGCCGGTTCAGGATTTGAATTCTGGCGTTGAGTTTCCTGTTGCCTGCTTCGATAAATACGTAATTTTTCAGCATGTGTATCTAATTTAAACTTTTACTAAACTCTAATTAGCTTTCAAAATCAAATAATTTTCTCAAAAATCTCTTTAACTTGCAGAAAACCGGTTACTTAATTATCGATGCTTTCCCTTTTCTTAACAGGGGACATGCACATTTCTCTGAGATGAAATCTTGGAATGTTCAGATGAAAGGGTTTTAATAGGTAATATCCCTTGTTCCTGAGTTTAGTAGAATGTAACATTGAAGCTTACAATTTAATCTTGTGATATAGTACTAATTTTGTAAGCAATTAATTAAGTGCTTTATTTATTTATTTTTTTTAACTGGAAATGTTTTAATACGGGGGTTGTTATGCCAATGCATGCTTTCTTTGGAATTTTCGCCAAAAGGAACAGAGAATTTGCATTTAAGGACTGTAATTTCTCCATCACTAAATTTCAAATTAATTAACTTTAACAATTCAGTCTAATCGGATTTGTTGTGTAGATTTTTTAAGTATCATTTTACAGTGCTTATTAATTTTATTAATTTACAGTGAATAGTAAAATTTTAATGTTCATGTTAGAGATGTAATTTTTAAATTATACTGTCGCTAAATTATTTCTTTTGATTTGGGTAAAATTTCTTAAGTTAGCAGACAGCGATAGCCTGTTTTTGCGTTCTCACGGGAGGAGAATTTTGGGGTCAAGGGTCAGCGACCAGTTGCATTTTTTTCGTCCCCTTTTCTTGCGGGGACGAACTTGTGTTTTTCTAGTTCAAAGGCGATCCGCTTGGCGGCGCCGATTCTTGATAGAATTATGAGGGTGCAAAAATTTGGGATCTGTCTGAAGAGTCGAACGTTAACAGATTTATTACTTTGTTTTTGTGCTTGAAAGTAAGGGGCTTGTCATTGTGAAAGGATAGAACTAATTTTCTTAGAATTTTGTTGGGTATTTATTGGTCTGTTTCTAATGGTTGGAGAGGGTTACTGTTTTGTGTAGCATTGGTGAGTTTTAATTTTATGGATTTTTTTAACCAATAGTAATTATAGAGGCGGTGCACTTTTTGAGCGTGACGAGGTTTTAAATTTGGTCGCTCCCGTGGCGAGGGGACTTTTTCAAAATTTTGACAGATTTTAAGAGTCCTTTTTGAGGGGAGAGAGAGGGCCCGGCGGCCCCTTCTCGGGGTTGTCCGTGCGAGAATTGGCCCGAAAACGATGCGGGCTCCCATCGTATCGTCGTCGGCGAATCCTTTCTGAAAGTCTGCGGCTATGTCCTATTCTCACTGATGTTTTTCCTCGAGGAAAAATAATGTGTTTTAAATGCAGATTACTGTGACTTGCACTTATCTTCAGCGAGAACATCATTCAGAAGTCGGTGGGCTTTTACATACAGATTACTGCGGCTTCCATTTTTCTTTGTTGAGGACATCATCGAAATGTTGGTGGACACTCATGTTAAGTTGGACCTCATTGCATGCAGAAGAACTGTATCCATGAGGAAGATTTTCCCAACGGCTGAGTTCGCAAATTGGTACAGCATTGATGAAGAGAAATTTTTGAACTTCTTTTACGTGCGTTGCGTAGACACTTAGGGAGACGAAATCTGGACAGGAATTTTTCTCCACCCATTGATGAAGAGAAATTTTTGAACTTCTTTTACGTGCGTTGCGTAGACAATTAGGGAGACGAAGTCTGGACAGGAATTTTTCTCCACCGTGAGTTGATTATTTTTTTGATTTTGTATTTAATTCTATATGTGTCCTCAAACTTATTGCCGTTAACTGATTTAGGATTTTGTGGAATCGATTATTAGGAAAAACTTCATCTTTTACTTTACGAAAATTGATTTAAAATATTTGTATATGTAGTGTGAGTTTAAATGCTTGAGTAACCTTCTAAGATTAATAGAAAGTGTAAATTGTTTCATTAAGATTTTGGTAAGATTTGGAAATATTTAAAGAAATAAAAAATGTTTCAGACTACTTAAGTATGGTTCAGTGATAATTACGAAATTATTGTAAGATACGTAATTAATAATTTTGAATACAATATTGATTATGGTTTAGATTGTCGCATGAAGAATTGTGAGTAATTTTTAGTAAATGTTTGTAGGGGTAGTCTGGCCAGCTATTCTGAATGGATAATCTTTTGGAATATTAAATAAATGTTTTTATTTGTTTTACTATTGTATGTTTTTTGTGTTTTTTATCTTGTGGTCTACTGTAGGTCACCCATGTGATCCTTTCGGAAAACATGGTTAAACTTCCATTCGAACCTGGGTAGTTTATTGCGGGCGTAGGAGAATTTAATGTTATTTATGACTATACGATCAGATATATTAATTTAACTGGTGTTTTGACTTCTTAGTGTATGAGATTTATTTCTCCCTGGTGTTTTTAACTGTTCTGTGTTTTACTTTTACGTGTTTGCGGCTATCTCTAAGGATGTATTGAAATCTATGTGTTTACAGGAAGCAAAGCTGATTAATTAGTTTAGTGAGAGATAGTATGTTAATGATTCAGTGTCGGTAATGCATTTTACATGAATATTAATATTTTGAGTTTAGCAAAACACCAGGGAGGATTTTTCATTTCATTGAACTTAAGAGTTGAGAGTTGATATGATAAAACTGAATTTACTGTGTTGAGGATTTATGAAAATTTAATATAGCTTAAAGAATTAATTAATTTGTTTTCAAACACCAGTCTCTATGTGTTGGTTTATGAACTCTAATTATATTTTTATAAGTATATGAGAATTGTGTTTTTTTTAGTTTGTCACGGCACCAAGAGAGGTTGAGTATGCAAGTTAAAATTTAAAAATATTAATAAAACCCGCAAATTTATTTTTCTTATCACAGCAATATTGAGTAAATTGCGTATAGTATAAGAGATAGAAGCGCACAGGTTTTCAAGATATTGCTTAACCAGTAGTTTTAAGTAATTTCTAGACCATTACTTAAATGATAATATCGCAAAAAATGAAAAATTTGTGGTTTAATGAATATTCTTAATATAAGATAACTTAAGATATTTACATTTTTTACCCTTATTACACCTTTAGTATACACTATGATTATATTCATTACACCTTTAGTGCATAGTAGTCAATGTGATTATTGGATGAACACATTAATCAAACACTGTATCGAAAAAGTAATTTTAAACACTTTGTTGAAAGCATTCATATTTTCAGTAAAAAAAATCATCAAATGATTTAAAAATGTAGCTAAGTAACTTGGATTGCTGGTTTGTATAAAATCTACATTTTTAAACTATTCTTTGAAAAATAGTTTCGAAGGGATGTCAGTTTACATGAGCAATCTAATTATTCAGCTATAGCACAAATTACAGATAATGATAAAGCTGTAGCTGTCTTCATTTTTAATGTACTGAAATAGTGTTTGCCCAACTTGTTAGAAAGATTACGCAAAAATTATGAAACCTACATCAAAAGTAAGTTAAAACAGAGATGCATCTTAATATTAGTGCCTTGTTCCTTAATTCTAAGTTTTAGGGTCAAATATTGCACCACAATTCAACTTATAAAATACGTACGACGATAATAAGGGTGCAAGTGGAACGTGTTAATGATCCAGAGACTTTATAATGGTCTTGGAAATAACGCTTACAGATCATTACTGCATCCCATTTGCATACGTTATCTGAATCCCACACTTCGTGGATGAAAGTTTGACCATTCTATGTCCATTAGAGACCGCAGCAGATCGAAGTTCGGAATATTGCAGAATTCCACTTATCTCAGCTCTATGTTGAGAGGTCGTTTACCGTGAGAGTGATACCTTTCTATGAAACTAAGCCAACGGATTAAAAGGCAAGTCAGAATTCTCGTTTAAGAGGCTCATACGTAGACATAACAGAGTATAATCGTTTAAGTTGCCAAAGACTTAGAATCATTTATGTAGTACACAGAAAGTTTTGTCATCCTGTACCACGGATATCATTACTTCAGCGAATAATGGCGATTTGAGGGTTGAAAGGTGTAATATTTAGTGACAGAAAAGGAATGGTTATTCGGGGTACTGATGAATAGAACAGGCTGTTGAAACAAATTGTTTAGAAATTATTTGCCATTAAATTGAGGCCGGTAAACACTTCATATGGAACATGGTTGAGTAAATTTGTAGAGAAACAGAAATGTTATATATTTTTAAATATAATTGTTAGATGACTATCTTTTTACTTTTAATGCTTTAGTCTTTCATGCATGGTTACTTATTAGACCACAGCGACGAAAGTAAACCTAGATATCCACTCGAGAAGATCACAAAATATTTAGAATAAATATAGTACAAAATATTTATTCCGATTGTGCATAAATGTGCAATAAATTAAATAACAGACCAGTTGAAAAATTATGAAGTATTTTATTATATGTATAATTGCTTTGTGTCAAAACGCGAGTAGTGTGAATAAACATTTGGTTATATTTACACTGTTTAACAGTTACAGTTAGATATTTAATTTAATGTTAAGGATGCTTATTCTGTTTATAATTTGTTAATTCATTCTTGAGTGTATATATCGGAAGGCTTTGTTAGTTCTGAATTTTATATTGTTATTATTATTCTTATCACCAGGGTTAAATTGTCCTACGTCGCACAGCACATGTATGTGAAATCTTCGGATTACCATAAGAACTTGATGCCAAAGCCCCTTGATCAGTAGAATCAGGATTGTTTCTACCTAAGAATAATAACCATTTGATTGTTATGTATAGGATGAAAAGCTTCGCTTTGGAGACACGATTTGTAGATTTTATTTTTTATTTTTATTTGCAGTAAAGTTCTAATGTAAGTATTTAAATCTTATGCAGAAGTTTGACTACATAAGCTTTTTCCTTATGCAGAATGCCCCTGAAAGTCACTATTTTAAATGACTCCAGTATTCACATTATGGTGTTTAAAAATTCAATATGCAAAAATTAAATATCTTACATTTTCTAAGATACATTCTTTTGTACAGTTTTATTTAGTAAAACTTTGCATTCATTCTAAAAAATAGAAAGTGAACCTTTGGATGCCCATTCAACAAAAATTGATCGAAATGTTTGATTTTAGAAGTTAGAAGTTTGTAGATTTTTGAATATTAAAAAGTAATCTTTATCATTTCCCTTAGAATCTATTAGAAAAAGAACTAGAATAATTTCCGACTCATTCTCATTTCCCTTTTAATGCCATTCAATAATATTTCTTGTGACTGATTGGTGCTAGCATTCATTAATATTGTTATGGATTTCGTATTTATTTAGCTATTTATTTAGAATTGTAATTAAAATTGCTTCATTATCTTGTGCAATGCATACGATTTTTGACGAGAAAGCTACGTCGGAAAAGTAAAAGTAAAACAGCGCGTGCATTTAATATTTAATATTTAATAAATAAATATCTCGTAATTGCTGTTGCCATCAACAAAAATCGAGAAAAATAGAGAAAATAGGTTTTAACAGAATATTCTAGTGTATAATTAAAAAGCTTATAAAAGCAGAATTAAAACACCTTATCTGAGTTTTAGCTTTTTAAGCGAACAGTTTGTTTATTTAGTGCTCTTATTGATCGTAGCGAATTCTCTGGCAGATTGAACTAGCTCCTCTGCTTTGAACTGAATTCTGTTTAACGTTTGAGATATTGCAATATTGTACGAATTTCTCTGAGGAAATATTTCAGCATTTTTATGTATTGCGAAAAGAATAAGTTTCATTAACTTTTTAACGGCTTGTGCATTCAATCCGTTACGAAACGCACGCAGCAAATTTGGTGTCAGGAGTGGGATATTTGAATGCCAATAACACGAGCTATGGAAGAACAGTTAAGACAGATGATGGTAGCCTTTGCTGCCTTTAAGGACGAGTTGAAAGATTCTGTTAAAGAAGAGGTGAAATCCGTTAAAAAAAGATGGAAGATGGTTCAGAATCAGTTAAACCAGAAATGAGATTAGGTCAAGAGGAAATGAAAAGAGAAAGTGCCTGCTTGATAGAAAACAAGTTCGAGGCTATGGAAGGAAGAATAGATACAGTTGAAGAAAAGTTGGAGAAATTCAAGTAAGAGTTTCTGCTGTAGAGTAACAAATTGAAGAAAGAGCTTCTGCCGTCGAACAACAAACTGATGACAAGGTTTCTGCGGTCGCGAAAGAAGTCGATAATTTCAAGAAACTCGCAGCGACGGCAGGGAGAATTTCGGATGGCTTTAAATTTATACCAATGAATGCTCGTCCCTCACTGAAGTTATCCACGTATGATGGAAAGAACTCCTGGCAAGAATATAAGACTCAATTTTCTATAGTTGCGGAAGCAATTGGATGGGATTCCCAATCTAAAGTCTGTCATCTCACCGCTTCTTTAAGAGCAGACGCAGCGGATAACCTACAAACTAGCCCAGAAAATCAAAGACTAGATTTCGAAGCGCTATCCCGAGCACTGAAGCTGCGCTTTGGGGAGAAGTGTTTAAAAGACTACAGCAGGCTTCAATTAAAATCCCCTCAACAGAAGCCAACGGAAACGCTCCAGGACCTCGCACGGATGTTGAAAGGCTGTCTGACCTCGCGTTTACGGAGTGTCCGGGAGAAACGAGGGAAATCCTGTCCTTGCAGTACTTCATCGACGGCATCCAGAATCCTGAAATACAGAAATCACTACGAATGGCTGATGTGAAGAACTTAAAAATGCTCTGGTGTACACCATGAAATTCAAGGAAGCCTAGCAAGCAACTCGCAGAGACTGATACCCAGGCAGCGCTTCAAGACCAAGAGCCATAGGATCAAATGGCTGATCGCATAGATGATATAACAAGACAACGTAGTGCTTTGAGATGGCATATTAGTGATTAGAAACCGACTGTAAAGTGCTGGAACTGTGGTGCTTTAGGGCACATGCGTAGGAACTGCTGAACACCCCACAGCATGGAAAATAAGACGGACGGTATAAATAAACAATTAAATGCCATGAGGTGAAAAAGGGGTGACAAGAAACCAAAGCGCTGGAACTGCGGAGCTGAAGACCGCGTACGAAGGGACTGCTAAACAACCCGGGGTACGAAAAATCAGATCGTTTCCCAGCAACGACGTAGGAGGGAAATTAATCACCATATCGAGGAGCGAAGGTTGCCACATAGTGAAAAACCCTGTTTTAAAGCGCTCACGATTTCTGCAGTGAATGGCAACAGTAATGGACTATCCATTAATGAGCATATCGATGGTGTCCCTTGCAATATGATCATTGACACAGTAGCTAATGTTACCATCATTCGGAAAGATTTTGCTCAGCAATTTAAAGGTAAGCTGATTTGGACGGGTCCGTGACACTTAGCCGACGGGACACTTAACCGACACCAGTTAGCAGACAAGACATTTAGCCGACACGGACACTTAGCAGACAGGACATTTAGCCAACACGGACACTTAGCCGACAGGTCATTTAGCCGACACGGACATTTAGCCGACACGGACAGATAGCCGACAGGACATTTAGTCGACACGGAAAGTTAGCCGACAGAACATTTAGGTACGAAACACTGAACTGTCAAGCTATTTAGTCAACAGGACACTAAGCCGACAGTGACGCTTAGCTGGCACGTAGCCAAATTGAAAAAGTGTTGAAATTTGTCGTCAGGGAATATGATTTAATTTTCGAAAGGAAAAAATAATTTTTCACTTACGTCACGACGGTCACTTAGTTGCATTTTAATATGGTATCTGCAGAAATTGTTCGTAAAGCTTCTTCATTTAATCAACTAGGTTTCTTTGAACACTTTCACAACATTAATTTTTCACATCATTAATCACATCTTTAATTTCACATCATTAATCATTTCTTGTTTACTTAATGATATTAATTTTCCGTTCTCGCTCCTCCAAAATGCTTTCAAATTTCTAATATCTTTACGTTTCACTACTATTTTACTCAGCACATAATATTACATTCCTCCCCTTACAAAGTCCTCCCTGTCCTATGAAGCGACGCTGTCGCAGATGCAGGTACCCATGCATCACCTTGCCCTGTGTATAGCTGTGAAATTACTGAGCATAACTTTTTCTATGCTAGCATAGAAAGCGGAGCAAAGCATGCAGCAGTTTAGTGTTATAAACATTAACGTAAGTAAGTATTTTAAGCGAGAGGCGTGGTCAATAAAATGTTACAGAATCGCGCTTTTAATTTCATACAAATTTGAAAGCATTAAGAACAGCCAGATTGGAAAATTAATATTAAGTAAACAAGAAAAATTATTAATGATGTGAAAGTGTTCAAAAAGACCCAGTTGATTAAATGAAGAAGCTTTACGGATAATTTTTGAAGATCCCATATTAAAATGTAATTAAGTGACCGCCGTATTTAGGTAAAAAAATTCTTTTTTCCTTTCGAAATTTAATTCATATTCCTTGACGAGAAATTTCAGCGCTTTTTTAATTTGGCTAATATAAACCAAACAACACGATAAATATCACAAAATGCTAAATTAACACAATAATTATAACCACATATGAGATCTTTAAGAATCGAAAAATGAATTTTACTGATAGTGAAAATATTACTTAAATATTGAATTTACGGATAAGTCGAGAAATTTCGTAATTCATGGTAAGATTAAATAATTAGTTCGTACGTGTGAGCTAAAACATCACTGTCGGCTTAGTGTCCTGTTGACTAAATGTCTTCACAGTTAAATGTTCCGTAGCTAAATGTTCTGACCGGTAACTCTGTCTTGGACAAATGTCCTGTCGGCTAACTGTCCATGTCGGCTAAATGTCATGTCGGCTAACTGTCCGTGTCGGTTAAATGTCCTGTCGGCTAAGTGTCCTGTCGGCTAAGTGTCCATGTCGGCTAAATGTCCTGTCAGCTAAATGTCCATGTCGGCTAAGTGTCCCTGTCGGCTAAATGTCTTGTCGGCTAACTGGTGTCGGTTAGGTGTCCCGTCGGCTAAGTGGTTGTCGGCTAAGTGTCCGCGACCGGATTTGGACGCCACCCTGTGTGTACCCTCTAGACTGCGTCCGACGAGAAAATGAACATAGATGGGAAGTTAATTGCGAAAATCACGCTTGGATGTGCCGCCTACCATCACGTGGCATATGTGGCGGATATCACAGGTCCTTGCATACTTAGATTGGACGTTTTAAGGAATTATAATTTTTCCGTGGACTTCAAAAACAACAGACTGCTTTAAGAATTAGAGGAGGTATCTATCCATGATCAGAAAGGATGCTCACCTCGAAACGCGACGTATTGTCTGAAAGACCTGGCTCAGAAAGCTGACGAAATCATACTAGGGTCGAAAAAAAAACTGAGACTATCGGCAATTCTCCATCCCAGATGTTCATCGGTCGTGATCTTCGTCCGCCTAGTGATCTCTCGTTTGGTCGCCCTCCGGATGTCCCTTCATCTCCTGAGGAACACGTCCAAGATTTCCAGGCCCGGTTTGAAGTGATGCATAATTTTGCGCAAGAGCAATCAACATGGCGACAAGGAAGTTGAAGACTCGATACGAGACAAGAGGTACTGAACATCGATTCAATGGAGGAGACAAGGTGTGGTTGTGGAATCCGTCTAGACGGAATAGGCTCTGTCCGAAACTACAGTCACCTTGTCACCTTGGGATGGTCCGTACACACCCTTAAATAGGCTAATCGACGTCGTGGTTCGGATCCTTAAGTCATCAAACCCTAAGCCTAAAGTCATTCATTACGACATGTTAACTCCTTACTATGGCCATAATACGTAGTGAGAGGTACTTCTTTTTAGAGGCGCTATGGGTCCGCAGTTCCTTTTCATGGAAGACAATGCACCATGTCATCGCACAGTAGCTGCCGAACAGCTCTTAGAGAGTGACGATATTGAACGTATGGATTGGCCGGCACGATCACCGGTTCTCAATCCCATCGAGCATGTATGGGATTTTCTAGGCAGACGCATGGCAGCTCGTACCTTACCACCAGTAACGATTCCGGAGCTTCGATTGGCGCTGCAAGACGAATGGGCAGCAATGCCTCAACAACTTATTGACACCCTCATTATCAGCATGAGCAGACGCAGTGAAGCCTGCCTAGCAGTCAGGGGAGATCATATTCCCCATTAAAGACCGGATGTTTCTTGCTGGACACCCATCACAGGGATGTTTAGGCCTTCAGTCGCATTGCGCTCCATGCTACTTTTTCAATAAAGCTTCTTTTTATCCCTCTGATTTCTCTTTTAGTAAGTGTTGCTTACATTACTCATGTCCTTACGTATTGGGGATCTTACGGTATTAAATGTGTTGATTTGGAAAGATTTTGTACAAAGTTATATTGAAAAACCGTCTCGTCCTTAATTTTTGCACACCAGTGTAATGCTGTTATTGATTGTAACGAATTCGCTGTGAGATTGAATTAGTTAGTCTGTTTTGAATTGAGTTCTATTTAGCGTTTGAGATATTGTGATATTGTACGAATATTTCTGAGGAAATATTTCAGCATTTTGTTTTATTTATTGTATTTATTGTGAAAAGAATAAATTTCATTAACTTTTTAACGACTTGTGCATTCAATCCATTACGAACCCGTAAGCACGCAACAATATCATAATTTTGCTATATTTAGTATAGCAAAATTATTTTCATGCAATTAATTTTAAACTTTTTAAGTAGACAAAATGCTCTGATAATGCTCGCATCAAATTGTATTGCTTTTAAAATCAGATTTAATAATGAAACCCGCTCTCTAAAATTTCATTAAACTAGAAATATTCTTTTTATTTTTTAGTTTTGCGAACAACGTTAAGAATTGAATATGTGCCAGTAATGGCGCTTGCTAGCACTTCAAGAACAGAAATTTTGTAAGATTCTATTATTAAAATCTCTCTCTCTCTAGCGCACGTTTTTACTTCCTTGTACGAAGTAAAGGAGGTATTGTAATCGCGAAAAATTCTGGGTACCACATTTCAACGAGAATATTCATTTTAATAACCATCGAATGCAATTTAACGATGTTTTTGCGTCACATCTGTACTAAGGACAGAATAAAGGACTCTTTTTCTACAAAACAAATTATAAAACTGATTTAAAATGGATTCAGAAGATACTTTATCGCCACGTCTGCGCATACATTCGTACATATCTCGCATAACTCAAAAACGAGTAGACTCAGAACGTTGAAATTTTACATATAGAACTGCATGTAGTTGTGCATGTAGACATGTAGTCATGTAGACATGTAGTTGTGTACCTTCCTTTTTGGTGTAATCGGCAGCCCCAAAAGTATATAAATTTATATATACCTCTCTGTTACTCGGCTCCGTGAGCTCAGTCTTTCTATTCTTATATATTCGTAGCTGTGGGTTTTTTGCTTTAAAAATCACTGAATTATCTTGTTCTTGTCTTCCGGTTAAGGTTTTCACGCCGTTAGTTAACCTGCTTGTTATAGCTGTAGAATTATCAATAATGTAAAAGTTGTTTAAGTGCGGCTAAGCCTAATTTTTTTTTACCATAGTAGCCATATTTGTTTACATCTGAAACTTAGCAGAATAGTGGATTTGTTGCCAATCTAGTGAAACTAAGCTTCGCAAAAAGGAAGTAACACAGTCTTTTATTATTGCGAATTAAATCATGCTTAACTATATTCTGCAATTATTTTAAGTTATTAAATTCTGACATGTATTGACTCTGCATAGCGTTCAAAACACATTGATCACGTTTCTACGCTTTCAGTTTCTTTACGCCGAGTGATACCAAAAATAAACTTTCAGTTTTGTTCACCGAAAAATCTACCTTCTTGCCCGCTGACCGAATTGTTTGTTTTTGCCTAGAAACTGTAATTTTAATTGTAAAAAAAATATTGTTTTAACTGTATTTGGTGTTTTATGTTTTTCTATATCTTTCAGTTTTTAATATATATTTTTGAGTTTTTATGTATTTTTGCCTTACCGTGAAGTAAGAAGTGAATTAATTGAGTGAGAAATAAATCTCTAATGAAATTTGAGGAAACAAGTGTTACGTATTAGCAGAAAATATTGTCGCCAGTCTATATCGGTCAGAGGAGAATGTTTAGGAGAATCGTAGCAACATTAGGTTAGCAGCGCTGAATCGTCCGTGCAAGACTGTTTTTTTTATTTGTTTAATTTCTTTTATACATCGTTAGATTTATTATAACATTTGAATAGAACATGTGGGAACGATTAGATAATTCTTCAGATGATATAAATTTGTGCATTCTGACATAAAATGAATGAGATGTAACGGTGTTAATTGAACCTAGCGTCAGACTGTCGCTATCGTAAATAAATATAGTGACTTTTAAAGAGTGTATTTATTCTATTGTGGTTTATGCGCTATCGATAAAGTAGATTTAATTCAACAAGTTTAATTAAAATGCAGGAAATATGCTTATAATTCAATATACTGTACAAGGAACTCATGTGAGGCACACATCAGCTTTTTTAATTGTATTGTTAAATGCGTCTGTTAAATTTTGTCAAATCTTTGCCAATCATTTTCTATTTTATTTATTTATTTATTTTTTTTAATGCGTTCAATCGTTTACTGAATGTAACTATAAGAAACAAACATTAAATTATGCAGATGGGAAACACCGTTTTTTTTAATTTAAGAATGCAGTAACACCAATATTTATATTAAATACTAAATTTATAATAAATACTAATATTTTATAATAAATAAACTTGCAGTTTTATAAATGCAAGTAAACGTCTATGACCACCTTTGTGAAAACGACGGTGTCAAAACTGGGCATGCTATATAAATGAATAGTTAAATTTAAAAAAAAAAATGTTAAAGATAACCTTTTCCTTTATTCTAAGACCCTAGAGTAAATGTTGCATTGATAGTAATGAATATTATTGAGATATTAAAAGTTAATGCGTTTTCGATACGACCAAAGCTTAGTAAAGTTTTGATCTTTGAATGAAAAGAAACAAATTAACAATTAAAGCAAAAGTAATAGCTATAAATAATAATAAAAAAAATCTGAAAGTTTTCAGATTTTAACTTGCATCCACAGAGGCTTTTTTAACATTTTGTGTGTTACCTTTATTTATTAAATATTATGTATTAAATATCATGTTATTAAATATCATGCACAAAAAACATAAAATTCAGTTCAAAGGAAATATAGCAAAATATTTTTAAATTGAGCATATCTTTAGAATTTCCGATACACAATCTCACCCGCTGGAGATAAAAATGTTTTTCTGCACAACGTTGCCATTGCTCGCTTTGAAATCTTCAGTTTGTTAATCAAATATTCATTAAAGTTTCAAAAAATATGAGCTACATAATAAAAAAAATTCCAAATTTCAAATTTGGGCTTCCAGATATCCATATTCGCAGTAGGATTACATCATTCAAAATTGGATGGCTCTAGGTGCCGTCGTTTTATCCCAATGCTAGAAAGATGCATATATTTATGCAGGTTCTTCATTATTTAATTTCTTTAAATAATTATTTAGTGACAACAGTCTAAAAAGTGAAACGGGCATTCAGAGTGAACCGACGCAAAATCGCGAAACGAAAACAATAGTCCTTCAGGGACAAAGCGAAAGTATGTATAGACGTAAAAATAAAGCAAAAATAATTAAAAAAGAAAACAATTATCAGGAAAATAAAAGTCTGCAAAGAAAATAAGCTTTAGTGTGCGAAGAGATTAAATATGTTAAAGAAAATAGTAAGAAAATCTCACAACTATAATATTTTTCTGGAATTTTCAACACGTTTTATGAGATGAAAACACAGTGTTATGTATTACTTTTGATTACAATTTTTGCTTCATTTTTCTTATTATTTTATCCACATGTGTTAAGTGTTTATTTACATCTCACAGCTTTATATCTAACACATTGTTTATTTGGGCGACGTTCTTAGAAACTATTAATTTTAATTTTGTCTTTATGCTAGTTCTGCTGCCTCGTTTCTGTATTTAAATTAAGATACGTAATAATCCGAGTTATATTTCAGGACGAACAACCTTGAATAAAATTTATAAGATAAAGGCGAAATTATAGCCATACGTAAATACAGTTGCGAAAACGAAAAGCTCTAAGGTATTTTCTCCCTCCTTTGTGCATGCCTTCTCAGCGTACTCAAAGCGTATTCGAGAGGTCCAGAGTTCGAGTCTTGGCGAGGGCTTTCCATATGTTTCCTGATTGAAAAAAAAAAAAACCCTAATGATTTTACAATGGGATTCAATAATCGTGTTTTAAGAATGATGAAAATTATTAGAATGTAGCTTAGTACTGAAACGAAAGATATTTGCGGTATTTGTGTATAGTCATTTCCTTTGGTTCATTTTAATTTAAGCATAACACATTATAAATCTGAGTATCTTTCAGTTGCTATCGTATTCAGATAATATTTTTATTTCCAACTTTTATTAAACTTTACTTCCCTGATTAAAAATACATATATACATCAAAAGGATGAAAGTAAAACGTTAAACATATTATTTCTCAGTTGGAGGCGGTTGGAGACCCTAGATTTCGTGACTTTCTTTCGAACTCAAGCATCATCCTTACTCCTTTCTTATAATGCAAGTTTTGATGTTTTGGAAAAAATCGAGTGATAAGGAGTTACGTACGGCATTGAAGTACCTTCAGAACTATAAGCTTAAAACACGCGATATCTCAATGTCTTTACCAGAGAGATAAGATCTATGTCTGATAGATAAAAATGTTCTTAAAAAGATTTATATGAATGAAGTGTTCAAAAATATCCATAATTCTATGAGTTTTTCTGCCGTTATCATTACTATGAATTGAGAATTCTCTGAAATACTCATTCTGAAATTAGAAATCGCTGTACTCTGTAGTAAAACCCTATCACTTTCTTTGTAAACTATTAAGATATTTTTTCTTTTCATGATACTTATCATTTAAGTAGTGTGAAAATTTTTATCGTTCAAGAATAATCACCCTTTGTAAGCTGATAAATAATGTTTGTTTTTAAAAGTGTTACCATTAGACTTTGCGTAAGATCTTTAATTTAGAATTCAAACAGAAAATATGCATTGCTTAGTTAACTGAATATATTAAGCAATGTATGCGTTTTTCAATAATTCATATATCTATTTTCTTTTTGCAGTGATATATATATATATATAAGTTGTAATATACCTCGCACAAATTATCAACCGTTACTTCTGCAGCATTCGAACCTTGAACCTTTCATTTTCTAACTGGATATGTTAACCATCTATCTACGTTACAAAAGCCTGTTTGAGAGAATGTAATCATTCTTTACAATTGTTATTTTATAAAGGGTCACTAAGAACAGCAATGAGAAAATCTTAATCGAGTTTTTTTCTACACTTTTAGTTCGCACACCGTTATTGGGTTTATGGAGCAACAAATATGAGAAATCAGTCCTGCCCTCACTGGAAAACGATTTACATCTAGCATAACAACTTACATTGCTAAAGCAAGATGCGAGATTTTGATGAATTCTTGACAATTCGATATTTCAAGTGTTTCAAGTATTCTCACAAAGTTATATTTTCAATGGACGTTCAAACGACAATGTAATTAATAAGGAAGTTTGTAAAGCTTAATATTACACTCTGTATTCAGAATAATTATTTATGCAAAGTCTGTAACAAATTTCATTATAATGTAAATTAGAAATACCCTTTTCAAATTTTAAAATTTAAATTTAATGTTTATTGGCCAGTCGACCAATAAGCACCTAAGAAATTAACACAAAACCTTAAGTACATAATAGAAATTAATAAAATATTATCCTATGCAGCATAAACATTTTAAGTAATGGTAGTGAGGATACTACTTCAGTGGGCTGTGTTAGGTAGAAATAAAAAGTACATTTTAAAGATGTTTGATAACCTTACTGTTAAATTACCTCGGAGAACAGTGAACAACTGATGCCGGAGAACTAAATTAGTTTAAACTCATGTAATATCTGAAATCTAGGAACTGATAAAGTTAAACTAAATCACATAAATCATTGCCTTGGTAAAGTAAATTGTATTACTTCAAAGCTTGGAGAGCTAATTGATAATTTCTTTGCAAAAATTGTAGATGTGGCCGAATACTTCACCACTGCAAAACTAAGTCTGATAACTGCCTCCATTAAGCTAGCTTCAGTTTCTTCTTCATATTTCGCGCACAGTAATTTGCTGAGTTGCAATATTCGCTGAAATTTCCTCCCCTTATTAAGGCACATTAGGAAGTCTAGTTTTTGATTAATGCCTGGAACTTTATAACTTCAGTCACTGAACAACTGATGGAAAAATAACAACGAACTTGGAAACAAAGTAAAGAAACTTGGAAACAAAACTAGAAACACCTGCAAACCACGCACACAGACCGCTGATTAGATGCCCTGAATTGTGTTGGAGCTTTTAATTCTTAAGAGTTTGTGTATAGGTTTTAAGTTCAATACCAAATGATAAGTCAATATTTGGATAAACCATTCTCAATAACATGAATGTGTAAAGTTTGTGACAACATGATAAACACAATATATACTGTAAAATTAGTGTTCAAATCAATCGTAAATAGTGACCATGAGCTCCAACAGAATAATTAATGTTGCGTCGGGTCCAGTGTTCTAAATTAAAGTGAAAACTTTACAAGAAGTTAAAATTAAATATGGAATTTATTAAGATAATACTGAATTAATACAAAATTTTACATTGGTGGCGGTGGAGTAGAAAATATAAAAAGGAAGTTCATACCCATCCAAACAGGGAATTTAACATTGTAGATACAGACATCCGACAACAACTTCGACCAACGTCACAGAGCTACTTCAATTTGACGTTCCAAACAGTGAAGTTAACATAGAGAATACATTGTAGATATGCTTGCTAGCTTTCTATAAGGAGAGAAAAAAAAGAAGAAATTAGTAAAAGATAAGTTTGGACATTTTCGTCGCCCTCCATGGTGTCCTTCTCTCGTCCATTTCTTCCGACATCGATGTTTCTCTGATAACGCTGACGCTTTCAGGTCCGTCTCCTTCCGTCAAAAATGGCTGCGTGTCAATCCTCCGTCAGTCCTCTCCGTCGCCAGCTCCCAAGCCTTTTTACTCAAAACGCCAAGACCGCTCGATTGGCGATTTTTGATGGTAGGAAAACCGCCAACAGCCCGGCAACCCCAAGGGAAAAACACGCAGGAAGGTGCAGCCCAAGGTGGAAAGAGCTCCAAGAGTTGGCGAACCTCGCTGATACAACGAGGTCAGTCACCTTTAGCCTCGACGAAGGGTCCCACTCCAGCATAGGAAAAGCCTGCGAGTAAGCAAAACACCCCGTCCCCCTGACCCTGCGGCAGGGTTAGTAATGTAGAAATTTAGCCTCTCCGCAGGGTGCAAAAGTAACTAATGTTGACAGACTACCGTCTAGCGGGCGAAGAAATCGAAAACAAGTCAATAAATCTATTTGGAAGGGCAACGGAATACTTTTGAAAGGATAGGTGTTAATTATTGATTTTACAACAAATTAACTTCAATACTGATAAGTACTTAAATAAAAATATAATAATTTCATAGATAATTTTCTTGGGTTTATTCCAACACCAAACACGACCACCATAGTAAGGAAATAAAAATTACTTCAGTTAAAATACAATAATCAAGTATGAAAAAGGGGGCATAAAAAAAATTAAAACTTAAATTAAACTTTAAACACCAACTTGTGTAACAACTTTAAAAAGATTGACCTTAAGGATCGACCTATCAAGAGATTAACATTAACAACCAAGGTTAAGAATTTAACAACCAAAGTTAAGAAAAATAATAATTAACTAAACAGAATTTAAATAGTTAACCAACCAAACGTAAAGAAGAAAAATTTATTACACAAGAAACTTAAAATCAGCGTTAACCAAAACTGTCAAAGGAACAAATTAAATGACTACAATTACTTTTAAACAAACCAAAGAAACTTAAGTTCAACAACAAAAAATTAAAACAAATTAATCTTTAAGTCTGAAGCAAAATAAGTTAAATCATTACCTTTAAAACAATTTAAATCACAACTGAAATAAGTAATACATAACAATCGGGTTTCGGAGGCAACAGCAGGCAACAAATTAAAAATGTCTCAGACATAAACGCCTAATAATTTTTTGAAGATCTGTGACGAGGCATAAGTCTGTATTTATTTTCAGAAGGGCAGCAACGAACAATAAGCTAATTTTTTTCGAAAAGAAGCTCGTCTGGTAAAATCCGAATCCTATCCTTGTTCTTTAATATTAAAAGCTGACTAAAATGTCTTCCCGTTAGATGACGAAGAGAATCTGCACAGTGACGTAATCAGGTCTGCGCAGCTCGAAAGCCACAGGGGGGCTGTATTTGCCTTTTTTTCTTCCTTCAAGGTGAAAAAAATCTACTCCTCCATCTCGTGCAACAACTTTAAAACAGGGCATTTCTAAGATAAGGACCCTCCAAATTCACTATTTGTTCAAATTAACTATAAATTAATATCTACCCACTGAAATGCTTTTCTTAAACTCTTCCCAAACAAGGAGAAAAAGGTAATAATTTACCGCCAAATTTCCAAGAAACGTCTAACACCTTTTAAATGTGACATTTTCTCGGGCAAAACTTCAAGAAATGTTTTAAATGTAATTCTGGCAGAGACAATGGCAGTGATAAACAAATCAAAGTTTTCTACTTAAAACGAAGTCAAAATTTTCTCGCCTCCAACGAGCGAAAAACGCGCATTGTTTAGGAGTTAAGGGCGGTGGAAGCCGCAGCTGTCCACCGACCTATGACCCAAGCGTGTAGGTGCTTGGGAAAGAAAACCACCCACTTTTTAGCTGCACAATTTTTCTCCAGATTTTTAAGAAATTTAGCGCATTCAATAGTGTTTAAATAATAATATATCAAAAACATTGAGAATTTGTTCACAACTATTAACGTTCATATCATTAAGAGCTGTGAATCAACACACAGCAACTGTTTATTCGTAGTTTCACAAACTGTGCAACTTTCGTTGATTAATTACATTGCAGGAATGGTTGTTGAAAATGCTATGCATTTATGATTACACAAATTATTCCTGAAGTACATAAATATAAATTAAACTAAATTAGTTCATGGTAATGAGAAGTATGTTTAATTGAAGTCGACAACTGTACTTCATTCATAAATTATTCAGAAATTATTTCAGAGATAAATACACGTATTTGATTTTACTTTCAGGCCATACGTTACAGAAATAAGTAATAAAACACAAATATTTAATTACATTCTCTTACCAGTCTTTCTTATAACCGAGAAGTAATTTCTGAAAATAAAGATTTATGAAGTTATTTGATATTCTCGTACATGTTTTTCTGTGTAAATTATGCATAAAATAAATAAGGTATTATTTGCTGCTACGCTTACCGCATCTTAAAAAGTATAACTATCAGTACCAAACCAATTTCTGTTTCTATAACTGAATGTTTACCCTCACATTCGGTTATTGTACGAAGTAATCTTTAACAGTTCTTAAATTATTATGTTTCATATTTACAGATATTTCTTTGTGAAAGTAAAAGGGTAACAAAAGAATGCATTTTCAAAATTTCAACCTGCATTGTTTATTGCTTATTCAAAAGAATGAAATGTGGCAAAGCGTGTTCATAATATCTCCGATAACTTATATCTGAACCTCATAAAATTACAGCTGAAAATCAGTGTAAACTAAATTCCACTAACTAACGAGAAAGGCAGTAAGTCATTCAATTAAAAAGTGCCAATGAAATTAGCTGAAAATATGAATCTTATATATTAAGTAATCATACATAATTACAACAATCTTACATATTTTGTAAGTAAAAATAAATAAAATAAAATCTTCGATTCTTCGATAGAAATTCTAATTTTAATTGTAAAAATTATTTTTCAACTGTTTTATTTGTATTTTATTATATTTAACGAAAATGTTTAGAGTTATTTTTGCCTTGCCACGAAGTTAGAAGTGAATTAATTGAATAAGAAATGTATCTAATGAAATTCGAGGAAATAAGTTTTAATGAAATGCCGCGAAAAATGTGTATAATTAAATAAGGCCGTACAAAGGAAATCATGTATTGTCCACATCTGATTCCTTTAATAAAAGATGTAAATGTATGTAGTTGAAAAAATGAAATAAATTTTTCCCGCTAAAAAAGATATAAAATATGCATTTTCTGTGACAGAGTAATGTAGCGAAATTACTTTTATTTTCATCCATACAGCTACTTTACATTTGAATTAAAATGAATGAAATTAAGCTTTAGTTGCCCAGATTCTAAAATGAAAGACATAAATGTGTTTTTATGTTTAAGAAATCGTATAATCTATTTCTCTTAAACTAAAATTTTACTAAGAAAATATTTAATTTCCGTCCAATAATTAAATAATAAAATCAGTGCTAAAATATGGGTTAATGTCTTTTTGGCACTTTAATTTGAAATCATTTTTGATTTTAATAAAGAAATCAAATGAATACGTTAAAGAAAGTTCACCTGTTCCTCATCAGAACTATGCCAGCAGATTTTAATACCTGAAACAAATGTCTTAAATGCTTCTCCTAAATATTTTTATCTCTTTCAAATCTTTATGCAATATTTGTGCCCAGTGACTGGTGAATGCCTGATCCGCGAATAAAAGGTATAGTTCTCTGTTATACAGATTCATCTAAATACAATTAACAACTTTTTTAAAGTATGCATTGTGGAATGCAATATTTTCATATTTGTTAAATCAAAGCAAAAACTGAAGACACAAAAAAACTAAATTAATTTCGGATAACATAGAAATATTAAAAAATCCATGTAACTAGAACTTTGGATATCTTATTTCAGGTAGCTGAAACTCTTCTCCGTTTTTATACCTATGTTAAAGAAAAAGCAGAGCATGAATGCGTGTATCTCAAGTTTCTGTTACTTCAAAAGATATTTTTCAGATCCTCATCTTTACTCTGTGAATTAAAATTAAAATAATTTCAAATGTTCAAGTTCAAAAATGGTTTTAATTTTATTCTGTATTTGCAAACATTTGTGGATAGCAAAAATTCTTCCTCGATTTTCTTGTGTTTCATAAACCTCATGCACCTTTAGTATTTTTCTTGATCATTCCCGTCAGTATACAATAAATGTTTACTCCCCGTATTTGTTGATCTATGGAACTTATGAAGTTTGTCACATAAATAGTTTAGTTTTATTTAGTCCACCTTGTGAGCTACTAAAATATTACTTTATTATTGGTATGAAGGTTATAGCACAACGTTAAGCGAGTAATACAGATTTTCCTTAATTCTACTTTAGCAACAATAACTGTTTTATGAACTGGGATTATTAGTTCATGAAAATTCATTATGCATGTGTAAGCTGCGCAATGACTGTGTAAAATTATATTAACTTTAAATTTTCTGTTAGGATAGCAGCAAAATGCGCTTAGGAAATGGTTTAAAATAAGTGATTCACATTGCTAAAAAAAATATAGGATATTTTACTTAATACAGTTTTTTAAATATACAGAACTTTTGCAGTTTTAGAAAGGTAGTTTAAGTTATAGTTTAAATACCGAGTAAAGTTGTAAGTAGTCAGTGGAGAAATAATGGTTAAAGAAAATCCACGCTTTATACAACTAAACATAAATTTTATGTAATCTAGTTTCCACAGCTACGTTTTTGATCCATTGATTCTGATACCCCTAACTATTCGTTCATTATTACAGATTTAGCAACAAATCGCAAATTTGAAAACTAAGATTGTAGTGAAAGATTGTGTTGATTTACAAAAGCTTTTTATTCAAAACGAAATAAATGTTAACATAAATGTTAATTTCTACGCTATTAACAATAAAATATCTTTAAGTATTGACTTCTAAAGAAAGAAAGGAAAATTTTGTTCTTTCTAGACAGGCAATAAACAGAAATATTTACAAAGTAACAAATGCATGCAATGTTCAATGCCATGCTTATAAAATGGTCATGTTATCACTTTTGGTTCATATATAATACTCTCTGCATTTGCAAGTACATATATGTATTTATGTTTATACAGCTATGTAATAAATCATAAATGGATTACCGTTATATAACTGTAATCCAATATGAACATTACGAACTCATCCTATTACAGTTATATAACAGTAATAGTTACATAACTGTAACAGGATGAAATATAATCTTAGTCAAATGAGGAAATTTCACATGAATACTGAATATTTTCAATAAATTAAAAATTTCGAATATTGTTGAAATACTTTACCCTGAAGAGTATAGCTTCTTCCTGGATGAATAAAACATTGTTGTAATTATCTGTTCACCGAAGGAGCTCTAGAAAGCAGGCATATTGCGAATAAAACTAATTTAAAAATTAGATTTTTCTTCACATCTTTAGTGACATTATATTCACACCACTTTATTATTTTACTTTCATGTAACTCTATGATATTATATCAAAGTCGCAAGGCAACGCTACATTAATGTTTCAGTGTGACTTCACAGAAATATTATAGTGTAATTTCATAACAACGTCGCGATGTGACTAATCATCAACAACACAATGTGACTTCACATCAACGTCCGGAATGCTACATCGCACAAACATCATAGTGTGACGTCATATAAAATTCTCAATGTCACGTCACAAAAAGAGGACATTAAGCGATACCTACAGTGTCACTGTGACGTTGAGATCGTCAGAATGTGACATGTTTGCAGTGCTACAGAGATGCTGTCGTGCTGTTATGTGACTTTTTCTATTGTTGATTGTTTGGAGACCCCCATCTTACAACCTTTTGCTCGATTCCTTCCTGATTTGCGACTTTAAGAATTTTTTTCTACTGATGTCTAGATTTTCAAATTGGTTTGCAAGGAAATCAGGAATAATTGCTAACTGGATATCTGATTTGTTTACCAACTTCATAGTTCCAACTGTTAAATGCATTTTGAACTGCTCTAGCGTCGACATAGCTGACTTCTTAAGGAAGCCCCCAAATTCTTTGCTTCAAATCTCCTGGGACTAATTGAACCACCCAGCCACTTGCATGAGTACGACAAGAACTTCTGGAACCTTCTCTTCCGAGAATTTCTCCCTTATGAATATGATTATGGATGGCAACCAGATACAATCAGCATATCATATCATGTCAACAGTCTAAGGAGTCTAGACTAGGGCACTTGTCTTGATGTCCACTAGATTCCCGATTTTGTTGAAAGAGACTTCAAAGGTGAATTGAAAGAACTTCATTCTTATTTGCTATGCGTCAAAATCAAAGTTAGTATTCTTTTGTAAATTGACGACATAAGTGTTAATCTTAAGAATCTTTTTATTATTGACATGAAATATCTTCTGAGTTAGCGCTGTTCTGGGTTTTAGACTTAAAATCCATTCATCTGCACAAAACAGAACATGAACTTATGCCTTTCGTCATTCTTCTTTTTTCGCTCTTTTTCATCGTCTTGATAATCTTTCTTTCTCGATCCATGATCATCTTTTTGAAACGGATACACAAGTTTTTCTTTGGCTTTCTAGCCAAAGTTTAATTTTTTTTGCAGGTCTGTCTCCCTGGTTTTTTGTCTCATGTTGGTATCTTCATTTTCTCATTTGTAGCAGTTTATCTAAGTGCATTCTCCACAGCCGTAGCAAGAGGCCCAAGAAGTCATGATATATGCATATTGTTATGCTCATTGGCAAAGTAAATGATCTTCAGCCTAAAATGTACAGGATATGAAATGCATTTAATTCTTAGATATTTTTACTTTTGCAGAAAATAAAATTGTGTGGAAGAAATAGCGCATTGTTTAGTTACAATAATAGCAAACAATACCTAAGAGGGCACGAGTAGTTCATTTTGTCTGCCGATTTTGAGACTACGATGGTGAATTTACAGTTTCGCTTTATGTGCGGTTCTTCGGTTGACGAAAGCTTACACTTCCTTCCAAAAGAGCGTCAGTTTGAAGTTTGCTGCGTTGCAGGTTCTAAAATCCAATTTTCGAGCCATGGAATGGTTTGTCAATACCATTCATGCATAAAAATACCCTCACATTTTTGGGATCAAATTTTTGGCAAATAAAGGATTCTCTACCGGCGATAAATTATGGTACATGATAGCTAGATCAGCTAATCACACAGCAAATACAGCGAGCCTTTTGGTTCATATCTTTGTAATGGGTCCATCTAATTTGATTAAATTACTAAATAAATCTAATATTAACTATTACTAATATCTAAAATATTTATTTGCAGATGAAAAAACGAATTACACCGTTTACGCAATTAAAATAAAGTAAATTATTTATTCTCTAACGAGCATCAATTCAACTGCCCTTATTTCTGTTGTATAAAATAAGCAGAACAACAGCAAATAACAAGGCACGAAACCATTTACAATTAAAATTCAGTTAAATATTCACAATTCAAGTTTTAGTTCTATATGAATGAAAAGGTAATTAAAGAGACGACTATTCTATCTGTTTACAGAGCAATTCGATTTCAAATAAATGGATCATCTAATTCAGCTGTTATCAGCCTTTTGACTAACGCGGGCCAACTAAACAAAAACTGAAAAACTTTAGGACCACCACTACATTTTATAGTGATTATATTTCAGTTTTTAATAGAAATTTTGAAAAAATATATATTTTGCCATTTGCGCAATCTATTAGCTATTTATATTAAATATGCACACGTGAAAAATATTAGATAAACATTTGGTTACCATTATAAATATCAAAATTTACGTAATAATATTTAAACTCTAAAATTAATAAAGTGCAAAATTTGGGCCTGTTTAAGTGAGATCAATTTTTGATGTCTCTTCTTATTTCACTTAAATTTAACCATAAATTACATTTTTGATTTTGTTCTGCATTTATTTTTCAAATATAATATGGAAGAAAATCCTTGCTCACACAAATAGGTTATGTAAAAATCCAATAAAAATTTAGTAGCTTTATTTGAAATGCCTTTAAATTCTTTTTTTCGGTTATGTAATTTTTGAAAACTTCAGTTGAAGTTCGATCACAGGAACTTTCTAGCAATTGTTCCTTTTCTTCAGGAGATAAAAAAAAATAAAAATTAGAACAAATTTGAATAATTTGGATAAATTTGAACAAAATTAAATTTTAATCCAATTTTCTTTTTCCTAAACGTCGGGAAAATACATGCTGGAATTATTTATCACTGAAAAACAATGATTTTTAATATCAGATACTTATTTTATTTTCGGTTAGAAACTTTCTAAAAGTGGTAAAAAGCTTAAAGTATTATCATCCAATTCTGTTATGTATTACTTATTTCAGTTGTGATTTAAATTGTTTTAAAGGTAATGATTTAACTTATTTTGCTTCAGACTTAAAGATTAATTTGTTTGTAATTTTTTGTTGAACTTAA
>KK121506.1:565148-589239 GCA_000611955.2 Stegodyphus mimosarum | reverse complement strand
AAAAATTTTCATACTTGATTATTGTATTTTAACTGAAGTAATTTATATTTCCTTACTATGGTGGTCGTGTTTGGTGTTGGAATAAACCCAAGAAAATTATCTTTGAAATTATCATATTTTTATTTAAGTACTTATCAGTATTGAAGTTAATTTGTATGTAAAATCAATAATTAACACTTATCCCTTCAAAACTTTCAAATTCAATCCGTTGCCTTTCCAAATTATTTACGACCTTGTTTTCGATTTCTTCGCCCGCTAGACGGTAGTCTGTGAAACCTCTGTCAACATTAGTTACTTTTGCACCCTGCGGAGAGGCTAAATTTCTACATTACTAACCCTGCCGCAGGGTCAGGGGGACGGGGTGTTTTGCTTACTCGCAGGCTTTTCCTATGCTGGAGTGGGACCCTTCGTCGAGGCTAAAGGTGACTGACCTCGTTGTATCAGCGAGGTTCGCCAACTCTTGCAGCTCTTTCCACCTTGGGCTGCACCTTCCTGCGTGTTTTTCCCTTGGGGTTGCCGGGCTGTTGGCGGTTTTCCTACCATCAAAAATCGCCAATCGAGCGGTCTTGGCGTTTTGAGTAAAAAGGCTTGGGAGCTGGCAACGAGGAGGACTGACGGAAGATTGACACGCAGCCATTTTTGTGGACGGAAGGAGACGGAGCTGAAAGCGTCAGCGTTTTCAGAGAAACATCGATGTCGGAAGAAATGGACGAGAGAAGGACACCATGGAGGGCGACGAAAATGTCCAAACTTATCTTTTACTAATTTCTTCTTCTTTTTTTTCTCTCCTTATAGAAAGCTAGCAAGCATATCTACAATGTATTCTCTATGTTAACTTCACTGTTTGGAACGTCAAATTGAAGTAGCTCTGTGACGTTGGCCGAAGTTGTTGTCGGATGTCTGTATCTACAATGTTAAATTCCCTGTTTGGATGGGTATGAACTTCCTTTTTATATTTTCCACTCCACCGCCACCAATGTAAAATTTTGTATTAATTTAGTATTATCTTAATAAATTCCATATTTAATTTTAACTTCTTGTAATGTTTTCACTTTAATTTAGAACACTGGACCCGACTGTTTTATGACACAACGCAACATTAATTATTCTGTTGGAGCTCATGGTCACTATTTACGATTGATTTAAACACTAATTTTACAGTGTATATTGTGTTTATCATGTTGTCCCAAACTTTACACATTCATGTTATTGAGAATTGTTTATCCAAATATTGACTTATCATTTGGTATTGAACTTAAAACCTATACACAAACTCTTAAGAATTAAAAGCTCCAACAAGAAAATGGTGCCGTGACCTCGCGAATTTTGTTATATGCAATTTGTATTTTATTTTGTATCTGGTATGCACAAAAAAGGTGCTATGTATTCTAATTTATCATTTTTGGTCCAGTGTAAATTTTAAAATTGCTTTTGTTAAGAGTGGAGACAGTGTTATTATTATTTACTGGTATTATTTTCTTTATGTGATAATTGATATGAATAATATTTCATAGTATAATATTTTTATGAGTACTGTTAAAAGTGCTGTTAATTGTGTAATTAAGCTACACTATTTGCTTATATATATTTTGCTGTACTGTTTACCAGTGTTACATTATTTACACAAAATTGGTAGTTTATTTACACAAAATTAGTAGTATTGTATTATATTGTGTTACACATTTATGAGTTAAATTGGTTAATATGCCTACTAAAAGGAAGAGTTTAACTCCAGCGGCAACTAGAATGCCTGTAGTTAACCGTTTAACTGGGGGTCGGAATCCTCAGCCAACTGCAAATAGAATCTCAGTTTTTGGGGCTGATCCTTTGGTGTCAATTCCCACTTTTACTGGGGCAGAAGGTACTACTCAACTTAATGATTTTCTTGACAGAGTCAATTTAGTTGCAGCACATGTAGGCTGGGCTGACTCTGAGAAGTTGACTGCTATTCGTGTGAAATTAGATGGAGAAGCTGCTGCGTTTATTCGCAATAACCCTCGTCTCAAGAATGAGACTAAGTTGGAAATTGTGGTTGAGGCTTTAAAGGACAGATTTGCTACTGTTCAAAATTTACATGCTAATATTAGAGCGTTAATTCAAGCCTTTCAAAGCCTAGAGAAAGTGTTAGGCAGTTTTCTGCTAGAATATAGGCACTCTCTTGTAAAACTGTACCTGTCGATAAAGTGGAAGATCCCACTGTGGAAAGTCAGATACTTGATTTACTCTTGTCTGTTTTTCTTGAGGGCCTTCATTTACATTTGAGGCGACTGTTATTACCACAGAACCACAAAACATATGTAGCAGCTAAGAAACATGCTATAGCAGAAGAAGAAGTTTGGTTTAAAACCCATGCAGATGAGCTTAATAATGTTCACTCTGTAGAAGTGAATGCAGTTTCCACTCCAGGTGTTACAGTTAAGGCTGCACAGGCTAATAGTTCCAAAGATGAACTCACAGCAGCAATTAAAGCACAACAGGAAAACATAGTTACTTTAACTAACATGTTAGGAAACTTGCAAACTCAAGTACAATCATTGATGTCTAAGTCTACAGCTAAGAGTAGACAGGTTGGCCCTCGTTGTTATAGATGTAATAGGTTAGGCCACTTAGCGAGGAATTGTATGGTAAATCTATCTCAGGGTACTAACAACAATGTTAGAACAAGACAGTATGGTACTGCTCAACAGCTAGGAAATGCTAGTGTAACTCCCAACGCACACCAGGTTGCAGGGCAGGTTAATTCGAGGAACACTACTTACTTAAATCCTCAAGCTCCAGTTTTTAACCAGAATTTAAACTAGTAAAGGGTATGGAGAGCAATTCCTTCAGTTCATCCCATGAAGCCCTTTTGAAGGTACCATCAGTGTATTCAGTTTCTTTAGGTGAAGCACCTCTTCCTATAGTAAATGGCTCAATTTTGGGTAATAAACTCAAATTTTTATTAGATTCAGGAGCTACTGTAAATTTACTAAATGCTAGGTATATGCAATGTTTTGGCAACAAAGTAAAAATTTAAACATGTGAAACTTATTTAAAAGGCATTTCAAACAACAAAGTGTTAGTTAAGGAAAACGTTTTGTTATCTGTCAAATTTCAGGATCAGATTTTTCAAACTGAATTTCTCATTATTGATAGTTTATCTGATCAATATGGTGCTCTTTTAGGAACACACTAAGTGTCATTTCAGGTTAGTCGCCAGCTGCTTCTCTTTCCAGCTTTCCCAGACAGTTGTACATGTCTACGATATTTATCTGATTTGCATACTCCTCATTACATTAGATGCATGTGATTAAAACTTATTAGTTTCTTATACAGTTTATCTAATAATAATAATTATTATTATAATATATTATAAAAAATGGGTTATCATATTAATATGTTATATTTTTATAAAAGTTACTTGCTGATTTACCATTTGCAACTACCTATCTGTTCGACAAGGGGTAGGGTTCTTGTCATCCCAGGCACCCTGGTGTTACACCGTTTTCTCCAGTAGTACAGAATAGCTGCTGTTAGAGACAGCAAATCGACGTGAAAAATGATTTCAATTGAAGAGAGAGCAATATAATCCCGGAAATGGTGCAGGCATTAGGTGTATCATGCTAATAAATAGATTAATAAAAGACTAATAAATGCTAATAAATAGACTAAAAGATAAATAAATAGACTAATAATGCTAATAAATAGACTAATAATGCTAATAAATAGACTAAAAGAATTAATGAGATACTATTATATTTTTATAGGAACTTATTTTTAGTTACTATTAAATACAATATCCATTTCTATTAGTATTTTTAAAAACATCATTTATGAATAAAATTTTGTTATGTCTATGGCTAAAAGAATATTTGTGAAAACAAAAAAGGATTATTTTGCTAAAGTCTATCGGCGGCTTTTGACCTTGAAAAAACACAGATCGCATAAATTTGCGAGTGCTGGAGAAAAAAGCTTAAAGATGGTGGTGGGGTATTTAATGTTTGAATTTAATAGTTAAAAATACTCATTTCTTTGCGTACCACCTATTTTGCTCTTACGTTTCACCAGTGGTACGCGTACCACTGGTTGGAAATCGCTGATCTAACTGAAAGTGTTATTAACCGGGCTGATTTCATTGCAATCAACTTTCAGTTTAAGGTAGCAGCAGATAACAGTCCTGAAGGAGTTATGAAAGTAGTTGGGAAGAATAAAATGGGCAAAAGTACACTACCAGCAAATGATTAAATATAAATTATTTATACCTTAAGTTACTCAAACACAAATGTTCACTTTATAATGCTTTCTAAGACAAGAGTGGCCTGAAAATATATTAAATCCACGGAGCATAAAACTAAATTACAATAATGAGAAAAAAAGTTTAACGAACATTTATTAACGAAATGCATCCGAAGTAATTAAAATCTGATATCATTACACAGTTCTAGAAAACGAAAATTCATTCCTCAGCAACCGTTTAAAAAATTGTCAGCCGAATGATATTCCATCTCTGTCTGAAAATACTCAATGTTGTAACATTGCAGCATATTTCGAAGCCTAAATTGATTTAGGGAATTAAATGATGCATAATTATGTAGTTTATATTTAATGTAATAAAAATCAATAACTGTACCTTATATTAAAATATTGTAAATCAATATTTGTATAATTTGTATGCGTAATGTTTCATTTAATTATTTTTTGCCCTGCCTTAATTAACATTTATAAATTCATCTTACCATAATTTAGGTTAAAATAACACCATGCTACCATGTTATATAAAAATACACCAATGATCAAGTTTTCTAACTTTCTGGTATTGACAAAACTTCGAGCCTGCAGGCTTTCACTTTAGTACGAAATAGAGCTCCAACGTTTAATTATTATTTTTAATTTTATGAATAAAAATAAATCTTAACGACTAATTTTCATTAAATCAAATCTTTTTATAAGAAAGATTTCTTTATTCTTTCGAATACCTGACATAGCAATACTCCTTTCAGGGAGTATTAACTAGGATTTAGATGACAAGACGTATCATTAAAATCAAAAAAGTAAACTATATAGTAAAAATAAAAAACAAAGAAACGTCAGTGTTTAGTTAAGAGAACTACGCAACATTTTTTGAAGTGAACTATTTTTTTGCAACTTATGGCAATATTTTATCCTTGGAAAAATAATGCTTTTCAGCCAATTTACTTCAATTTTGAGGAAAACTTCGCTTTGTTCCTCCCAAAAAATTTCGAGTATTTTACAGTGGACGTCTTTTTAACCATAAAAACAACACTTTTTCGTAGAAACGGAAGGACAACAGCTAGACACAAACTAAAAACGTTTGAAAAAATCGGTATCCGTATTGCGATAAAAAGTCGTGACGAGAAACATAAAAAGTAGAAGCAAAGAGAACTCGCGAACTTTAAAATAGCTATTTCTCTTCGTTTCTGTATAAAAAGAAAGTTTTTCTAACTCTTTTATGTACATCTGCAATTCAAATACCTCAAGAAAAAAACGATCTGGGGGAAATTCAAGAGGAAACTGAAATAATATGAGTATCAAATCCTCCGGAGTTGTTGGATATATGTCACGGATGAAAGAAGTAGAAATATAATAGTTGATATAGAAATAAAATAAATGCTTTCTTCCGTGAAACATATCCGAACATTTGTTTACAATAACAAAAAAATCATTTTCTTTACATTGTTCATAAAATAATAATCGGTTTCATAAGTAATACTTTACGTAATAACAATTAATGTTCAAACAGAAATTTAATTTTTTCTGCTGATGAAGACACAGTTTTTTTTCATTGGTAATTAATGTACTTAAGCGGTTAAGTTATAATACATAGAATGCAAGACAATTCTAATCACTTTAATACAGTTTCCTTCGTAATAGAAGACATGAGTCCATCAATAGAGCAGCTACATCATCTCGATTTTCAGCTTTTGTGCTCTGTTGATGGAAATTATCTACCATCCACTGTCAGCGGTATTTATTTAAAATAAAATTTTACACAGTTACAATAGTTGTGCATATGTACATATGACATACAGAAACAGATTATTCAAGTCTTATGGTGTTTACATAGATACTCTAATCGTACTCTGGGTAGTGTTTACAATAAAGCTCATAACATAGTATTTAGGGAATTGTTACACATGTTGAAAATTTATGTTTACAGATTTTTATATGTAATTTTGTAGCTTTATAAATTTCCTTCGTAATATGATTAATTTAGTTGAAAATTTACACTTGCTGTTTTCGAAAATTACGTCAAGAACTTTTGCTAAGTAAGTGGGAGCTGGCTTAAGCAGAGTGCTTCCTATTTCATACTTCAAGTCTTTGATTTTTCAGTTCGTGTTCTACAGTTTCCACACTTCCTATTCATTATTTTAGAGCAGTAGTAATTTTGTGTAAAGTATCCCAAATTTACTTTATTTAATTTAAAGTGTGATTAACTTAGAATTTAGAGACATATAAAGGTTGTACTGATATTAATGTCATTTTTATTATAACTGTTTTGTTAAACTCATAAGCCATATGTGACTGTATTTTGAATACAGTAAACATTTCTCTATTTACAGATGGATTTTTTAAAATAGTCATTTGTAATAGATATGCATATACTCTGCAGTTTAACACATTTGTTACAGCATTACTGGAAATGTCTTTTGTTTGGCCACTCTCCCAGCACTTGACAGCGACTTTTACTTCACATATGTCAAGAAAAAATATTCTGACTCATCTTCTCAGCATAAAAAGTATACACTTTGTCGTTACCGAGAAATATATTCACGAAAAAGCACCCTAATCAGTGTTATATACCATTTTCGAATAAAAGCGCGTCTTCACTGTTAGTTGAACTGTCTTTGGTGTCGCCTGTGGTAAGTGCTGGACAGCGAAGTTTCTCATAAAATTCAAGGTAAAATGAACAAAGAGTGATTCGCCTCCTTTCTAATCATGCCGTTTGCTTGAGTGGGTTTAGTCATTGTTTGGTCTATCGCCATCTATTATGCCCAGCCTTCAAAATTGGATTCAGTTTCTTTACACTTTCTCATTCACTTTTTTGCATTTTTTTTCAAAAATATCATCACTATGAAAATATAGAGACATTTGTGAAAGTAAATTGCAATCCATACTTATCAAGAGTTCAATTATAGTATTCTATTTCTGCGCTTTCCTATTTCTAAGCAAAATTGTTTTATTGGTGCCACTTTTCCATTCGGTAGTGTTTCCAAATATCTGAAAATCTGGGGCTAATTTTATTGAAGGAATGCCTTTTAGCTTTCTTTAAACACACTTCTGTTTAAAGTATTCTACCAAATGTTTCTTACATTATTTCCTTAATTAACAACTAAGCAATTACAGTCGTAAAACATAAAGATATATACCTTATAACGTGATAGATATAAAAAATCTAAATAATGTTTTCATACTTCTTTTTTTTTTTTTTGACTTCATGGAGACTTCTGGGCATGGATTTCGGGATATTTTGGGATAATTTGTTTCTCTTTTTTTCATTCTGCGAAGAGGTTTTCTTTCAGCTCATTTCTGCTCAAAATTTTAAATTTATTAGTTTTCTTTTGTGAATGGCACCAAATATGTTTAATAAAGTTTAAATGTCGAATCTGTGCAGCCATTTTAGTACATGTCCGCAGTTTTACTAAATTCATTGTTTTCAGATAACAATTTTATACTTCGAACCGTTGTCTTGAAAACGTTTGCTGTATAACCATATATCTAATACTTGTTTCAAGTATTGCTTTAAAATATTTAAATTTATAAAGTTTGACTACTTCTGGTAACATTAACTCCTAATAGATTTGGGGCGAATTATCGCTTTGTCTGAAGAAACCTATAAACAAATATTTTATTAAGTCAGAATCAGAACATGAATGTGCGACTCGTGCTTTCAAATCAGTCATTTATTTGTGTCACTGAAACGTAAGTAAATTTCAAAATCGAATTTAAAACTAAGACTGCAAGACAAAGGCTACACAACTGATTTAACGCGCGGCGTAACTATTCAACAGTCGGCAAGTGTAATGCAAGCCGAAGAATACAATTTTATTTGGGCTAGACAAAGATAGTAAGCGGCAGAAATACTTTGCCTCCCTAAGAATCAGAAAATCTCACAACATATAATATCAAACTAATTTACTTTCTAGTAGAGAGACGGAAGAGAGAATTGAGAGTACAGATCTAAATGATATGGTTAATTGAAATATTAGGAAGCTTAACTTATTTAATATATCCACTTTACAGTTTAAAACCTTAATTTCCAATGAACTCGTACAGCAGCAAACCACCTGGCTACATTTATTATAGTTTGCTGAAGAAGTAAGATGCTTCATATTAAGTTCAGTATTTGGCTTTCGCATACCGTTAGGTATCCATCTCTCCCGAAGATAAAATGTTTACTGAAATATAATACTAGTTAAATGTATCTTAATTCTAAAAATCTTAATGTTTTTTTTTTCTAATTCAGCACATAGGCAAGTGTAATCGTGCCATTCGATGAACGTATTGAGAATCATCTGTCTGCTAGTTATTCTGCTGTAAAATGTATATTTTGTTTTAAATATTAGAACAGTTTGTTCATTATTGTACATGGTAGACATTCGCTGGGTCTTTAAATTCAACTCGACCGATTTTAGGATTATAAATAATATTTCTAGCGACACATTTTTCTTTACGTTCAAGGAAACGACTTACTATATTTTTTATCAATGAAATTTTTTCTTCAGTGTTTCGAAATTATATTATGAACAGTAGATTTGCTTAAACTCAAGAGTATACCTGTTTTAATTTCCGATTTTTCTCAATTCCAAAGAAAGTTTTAAGCTTTGTCATGTCAAAAATTCTTGTAATATTTTCGAGCCGTAGTTAGCTCCTTAATTTTAAGCTTTTTCTTTTGCAGTTTTAAAATGTTTTTTTCTAAGCGTTTTAGAAGAATAATCTGCACGAATTGCCTATTTATTTTTTTGTAACCTCAATGCCCCATTACTACACTGCTGGCCACCCAAATTGCAACACAAAGAAGGGCAAGAGATACCACAACACAATTTATTTAGTAGATAACATGTTGACCAAGTATCAAATGATTAAATTTATAGATTTCTGTAAAGCGTGGTTTTTTGCAGAATTAATAGCCCGAGTAGCCGCCAGATCCGGAGATCGAGCCGACCAGGGAAGCAATTCAATCTGGCGATTGACTAAGAACCCTTGGACAATACGTGCCACGTGTGTTTGCGCATTATCCTGTTGAAATATGGCTGTGGGAAAGCCCTGAAGGTAAGAAAGGACAACTGGTTCCAACATCTCGGAGATGCAGCGCTGGCTGTTTCAAGTACCGACAATGTTTCCACTTTTAAAATTTAGGTTTGTTTTATTATTTTTTCACAAATATTTAAATGTACATTCTCTTACGAGTTCTCCAAAAACAAATGACGATATTCTCAAATATGGTAGAAAAATAAAGAATACAAAGCAACAAGAACACAAAATGCCTGCTGTTAGAGACAGCAAATCGACATAAAAATGCTTCTAATGGAAAATAAAATAGTATGTGCCTGGAAATGGTAGCGACATAAAGTATAGACGGGTTAATAAATCGATCAACTCTGAAAGAATTAATGAGCTACTATTATCTTTTTATAGGATCTTATTTTTATTTCCTATTAAATACAACATCCATTTCTATTACTCCTTTCAAAAACATCATTTATGACAAATTTTTTTATATGTATAGCTAAAGAATTTTTCTGAAAATGTTTTGCTAAAGTCGTTGAACAACTCTCAGATCGCATAAATTACGAGTGTTAGAGAAAAACTTTAACAGAATGTTGGAGTATTTAACTTTTGAACTAAATAGTTAAAAATACTTTGTTCCTTTACGTACCACCTATTTTTCTCTTGCGTACCACAGATTGAGAATCCCTAATCTACACCAATCTAAAGTTGCTCTTTTTCTCAGTTTTAAAATTTGCATTAACGTTATTTCCGTTTATGAGACAGCTTTTTAAATGAGTCTTCTAAATTTTCTCAGGTTCATAGGATTTTTAAAGAAAATTGAATAGCATTCAATGAAACCGATTTTGATTTTACTTTCCACATTTTAGTAAATTCTTTATGCCTCTTCCTTGAGTATGATGATTCAAACGCAACACCCACTGAGTCACATATCGAACATCCGCTCAGTTAAATGTTTTCAAGAATATATGATATTCTTTGTGTTTATCGAATATCTGTTTACTTACGGAGTTCTATTTTTTTGCAGATATTTTAAAGTGTTTTTTTACAGAATGTTTAGCGTTGATGTCTTATTAATTTTTTATCATACATCTGTTTAACATTTTTATATTGAAAACACGTTTGTCAAATTTTAACTAAAAACTATTTCAGGAGTAATTACTCTAAATTTTACTAGATAAAAATTAAAAGCTTTTGTTTACCACATTTAACGTACTTTTAACTTATATTTTCACCAAACGAGATTTGAATAGGACGCATTATATGAGGGAGGATAATGGAATAGCAGTTGCAGAATTTTATGCTGAACGAGATTCATATCAAAATAAGTAACCCAACAACCTTGAGTTTGGGGTAGATTTAAGTCAAAATCTCAATCGATTTCGTGGGCAAACAGGTAGACGTCCCTCTTAAGACCAGAAAAGAAATCTGTAAAATTGATTCATATTACCTAAATCACTGAAATTATGTTAATAAATGAATGTAAGAAATTCATTTGTGTGTTTCATTATACACCGACTAGCAAAACTACAAAGTAACTCTGGATTTACGGCAGAGACGCAGGAGATGCTTTTTTTAAGGAATTTTCTTCAGTTGTTTGTGTTTTATCATTATGTAACATTCAGTAGACGAATAATGTTGTATAACAAGTCCATAAATTGATTCACGGATCGATTTCCGACATACGGCTCAGAAAATTAGCTATGGGATTTTTTTTTAACTAAGCATTAGGTTTAGATATATACCTTAAACTAAAAAATATTTCCAAAATAAGACTTCATACTCCATTGAAAAAACTTCAATATTAGAAGAGAGAAAGTGTTTTACCCAAACTGAAAATTTAAATTTTTTCAGTCTGAGCTAATATTTATCAGAAAATGCTGAATGAAGGCAATCGGCTTTGTGGGCCTTTTACTTTTTATTTGTTTTGCCGTCATAAAATTTCATTTTCCACATAGACAAAATGTTCAGTTCATAAAATGTTCAATACGTACTTACGTTCGATGCCTGTGGACTCACGAACGGATTAATTGGTTTTGAGCACTTTTCATCGTCCATTGTTTAGCAATTTCAAATGCATTTTCCCCTGATTTAAGAAATATCACAAAATAAATGCTACTTGTTTTAGTTATTGGTGTATTTGGACTGAGCTAGAAAATATTGGTTATTAATTTTACAAGTAATGTAATGATGTCTTTATTACCATTTTAATCATTAATATATTATACATTTGATACTCCATTTAGTAAACCATAGTTAACAGTTTACTGATTGGATTCCTGGCTTTTGGCAGTTGTGTCAGAAATAAAATTTGGATCTACGAAACCCTGCTACAGTACAGTGTTAAAGTCAGTTTCTGTACGCAGCATTTTCGACCTTCTGTATATGGAGATAAACAACTAAATAACATATCTGTCTGCTGGCAAAACTATTCACTGATAATTTGTGCATGTTTAAGATCAGAAACGGTGCTGTGTTAAAGAAAAGTACAAGGTATATCTCCCACATTCTTAGCGTGCCTTCGTGGTGTAATGGTCAGCACACTAAGCCGGTATTTCAGAGGTCCGTGGTTCGATCCCCGGCGAAGGAATTGCATATTTTTCATGTCTCCTGCTACTAAATAACCTAATGTCTCTACACTGGCGCCCGAACTAAAAGGGTTGTGGATGATGACTCTCCACACCCAGGATTTGGCGACTAGGTCCCCTAAAACCCTAGTCGCCCTTTAAAAAGGGGAGTATATAAGGTATATCTCCCACATTCTTAGCGTGCCTTCGTGGTGTAATGGTCAGCACACTAAGCTGGTATTTCAGAGGTCCGTGGTTCGATCCCCGGCGAAGGCATTGCTTATTTTTCATCTCTCTTGTTCCAAAAAAAAATACCTAATGTCTCTACAAAAGAAACAAATAATCTTGGTAAAATTCAATTTAGCCAATGGCAAAATAATTACATAAATCTGACTGTAACATTTCAGCAGCCATCATCGAAATTAAGCGCCTTTAATAGTTTTCGGCTGATTCTTACTATCTCAGATCCTAAACCCTAGATGTCTCACAATACTTGTCCTTAAAAATTCAATGTCTTCTTCTTTCAGATCTTACCTATCCCATTTTCCATTCTATCATGAATATAAATGGCCAAGTTTCTAATTATTTTTAAACTTTAAGGTAAGTACATTACATTCCATATCAAGAATTTTCTGTACATCGTGAGTAACAGATGCACATTCTTTTCTTGCCTTTAGCATTGGAAGATTCGTTGCAAGCTACAATACTAAGGGTTTTAATTCCTTTCTGTGTAACGTGGAAGAAAATGAAATCGGAACATTAAAACAAGCTACTACAGTCCTGTTTGTCATTATGGCTGCAAAACCAAATCGGCCTGAAATTTTACGATTGCTTTTGTACCACAAAACTAGTTTTTTGACCATTTGCTCCCATTAAGTTAGAAACGAATGTTCAAATCTTCAATTTTTCGAGTAAGATTCGGTAACTGACTAATTATCACCTCCAGGGATTTTGGCAAAATGTAATATCTAACGGAACAGAAAATTCTAGTCATCCAGAATCGACATAAATTCTTAGCTGATTCTTCAGACAACTAAATAACTGACTATTTCTTTGTTGGTTAATCTTGCTCACAGCTCATTTACTCCACCTGTACGTTTACTTATTAATTAAAGTATTTTTAGATGTGGTTGATACACAGTGTTGTGAATAAAATTTTACTCAAATTTGCAAAATGTCTGAGCATTGACATCTGAAATCACAGATTAGCGTAAATACATATATTCTTTGAAAAGAAGTGGCAAATGTTGGTTGTTTAATTTGAACTCATTTTTATGTACCTTATTTATTTTAAAACGGTATTCGTTGAGCTAGTAGGACATTTCCTAGTGATATGTGGCAGACTGAGATTCTAATGATTTGAAAAAAGCAATACATATTGTTACAGACATATTTTGTTAATGATATTTATTATGCAGATATTTGCAAAGTCTTCAAATTAGATTTATAATACATTATATGCAGTTATAAAAAATTCTTTTTTTAGTACACCTAAATTATATAAATAAGATCATAAAATGTATTTTAATAATAAAACTGTAAAATGTAACGACTTTTACAACTGCAAAATGTGACTTAATATTTTTGTTGGACTTAAAGCGACTTATCGCCATACCTTACATTAAAATGCGGAAACTTGAGAAGGGTGTTAAGGACTCTTTTATTTAAAATGAATAAAAAATGAATAAAAGATACTCCTGGGACCAGAAATCTCGTAGAACTTATAGCCAGAACTCAAAAGTAGAAATTCAAATGTAGAGCTAAATTTAAATATCTACTAGCCAAAGGCTACAGAGAGCAGTTTAATCGTGAAGTTGGCTCGGACTAGCCCGGTCTTAATGAATTTTCGACAAGAAGCACTCCGAAGATAGGACCTCTTGTCTGGAATAGCAAAACCTAGTCACATGGTCTTCAAACTGCAAAACCTCTGAATTCATAATCCGAAAACCTCACTTAAATACACGCGAGCTAATTTTTCTTCTGGCGGGAAAACGGAAAGAAGAAGTGACACTGAAGTTTCCAGACATAAAATACTCTTATGTAAGAAAGTAAACCTCACAACAAACAAATCATGTAATTAAATGATTATTAGTAAAATTAAATTAACACATAAGTGTTAGGATTATTTAGACTGTGGCGAAGCACTTAATGATCTGCCTAAGGAAATCAGTTAATCAAATTTATTTGCACACTCCTGCTAATTAAAGCAGTTAGGGGCACAATATCTTAGTCTCGACTCAGTATTAAATGAGAGGGGTAGGTTCATCAAGTTGTTCCACGAAGCGAGAAACAATTCTGTCACTCCAAACTGTATCCAATTTTAGAGGATGTAGCCTTTTTCAGTTAGGTATTAATATATATAGGAGAAAATATATGAACCGACGACTAAAAGATTTGTCCACTGCATAACCCGCCCCTTTGAACCTGATTTTTGCATATACACTCATAATTCATACTGTAAGAGTACAGATCTCTGTGTAAGGAAATTTTAAAGGGAACTGTTACGCATTACCGTTAAAAGTAAGGAAAACCGTGAAAACTCCCATACAGTCTCTCGCCGGGATTTGAACCCGATTGGAATTGTCAGTATTCAGCGGTTTTACAGCTTGATAACTAAAACAAAATAGTGGTGTAAATTGTTAACAAATATATATATTGCTTTGAAACTACTAAGCTTTTATAGTAATATTATGCTCTAACTTGAAAGTGATTTACTATATTTTGTCAATAATATAATTCTTTATTTATTCCTTGTTGTTTCAGGAAACTTTAAGTATTTTTTTTCTTTACTTGGTGCGGCCATGTTTCAAAATATTTTTTTTTCTCTGGCGATTCTCTAAATCTTCGTTGTTAAATTTTCATTAATTTGGAAGATTACTAATAAGTAAACTAGTTAATGTAGTAATTTTACCAAGAAGTGTATGTTTTATTTAATATTCAACATATTTAGCAAGTGATTTGGTTTGGGGACAACACCTTTTTTCATCAATTTCGTTCTGCTATTATTATTTCTTAAATTTCATATTCCATAATAATGCAGTACGTTTTTAACGCCAGAGAACTGTGATATTTATATGCAGGGGAAGAAGCAAAAGCAAGCAAATTAAAACAGTTGAAACAGAAAAATTTTGAAGCAAGAGTTCCTGAAATGAAAAAGAAAAAGAGAGATAGTGGGGGAAAACACTTTCATGAAGTCGTAGAAGTTTTTGCCACTGATTTCAAGATTCCTTACATAATTTATGCAACCTTGCATAGAATAATTCCTTATATAGTTTAATATTCTTGTAAGTACTAGGCGAAATGATTCTTCACATATGGTTCATACTGAGAAAATTGGGGTCTTTGATATGCGAAAAATGCAACCTGTAAAACTGGTTCTCATCTAAAATTACAAGACTCATCAAAATTCTTTTTAAAATATGGTACTCTAGACCCTTATGAATGCCGACCATTCGGTATAGTGGTGTGTGACCCTGACTGCCTTAGCGATGGGCCTGGGTTCGAATCCCACAGAGAGCATAGTTGTCCCTCCCTTCAAAGGAGTAAACAGTGGCCACCTGCTAGGTGCTTCCATAATGAAATGGTCAAACTTCCGACCCTTGTAGTGGCACAAGGCTAATGATTATTCAATAAAGTCCCCGGCCATTGAAAAAAAGCAGATCATTATTGGTAAAGTTAGCCTCTCCTTTTGTTATTGAAAGGTGTTATGGCATAACCACTGGAATTAAATCTTAACCATGGTACTTAAATAAATTATGTAGGGCTGGACAAAGTGGCGAATATGTGGACTAGAGGTGAATATAATATGCATCCAGGAGAATTCTCTATCATCAATTGGAATTCTAGGTTTGTATGACGATTTAACATAAATAACGGAGTCATTACATGAGCATCATTGAATGTGCCTCATAACTGATGCATTCAGGTACGTCATGGAATAGTTCATTAGGCGCTGATGCCTGTGCTATAAGGTCAAAGGAAGGCAAGCAATAGTCACCTTGATGATTATAAATATAGCTGTAGACTTTATGACATCATACGTGAGGATACGTAGTGCTTTTTGACAAACTCAATTTGCTAACTTTGAATACGTGCTGCGGCTGTAACATTCCTAGTAGCAATGCGTACAAGGCGTCTGTCATCTCGAGCACTGTCTGAAGCGACGACAGTTCGTATCCTTCACTTGCGTACTTTCTCTAACCATTTATTTATATAATCTATGGCAATAACTGGATCTCAAGAGTCGAGCACAGCAATGGCGTTGTACAACCAAATTTTGTGACGGAGAAGCATGAAGCTTATTCCAGTTACACGAGATGTAACATGATCTCATCTGCAAAGGGCAACGAATAAACACAACTGCCAAATATAAGGCCAATATTTTAATTTTCAATATTATACGTTTTGGATGTTTTTTAATGTTCCTCTCTCCCGTGAAATGCTAATCATTTGCATATCATGTTTTTACTATATTTCATGTTGATTTCAAGGTTCGCGCACTTTTCCGTCATGTATAGTGAATTGAGTGACCATCAGTGTGTAAAACACCATTATAACATTATCATCAGTTTTCCCATGTATCTCAATATCCTAATCCTAACTAATATCATAAATGCGAATGTGAGTTCCAAAGGCACCTGAGACAATCTTTGACCAACATAAGCTCATCTGAAGCGTGGTTACATCAAAAGTCAGTTTTGCTTCTTTTAAAAAATGAGGAAAAGATAAAACAAAATAAGAATAGAGAAACGTAAAGAAAGAAAGAAGAATAGAGAAGCGTAAAGAAAGAAAGAAGAATAGAGAAGCGTAAAGAAAGAAAGAAGAAAGTTAACTGAAGTGTTCCGAGGCGTTTAGGCAAACGGGAAAAAACAATACAAAAAGTTGTGGAACTGATGGAAGAAGAAGTAATGCTATGATGAACTGCAAGAATACATGAGATAAAGGACAATTTACTGATGATGTATAGGCCTTATACATGACGATCAACGGAATTTAATTGCTATTTACGGTCATATCGAGACTTTTCCAGATAGTTCAATAGCGTAATATGAAAGACTAGGTAGAGTCTTGACGTTTGTTAACATCAACAAGAAAGATTCACGAACGAAAAGTTCTTCCCTAAAATGATGATAAAACGACTTGAAACTTTACGTAGTATAAGTTGAAACTACTGCTGAGTGATGAAAAAATAGGACATGAACGCAACAATTCCACGCTTGGAAGACTTAGAGATTGTAACGATTGTTCGATGATCCGATTGTAAAGATCGTACGATGATCCGCGTGATGTGTTCTTATCTGGCATGATGTGTGTGTGGCGCAGTCTTAGCAGAAGACCGCTATACTATTATTTAATGTATAATATTCTCGGAAGTTTTTTTTTTCGATGAGGTAGGTACCAGTAGCTCTTCGATAGCATTCGATGAACAAGGTCCATTCTTGTTGCAGTAGATCTACCTTCCCCATCACGTTAATACACTGATCTAGAGCACTCTCTTTTAACACGTTGTATACCCGAATACATCACATCCATCGTCACACAAGCCTCACATTTTTGCTCAGTATGCATTTTTTAGAAAAATCCTTTTAACTGAATTCCTAAAATTTACATAAATACAGATCAAATTGTTATATTTTAACTGTATATTTATCATCATCTACTTAATAGAAACAAATATGGCTCTTGAAATACATCCAAATAATACTGGAAATTGAAATGCAATTGAAATCAAGTGTTTTCAGAGTAGTTTTAAGTAGTTTTGAAATGTATGTGCATTCTTTATTTTTCTCAATAAACAATACATTAATTACAAAATTGGCTTTTAAAGTTTTAACGAACGTTCTAATAATTATAATAAATTTTGGTGCTAAAGGTAAAATCTTCGTTAATAAAAAATCTAGTGGTGATTAGGGGTATAAACTGCTGTTGCGAGCTTCTTTTCAGACGTGTTGATTACAGTAAACAGGGGTAATGAAAAGAGAAACTAACACTGCTGCTGACAAGTTCAGAAAGGTATCTGTTTACTCAACCTAATCACGTGTATCTGTTTAAAACAACGAAGCACGTAAATCTTTTTTTATATTTAAGCATCCTACCTATTATAATATAAATACAGTATTTATGTTACGTTTTATTTCAATTTATTGAATTTCTTACTTTGAAATCTTTTTGTCCGACTAAATTACGCACACTTCACCCGCATCATGACCCATTTCAGATTAAGCTACGTAGCTGTCTCTTTTGTCACTCCTATTAAATTTTATAAAAGAGCGAAAATTCCTTCTTACATTCTCTCTTTTCTTAATCCCTACTAATCCCTTTATTCACAAACAAGCTGAAAACAAAACAGTTAAGAGTTGATAAGAAACTCTTTCAAATTAAGCCACTATTATTTCTTTAACAACACATTACTGAAATAGGTGCTTTCTAATTAGGGGATAGTTTCTATTATGCTTTATTTGCTATTCAGGGTTGCAGATAAATTTCCTATTTGATCCAAGTTAAATATTCAAGGTGTTGTATTTTTATAGACATTGGTAATTTCATGACTGTTCTCTGAGAATTTTCAATACTTAAATACTGTTTCTTATTTGAGTGTTTTCTTCTTCAAAAATTTTCATTTTCGAATGAAGAACGGATATTACTGCTTAGAAATGTCGTTATAAAATAAGTTTTTACAAAGTTTCTAAAATCCGTGTTGTTTGCAATTTTTGGAAATTTTTGGATTTCCCCTGTCATTTTCCTGTTTAGCAAATAGTAGCATATCCTTCTAGCAGTTTTCAGATACGTGGCTGGAATTCCGTAAGTATATAGTTGACGTTTCAAGTTTTCTGCCTCAAATAACCAAATGCCCTTACATTGCGGCACGAACTAAAAAGGTAACGGACGCTAATCCGTCATTGCTTGGATTTGTTATAATGAATCTCGTGCATCACAGTTGTCCCCTTTTACGTACAGATAACAAAAGGTATTATCGAGTGTATTGTGCCGGCTGTCGTGACGTAAATTCAATTAGCCATCCAGCTAGTAACTGGGATCCACAGTTTGGAATCCGTCGAGGGCATATTTGATTCTTCACGTTCCCTTTTCCAGAAAAATTTAATATTTGAAATAAAGCAAAGATTAATATGTTAAGAATTTCCAAATTTACATTAATTTATTTCTGAAATAGCAAATATTGTTATGTCCAATTACCTCGTAGGATAAAAATGAGTAACAGTTCAATTTAAGCTCCTTCGGATCAATGCAGTAGAAAGAAAATTATTCTACCCCTATTATTCTATCTCTAATTGCTAATTACTTGTGTTTAAAGCAGCCATTTCATGCTTCCTCAATTGCCTGCCCTACCTTCAAGTCGTGTTAATAATATTTGAATATATCACACATCTAAAGAAGAAACTATGCAGTGAATTATGCAAAAATTACATTAACTAGAAACCGCAGCGTCCTGTGTATCAGCGTTTATCAATGTGCAGCTGTCTATATATCGGTCATACTACACATGAAAGTGGATCTATAATAAGGTTGATAATTCTCAAATATAGTGTGTATAATTTTCATAACTTTTACAAGTCGCGAGCGGTTTAAAACTTTGAGGTAATAGAGCAGCAGTTTGTGATAAATCTTCGCCTATACATATTAATCAGAGATACGATGTAGCAGATTTATTCGTATATTTCCATGCAAATGTGGTAGAAATATAAATTCAAAATTATTTTGCAAGAACTGGATCAAAATACTATAAACGAATTCTTTAGAAAAGATAGCGGTATCACTAATTTATAAACATTTATGTCGTACGTTTCAAACTTGACGTCTTTGTAGACATTGCTATTAAAGATTTTGCAAGCTCCAGTATATCGAAAGCTAGAACAGCAAGACTATAAATGTGGCATTCAGTAGAAAGTATGAATAATACAGTAACGCAGCAGAGGTCTGATGTATGTATAACAACTCGTAATTTATGACATTTCGTGTAGACGAGGACTAGTGCATAAAATATCGCATATATATCAAAGGCGTATCTAAAGATAAGACTGATAACATATGGAGATGGCAACTACAAAGGAAAACGCTTTTTCTTGCGATATTTTTCTATGTTCTCAGACTAGCAAATCGAGTTTTGATCGATTCACAGTCTTTCGTTCTTTAACTTACAAATGCATTATTTCATTGCTGAAAAACGGTTCGAGCAATGATACAGAGCGTGATAAATATATCAGAACAAAGCAACAATGCATAATATCCTTGCATTAGAAAATGTTTATAAATTATGTTATATTCTTTATTTATTGTCTCCTAAGTCTCAGAATGGTAACAAAGTGTTAAAAGGTTAACAAGACCTACCTACTAAAACATATGAAAATAGAATAGCATATAAATACTTCAACACATTTTAGATGATCTATATTTATCAAATAAATAACCGAGTACAATTAAGGAGGTTTGTATCCAGTTATTTAAAATGATTATTACTTTAAATTTTACAGAATAAAACGACACTTAAATTCGTTATTTTTTATTTTTATTTACTAATTATTTTCATTAAAATTCATTTCTTGTGCTATTTAATTGGAATAAGTTTTTAAAACCATTTGATCAGAGCTAAAATAATGGAACCATACAAATTATAAATAATAAAATTCATGAAATTCAAAGTTTTAAATAACTAATTGTTACTTAGTTGAAAAGATTCTAGAGGTTATGTTTGAGGCTCTTAGTGCAAATGTATTTCTGTATGAAAGAATATGATCTCCTTTGTAATAATTAGCGAAATTTTGAAGAATAAACATATATGCAAACTAGATTATGGTGATTTGTTATATTTTCAAATGTAATCATGAGAGAAAATTTACAAATTGTTTAACGCCACATATTAATTGTTTCTACTTTAATTACAAGGTAATAACATAGAAATAGATAATAATAAGGAATGTAATATATAGTAATAAAAAGCGTAGTTTATATGTTATCCACATAAATCTTCAATATCGATCTCCTTTAGTACCTAAATTTGTTTGCTCAAAAACACGGTCAATTTGTTAATAAATCATCGGTGTCAAGCCGCCTTTCGTATTCGAATCATCAAATGTTGCAGTCGCCTTTCGAAATCGTAACAACACCAGTTACTGACTTGAAGATTCAATGTACAGTTGCTAGCCACTGATGAGTCTCCAGGACTTCAACTGATAATCATTTCATTAACTGTGAAATCACTTTATGCATATTTAATTTCAATTAAAAGTATCACTTTTTAATGGTGCTATTTTCTGCCATAGCGTATATATTTGTGATAATATGTTCTCGAATTTCTTTTCTCATGCACAAGACGCTGAGTATTTATAAAATGGTAATTGGGAGTAATGTTTACTGTTTAAAAATTGATTTTCTGAAAATTATATTAAAAATTAAAATTCCTAGAATGCAACTACCGATGTTCTTTAAGTTGTTAACATGTACCAGCTTATCGTAATTAATTTGAATGACTTAATTCAATTTTCTAATAAACATAATTGATATTTATGAAATACAGTAACCTATTTTTAGATAACTTTGAAATCTTTTCAGTTTATAAATACTTTGCTGAAGATGCCATTTATTATTATATCTTTTCTCCATTATTATGAGACAAAGAAATTGTTTTATTATACATAGTAAATTTCGATGATAAAATGATACTTTTTTTGTTTTCTGTATATAAATCTAGTGCATTTCGTAACATAATGAACTGAAAATACAGCGAAATGTCCAGAATTAAGATGGAATAAATATTAACCCTAATTGGATGCAAGAAGAATATCAAATAGCTATTGTTCTTCAAAATATTTCTGAATGATCCTTGAAACTTTGATTTGATTGGCATTCCTTCAAAAATCTCCTGATTCTATTATAACAACATCAACTCTTCTGAAACTGAATCTTTAATTAATTAGTTTAAATTTAAATCAAAATAATGAGCAGTAGAATTAAATCCACAAAATGATGCACTTCAAGAAATATTTGCAAGAAATGTTTGAGCATCAGTTATTAGGCATTGCACTTAACAAAATTAATTACGATCTAGGCTGAGGAATAAATGGTAAAGTTAATGGCTCTTAATATTTGAAGCAGTAATTATTCTTATTTCTAATCGAAGAATTTAATTCTTTATAAATATGAATTGTACGGGACAAAACATCTTTAAATATTTCCAAATGAAATGGAAGTGAAAAAAACTATAAGGGTAAATTTCATTTAGTAGCATTTATTTAGCAAAGGTGACATTCATTTGACAGACATTATCTCACATTAGAGAAGTCAACAATATCTTATATTAGAGAAAATTAATGATCTTTGGACCCGTTCAACTTACCTTTGCTCACGTTTGCGGAATGTTAACTGTTACCATACTTTTTTCATATTCCCTACAGTACTTATATTTTGGATGGAAAGTGTTGAAGGTATTCAGAGAAGGAAATTATCTGAATTTGCCCTGGATATTGTCAACTATTAAAATTGTTTTTACACTAAGTGATAGGAAAGGTTCAATGTTTTTGGTTAATATTCTTGCTCTTCTAGCACGTTTATTCATAAAGCTTATGCGAACTGCTAATACTCAAAATTACTAACTTATCACTGGAAATTATGAATATGTTTAATTTAGTCATTCTTTGCATTGAAGCTGTGGATAGCGAATATTTGTAAAGCAATTTAAAATAGAAACTTAATTTTAAAACTTTTATTTTTGAAAATGAGTAGGATGTTGTTTTTATATATTTAAAATTTTGAAATTTAATATGCCAATAATAGAATCAATAAAATGTTTTAAGCCTTATTTTAATGATGTAATTATATTAATTTGCAGTCTGCAAATTATTTGATGTTGGTTTTAAAGTATCATAAAATGAAATATCTTAAAAGAATGAGTTGCTTACTTTAGGTATTGGTATCTTTAGTTATTATTTGTCATCACTTTAGGCCTTATTTTGAGTATTAACAACAACATTTACATCTTCGTTAATATGATTTAGCAAGACGAAGAACAAAATCTGTGTGCGACATAATTGCACTCAGCTGCTCAATGTTCACATTTATAGGTAATGTTTTGGAAAATGGGAGTAATCAAAAACAATCTGAACGAATTCACTGACCAGTTAAAAATGTTAATTTTATCCATGTGCTCGACGAGTTAACATCAACACTGAGCAAACAAAGACAGTCACGTGGATTCGACGACTTAACATCAATATTAAGACATCAAAAACCTTATTAGAGAGAGCTCACTGGTGACTGAAATCAACTGTTGAATGTTGGACAGGATACACGCATGTTAGTTGACCGTTTTATTTAGAGCATTATTCGATTTCTTTAGAGAACTGCAAGCTTACTTATTTATATAAAAACCACATACAAAACTAACTTCGGAGAATAAATGTTTTTCTGTGCTAATTAAAACTTAACACCTATGTAATTTTTGTTTATTATTTGAATCTTGATGTTAAGCAAATTTCTAAGTTCTTCTTTCGCAAACGTTTACGGCAGGCCCAATATTAAAATAATCAAACTGTAGTTTTGGCTATTAGCAAGTCTAAAATTAGCATTATAACTTGAACGTTTTTTAAATAAATATTGAATAAAATATTTTATTAAAAGCGGGCATTAAACAGTATCATTTTATAAGTTTAATATACCCTTGTAAAAAATAAAATGGAATATAATTATGTGTGATACTGTTAATAAATTTCTTTACGGATATTTATTGAACTGGGTTACTCGATTTGGTTCACAAAAAATATTTGTCTAAATTCTATCCCAATTTTGATCGAGACCCTCAGGGAAACTATTTGGTTTTATCTTCCATCTTTAAAAACCTAAACGGGTTTGTGGTTGGTTTATAAAAGCGTTCTTTCATGTTTTATTCCATATTATGTCAATGTTTGTATCACAACATCGTATGTAGTTTGGCATTATTATGACAGAAATATCTCTTCCTCAGACAACTATACTGCAGAAGAGCATCTTCAAAGCACTATCTCTTCTCATGGTCATTGAAAACGTACACAGCGTTAAGCATATAGACGTGTTAGAAATATATTAACATTTGCTTTACTTAGTATTGTGTGAAAAATAAGAAATAACGCTTAACACCTATGCCAGTAAAAGTTTTCTCAATATTCTTTTTGCTGTGCAAGAGGTAACTGAAATTAAATTAATGAATTGGATTTTTGAATCTTTCACACCCACGTACTCAGCTTCACTTTTCTGACTAACTTGATGTCAAAAGAATGGGCTTTAGTGAGATAAACATTTCAGTATTA
>KK121506.1:513859-565085 GCA_000611955.2 Stegodyphus mimosarum | reverse complement strand
TATTCCTTAATAAACCTAAGTTTAAATATGAAGAAGCGCTAAATATTTTTGCAAAAAATTCCACAACAAAATTTGAGGAAAAATTATTTTAGACATTAAAACGCTGCTCTGAGATGCGAAGTTCAACTATGCAATAAATAAAGTCTAAGACCATTAGTAAATTGTGCTTTTTTAAAAAAGTAGGTAATAAGAGGTTTGGAGGCATTCAAAATATATTTTCTAAAGTTTTGTGAGTTAGAAGGATCCTTTAAATTTTGGGATACTGCATGTGTATTAAAATGTTTATTTTTACAGGTAACTGAGATATTTCGAATGTTCATCACATGATACAGAAGACCATTTTGATGTTGTATTATCAAATACATCATATCATTTTAAGCAAAGTTTTTGAGAAAGAACATTTCGTCTAGCATAGCCATTAAACATGGATTTGAGGAATTTTAAGCTCAGGATGAATTTCCGAGTTCCTAATGAACCAACGACAATTTACCGCCTGTCTGAGCACAATATTCTGGACAACTTGCAGTTTTTCTACAGCAGTTTTATGTGCATAGTCCCAAACAAAATAGGCGTAGGTGAATATGGGACGCAAGAGTCTTATAAATGAGTATTTTGTTGTCAATATGAAGAATGCGAACCCTATACCTCCGTTAACACTAGGGTCTGCACTAACGAAGGTAGATGTCATAGACAGTACACTTTTCAAGAGGATTGAAAACCAGTTCTTCGACGCATCGGAGCTACGATTTTCTACTTGAAAAAGCTCTTTCGCTCACAGTAGAATTAATAGACACAAGATATTGACAATTTACGAAACAGATGATTTATCGGAATCAATTAAATTCCCAGTTTCCTAAAAAGATAGGAATGATCTCAGAAGACGATAGATACACATAAACATTATATTTTAGATAAAAGAAATTGTTTTAAGAGTAAAATGAGGATACTATTATATGGTGTAAAACCAAATTGAAAATGAAGCATTTTGTAGTGGATATAAAAATGAATGCTGAATATATGCGGTCAAATCATAAATTTCGAACCACCCTAAACACGAGGGAAACTGGAAAAGAGGAAACTAACCCCTCCGTAGTAGTGGGAAAATATGGGATCGTTTAAACATCTAACTTCTCCGCATTCAGTTTTATACGGAGGAAAATGAAAAAAGAAATTGAATTCTTAGAATGAAAGTAATTTTGTACAATGGAAATGGATTATTGAACGATAAACTGTGAGGCAAATAACATAATTTTTTAAAAGCCATAGGAGTAGAAAGACATATATTTGCTGCATCAATGAATCTGTAGGGTAAATATTAAGTTTTGCGTTTCAAATGCTATGTTACATGTATACGAAATATCCGAGAAAATAATCGTGACCAAATACTTCAAACTTTCAAAATATTTCAAACTTTTCACATCTAAGGGCTGTTTTTCAATTACACTGTGGTCGCCGCTTTTCGGTTAATTTTCTAATGCCATGTAAACATTATAAAGAAAATAAATAGTTAAAATCAGTTAAAGGGAACTTTAATTGATTTTAATTGTCATTTTCTCTCTGATAAACCCCTCTTTAGAGTTCAATAGCAGTCGATCAGCTTTTCTCGGGTTTCATTTTCCTTTATGGTACACTTACGTTATACATATATATATATATATATATATGTAAGAAAAATTAAGAATATGTCTAAGATTAAATTTTAAATTTAGCCGGTAGGATTTATCCTCTACGTGGGAAAAAAGCTCCTGGATTTATTTCTAACGCGCTTCTAAATTCAACAGTGGGTCAAGGACAGTGTGTGATCGTCTTATGCTTTTGCTTCTTTTCCGGCGATGCTTAAGTGTTTTACCTCGTCTCCAAAGTTATGTCAAGTGCTTCTAAAGTGATTGATTTTAGTGTCCAAATTGATGTGTATGCGAACTCTTAAATTCAAGATTTTTTGATTGGAATACTAACACGCTCAAAAACGCTCAAAAAAGGCAAACTGTTCCGAGGTGCTATTATCCCAGGACAGTGCAATCCACTCCTTATCAAAGTTTTAGTAGTGTGAGACCTTTTAATTATCAACAAGTACCATACCGACCTCTTCAGTATTCGTATAGGCCAATTCGATATCCACAATTACCTGCTATTAATTATAGCACGGTTCCTAAAAGCGAAGTTAAAAAATGATATTACTTTAAAGTGAACGTCCAAATTGAACAGGAAAAAATTCCCAGTATTATTGATACGGGATCGCAAATTAACGTTTTATCGTTAAAAATTTTTAACAAAATTGGTGATAAATTTAGAGAAATTTCAGTGAAATCCCATGATAAAATATTTTCAATATATAGCCAAGTTCCTATAGAAAAAATAGTCAAAGTAAAGTGTAAAGTAGGTAAAATAGAAAATAATGTGATATTTTATGTAGTAGATTCAAATTTGAATTATTTATTGCTTTCAGCCCCATGTGTTTCCTTATTTAAGTTACAATTGAATTTTCATAATTATGCAGTGTATCAGCTTGGAAAACAGGTAAGTAAAAATGTTAAATCAGACAAGTTTTTCCAAAATAATTATGTATGTAAAAATGATGTTAGTATTAAAAATTGTGATAATTATTTTGAAAGTAGTAAAACCTTTGATAGTAAATTACAGAAATTGTTGAATGATTATAATCATATATATGCAAAAAGTAAATATGATGTTGGTTGTAAAAGGGTTGAACCTCCCAGAGTTATATTAACTTCCGAATTACCAATAGCCTATAGACCATATAGAGCCTCTTCTAAAGATAATAGTGAAATTAAAAAACAAATAGATGAATTGCTAAAAGCTGGAATTATTAAACCTTCTTATAGTCCTTATTCTTCTCCTGTAACTTTAGCCTATAAGCGAGATGAGCAGTCCATTTTTAGAATTGAGAAGGGAAATTTACGTTGTTAATTTAAAATTTAATCTTAGACATATTCTTAATTTTTCTTACATCAAAGTTTTAGTAGTGTGAGACCTTTTAATTATCAACAAGTACCATACCGACCTCTTCAGTATACGTATAGGCCAGTTCGATATCCACAATTACCTGCTATTAATTATAGCACGGTTCCTAAAAGCAAAGTTAAAAAATGATATTACTTTAAAGTGAACGTCCAAATTGAACAGGAAAAAATTCAGGATAGATCTTAATTCATGATAGATCTCCGCTGCTAACCCCAATGGATGTGTACAGGCTCTTTTCAAGTGATGTGCGAAAGTTTACTCCAATGAACACTCAACCGTTTCCAGTGACGGAACTGCGAAATAAAAATTAGGAATTTGATTTAATGCCGGCTGTTGAAAGTTCATCGGATATGCGTTTCCTTTTTTTTCTGTTTCAAGACCGTAGTGTGACGACATTCTAATGCTGTGCTGTGCTGTACTTTTCTCGTGATTTTAGTGTGTGCTTGAAAAATATCTTCAAGTGTCTCAGTCTTCAAATATGGTGTTTTTCCAAATGTGAAAAACATTTTAGTGAATTGGGAATGATTTTTCTTGCAAGATTTGTTCATCGTCTGATTACTAAGTCTGTGGTCTAGATTTTTTCTAAAGGTTTTATTTAGTGCAACTAAAAATATCATAATGAAATTACTAATCATTATTATTATATTGAAAATCTGAATACATATTGCTGCTTCTTAAAAGTATAGTATTGTTTTATGAAAATGATATTAAAAATTCGAACTCTTAATACTTTAGTGAGGTTAGTGAAGAAGATTTAATTATTTTTCTGGAAGGTTGTTAGCATTAATATATTTGAAATTTGTGTTGAAAATTTTGAATAAGAATTTTATAATTATTCTAAAAATGAAGTGGATACAAAAATAAGTGAAATTAGTACAGATAAGTAATATGAAATTATGGTTAATGCATGTTAAAAATTTATGGGTTGCTGTAAAGTATAAAGTATGCTGAGGGAGTATTGGTTCCGAAACGGAGGCCTATTATTACCTCTGTACAGTTGTTCCTTTTACCCTCTTCATATAAGAGAATGTTAAAAGCTCTCATTTCATGATTGAGTGTAATTTTTTTATATTATTATTATTATACTTTTTTTTATTATGGAATGTAGTAGTGCAGTTCTCAAAGGCCAGTTACCTTATGTAAGGAACGGAGGCTTTTTCAAGTAACTGCCTAGGCACCCTGAGCCACCAGTGCAAAACACACTGGTTAGCCCAAGAGGCTAGCCCTAATGATGGATACATTTGTTTAGAAGTATTGCGAGGCCTTCAGTTTGTTAAATTCAGAAATTGCGAATGAAAGACAATATTGGTAAAACCATAATTTTAGCAATACTATTTATTATCAAATTTATGATGTTAAAATATAAGTTATAAGAATGAAAATTAGATGTGTTCCGAAAATTTTGAAATTTATTTTGATTATTCAAAATCAGTAATATGTGTGCAAGTTTTTCAACTGTGACATATTGTGTTCAAAGCTTTACAAAGACTTCTCTGAAGAAATTTAATTATATGGACTGCAAATTACAAAAACGTTTGGACTGAATTTTTAAAGGACTCTAAAATATTATTTAAACAATTATATAAGTTAATATTTTGCAATTATATAAGTAATTAGTTTGGTCAAAATTTCAGGATTTGTATTTTTTGGTCAAAATTGGTATTTTTCAAATTATTTCTCTTCATTTGCTTTAACGCTTTTCCTTTAAAAAGGCTTCTCTGTCGCTACGCCTTTCTTTCCTTGACGAGGGGGAATATGTATGTAAGAAAAATAAAGAATATGTTTAAGATTAAATTAACAACGTAAATTTCCCTTCTCAGTTCTAAAAATAGTAACCTCTCTCAGCACTGCGTCATTTCTAGATCAATCCCTGTCATATGACTCTTACATAATTCTGATGATGTAAATGGAACTAAAAGTCAAGTAACCAATAATAATTTTACAGAAGTATTAACTGTCCAATCAAAATGCATTGTAAACCAAAACTAACTCAGTCTGAATTGCAATTTCACCCTGAACGTAACGCACTTGCTCTTTACGCTTCCGTCTAGTTGGACTGCTGTCTGCTGCTTTCTTCTTTCTTACTAAAATTGATCTAAAATGTGAGCTATTTTGGAATAGGCACATTTCATGTGCCAAGTTGATTGTGGCCACAACAAGCGGAAATAAAAAATGAAGATTTAATCTGCCTTCGCCTCCAATTTCCTATTCGTTATGGATCAACACTTCTACGACGTTAAAATTCCTGCTCGTCATTTACTTCAGACATTTTTTTTTATTATTACATATATATAATATATATGTATATAATTCACTATAAATTATTAAAAGAAAACTCTCGATATTACATCTCCAAGCAACGGAAATTCAATTTAAAAACATCATAAAAGGTATTTTTCAGAATTTTAAAAAAAAATTATAGAATTTTCAGTCCTACTTGCTTTAACCACAGTTAAGGAAAAACTAAATCGCAAAAATGCCAAAATCAAAAGTAAACGTTTTAAGTATTGAAAAACTACATATTGTTATTGATAGCAGATTAATCGACTTATCAAGGGGATAAACCAATAACCCAAAATAAGACAAAATCATAAATCCATGTAATTCTAAATCAAAACAGAGATATTAGTCACTAAACCAAAAGAATCCTGTCAAAAAGCAAATAATCTTTAAAATTAAAATTTTTCACTAAGGACACAATTAATCTGCACGAGATGCTTACTTTAGAAGACGTATCCCCTACACTCTCTTTTCATTTCAAATGCAAAAGTAAAAACAAAGTAGATTCAAGAACTGATTTATAAAATTAAAATTAAAGTTAAAAACTGTAGTAAAAAAAATTAAAAATCAAAATAGTGAGCAAAAATTAACCAACTTGCCTTCGAAATTTTAAGCCTTGTGTTTTGTCGTCAATTTAGACAAAACTTTCTTCAACTACAACCCTTTTGCTTCCATCTCTTAATACGTACTTGCATTCCAGTCATTTGGTTTTAAAATTTCGAAAGCAAGTTGGTTAATTTTTGCTTACTAGATTGATTTTTAATTTTTTTACTACAGTTTGTAACTTTAACCACAGTTACGGGATATGTCTTTTATAGTAAGCATCTCGTTCAGATTAATTGTGTTCTTACTGAAAAATTTTAATTTTAAAGATCATTTGCTTTTTGACAGGATTCTTTTGGTTTAACAAACTATTATATTTGTTTTGATTTAAAATCAATTAGATTTATGGTTTTGGTCTAGCAAATAATTTGATGCTTACATGGAAGTAAGATGAAACACTCTCTCTTATTTTAGTTACTGTTAATTGATGGTAGATTGGTTTATCCCCTTGATAAGTCGATTAATCTGCTATCAATAACAATAACTAGTTTTTCAGTACTTAAAAAGTTTACTTTTGATTTTGGCATTTTTGCGATTTAGTTTTTCCTTAACTGTGGTTAAAGCAAGTAGGACTAAAAATTCTATATTTTTTTTTTTAATTCTGAAAAATACCTTTTCAATGATGTTTTTAAATTGAATTTCCGTTGTTTGGAGATGTAATATCGAGAGTTTTCTTTTTATAATTTATAGTGAATTATTGCTTTATTACTTTGCAGCTTTAGCGCAAGTCTTGGGCTTATTAATTTACTTTTAATTACTTTCATTATGAATATATATATATATATAAATCTTGTATATATATATATGTATTGTACATTGCTTATCCTAGTCATTTACAATAATTAATATTTCTTGGAAAAAATCAATATGGGAACTCAGAAAATGATTCTTAGTGACGCTAAGACTAAGCATTGCCATGCCACAGTGTTTAAAAAAATCCCATTGTTTAAAGGTAAATACTATACTCATAACCTGGCCTAAAATAAAAGCTACGGGTTAGGGGGGTTGCTCTTAGGAAACCTTAATTAAAAATACTTATAGGAAATATTAATCAATACTTAATATTGTCTCATGGATTAAACACTTACTCCCTATTTGATCACGTGTATGGCAAACATATATTCGGCATTTGTAAAGAAAAGAAAGGTGAATCAAAATGAGTTATGTTCTTGTTTTTTCCAACTGCAAAACCATCTTAAGATACAATCGGATTTAATCTTTAAATTATTTCTGTAATATTCAGAACAATCTGGGTCATTATTCTGAACTATAATTCACTAATGCAAATCCAATTTTGGTTTCAAATGGTTTTCATTAATTACGTTAATGATGTTTATATTTCTAGAAACTATTAGCCAAAATAATTATAAATACTTTATTTTTATATTTTTGTACTATATTATTAAAATGCTTATTTTTTAATTACCTCAGTCTTTGTACAGATAAACAATAAACTACTATAATATGAATGAACAAAAGAAGTAAAATTAATTATTTCCTGATATTTGGTAAAATTTCATCTGGCAATAAACGTAAAATGTATCTGTAATTGTTTTTAAACCACCCGCTTCCAGCTTCATTGAAGTTTTTATTCTTTATACATGTATACAGAACGAGAGCTAAAAACATTTTTCTTTTGCAGTACATCTGCCCTTGTAACCCGCTTACTTTCCCGTTCGTAATTAATATCATTCTGCCCTTCTTGACTGCATTTACAACCATAAAAACATTTCACGGAGGAAAAAATAAACAAATAAACTTATTGGAAATAAATGTAATATTGAAAGTTACAGAAGACGTTGCGTTTGACACTGGTAACATACGAAGGAAACTATTCTGATTAATAATGATAATCCATTCACCACCGTAAAACTACAAGGTAAATTTTCTTGCCATTTTACGCATTCCCATATTTGGTCCTTTCTATCCTGCGGATAGTAAAATTCTCGGAAAGCATACAAGGTCAAAAAACAGATCGAGGTTTTGTCCATTGTGACGACATACTCCCATTGTTCACCAGGTATATACCGTTCAGAAGTCTGCTTTTCCGATAATCAATGAATCCCACCCAAACTGTACTCAATAATACGGTGAATAATTTAAAAGGGCTGATATTGTTTAAAACGTTCAATGAGACAGTGGATTATTTGAAAGAGCCTTATACTCTGACTTGGCCAGCTTGGTTGGGTACTAAATTCTTCACTTTTTTTCAAGACAACAGATGATCGTTTTAATCTCTGGTGCTGATATTTATTCTCCTCTGATAATTGAACTTCTTTTTGGAGATGGCATGTACGCCGTTTAATAAACTGATGATGCTTTTATCAGAAACTTTAAATCCTTTTTATGTGCATTGTTTTTCTTTTTTAAATGTAGTTACATCCACTGTCATAGAGAGAAGAGAAGTATTCCTCTCATAAAAGCCTAATTTCTCGTTTGGCACGTTATCTTAATTGTCTCTTAAACCGTAAGCTAATATGTCTGTGGAACAATAGCCTTCAGTATTAATGCTGGTTATTCTAGAGTAAAATCGTCAAACTAAACTTCTGTAAATTTTTTTGACTTTATTAAAGGAGAACCAGGAAGAATATTCTCATCCAAGTATTAAGATAAGGTAAGAATAAGGGTATAGATGTAAGTGGTACGTTAATATAAAAGGGATTTAATTTCTGGAGACTACCGAATATAAATATGGAAACAAGGGGCATTTGGAGATAAAAAAACTCCGTTTGCTGAACGAAATGCAACAGAATAATTTGCATTTTCTACTTTAGTTAAGTGCAAATGACTACGTTTATAATTCTACACACAAGTACACACAGAAACGGTTAGAAAGTTTGCTTAATGAGGTAATATTTTCCCTGTAGCATTATATGAATATTCTAAAATTTTGCAATAAATTTCTCTTGTTAGGGGCAATTTAAAATAATTTGTCATTTTAGAAGGCTTTTATTATAAAAGCTGAAATAAATATCTGTGAAATATGTTTAAAATCTTTAATTACCCAGGGATTTTGAAACTTTGAATTTAGTCCTACGATAAATTTATTTCCCATTCTGTATGCCATTTGATCATAAAATTTTCGTCCATTAAAATACTCTAAATTTGCTACTTTAATTGTGAAATACTAAATTTCTAAAGCGTAAAAAGTTTCCTTTTATTCTTGATTTTCTGCTTGATTTGTAAATTTGGCGTTGAACTTATTAAAAAGTAAAAACACCAGGTTTCTATATGGAATTAAAGTTTATTTTTTATACTGAGTTCTATTTTCAACTTCAAAATATCTGAAGAATTCAGTCAAAGAACCAGAATTATGCATTACAGCCGGAGGCTAATTTTATAGTGTGCTTTACCAGAAACCAGATGATTTTTCACAAACATTCCGGGAAATTTATACCATAAATTTTGAAATATATTTGTTGCATTTATGCTTTCCTAAAGATTTTAAAACATATATATTTGCATTTATACCTTCCTAAACGTAAATCTGGAAATTCACGTTATGCAAGCAATATTTGAAAATATTTTTATTTCTTTTGGTTTAAAATGGTAAATAAGTTAATTTTCAGTACATTTTTATATCTCACTTGTATTTCATTTTATAGTCTGTGCTGTAGTCTTAAAAATAAAGGTAATATATGGTTCTATTGCTAGAAGAGTATATTAAGTTTAATGGATCCACAGCACATTATTCGCAATTTCTTCTTATATGTTGCGTGGAAGATAATGTGTGCTTGTCATTAGATTGTTCTGTTCGAGATGGAAAATTTATTGAGAAACGGAAATGGCTGTGTGATTAAGATACCTCAGAAACGTTAAAAAGAATGCAGTTGCTAAAGCTGAAGGAAATACTCAAGTCGAAGGAAATGCTTAAATATGGAATGTGTGCTTATTAGATATGCTTACGGTATGGACATTAAAGATTCAAAACTACGTATTGCTAAGATTGAGGAATATTCTACAGAGAAATGGAATGAAGAAATAAATGAGACTATCTTGGCTCACCAATTATTTACGGAAGATTTTTATCAATAGCATTAAAAAAGTTTTTTTTTAACTTTCTGAGTATTCCTGTTAGGTTTCTTAATTAAGATGGAATATTTGAGGTAGATATACGTGTTTTGACAAGAACATTAATCTGTTTATATTTTCTTTTTAAATATGATTAATCATTTTCCTTCATCATAAAAATGCAGGAAATCTCAGACATTTCATCTGACTACTTTCACTTTTTTGCATTCTATCTAATAATTCTGAATAAAGGTATTATTCTTAGAAAATTATATGAAATATTTCAACTGGAAATCTGTACCTACTCCTTTTAATTGGGAATGAAAATTCTAGAATGTAAATCATTTTTTTGTCTTTAGTGCACTGGTATGTCGAATATTAATGAGTCGATATAAAAAATAGAGAATTTAAGAAAATTAGCTTGTTATTACTAATCCCCTTTCTGGGATATTATGACCACTACAAATAATCTCACAAGTGTTAAGAAATGAAACATCTGTCCTTGCTCAAGGTGAAGGACACCTACGTGGTGATAGTAAGGCTTTGTCAAAGTCCACTCGTTTCATTTAAAATACTCCCTAGTATCAAATCCTCATTTCGGCTTCTCCTGTCAAAAATATTTTGAAAGGGTTTCCGTCTTTCATTCTGCATAAGCATTAAACATATTGATTTCATCGGGATTCGAATCCGAACCGAACAATTTATACCCGGCTTCGATAGCTTTTAACGTCCAAAAAGGTTGAAAACCACCTTCGATACTAAGCAAAATGAATTTGACAAACGCAAATTTGTACTATACCATTTCATTACCATAATCTCTATCTCAAAATGCATTTGCGTGTATTGATTACGAATAAAAATATTTGCAGAACACATTGCACACAATCTGACTTTACTATGAATAAACATTTTGTAGAGGAATTTCTTATTTGATAGTGTCTGTCATGCTGTATTTATCCTGGTTTCGCCGTATGTGCAGAAGATTTAATTGACGAACTTTTACTATTGCTTTTGGATTTCATGTCGGAAAAAATACGTATCCCAAGGCTATAATAAATCTGGCTCACTAAAATATCTGAGAGTTTAAATCTGTCAATATGGAAATGTATTATGAGAGATTCGTTCTGTATCCCGGATGGCTAATAACGCCTAGATAAAACGCCGAAATTATCATTTATTACATAATTTCATGGAGGTTAGTTTATAGTAACCAAATATTGGTATACAGCTTTGTAACTGTCCTTTTCTACTTACACTTTTGTTGTAAAGTTAGATGCAGTAAATTTTTTATTTATTGCATCCAACTTTACAACAAAAGAGTCATTGTAAAGTTAGATGTTGTTGTAAAGTTAGATGCAATAAATGTTTTATTTATTGCATCTAACTTTACTACAAAAGAGTCACTTATTTTTCACTATATTTTTAATGAAATTATATACAGCATGTTGATTTTCTAGATATACATGAATCAGGTATGGAATAAATTTGACTGTCAATCTAAAAAATAATGACCATATTTTTAAATATAATTACAGGTTTAAAACAGATATTATCTAGCTACAATCATTATTTTTAAATACAATAATTTTATTTCTTAAAATGAATAATTTGTTAATTAATTTCAAAGCATCTGAAATTATTCTGAATGAGTTGACTTAAGGTTAAAAATTAAAAAGAAATAATTCTTTTCCTATGATTTACTGCAGCTTCTATGTTATTTTAAAAACAAGTATGGGCTTTATCGAAGAAAGGAAAAGTCAACTACATCGATAACGGGTCGTGAAAGCGGTATGAATTGCCTCGAACAGTCTCATGAATAAACATAAAAGGCAACATACGTTTTTATATGTTAGTTCAGTAGGAAAATGAGAGAGTTTGGCAAGCTGACACTTTATTTCTAAACAATTTTCGTATATCGGTTTCTAATTTCTCCACTCTATTCTTTCCAGCCGAGTGCATATTGGGATTAACATCAAAGTAAAATAGAGAAAGTACTATTCTTAACATTATTAACTTACTATTATTAACTATTATTGTTCATTCGAATATTTTTTATATTATTTTAAAGACCACTGTCATTTTATTAGATTTATCTTTGTTCATTTTAAAGTTGTTTAGCAATTATAATCGAAGAAAAATGGAAATTAGAAGAAAAAGATGTTTATAAGTGTGACAGCAGGTAGTTCATGAAATATGCTGTAGAAAACCCTGTACGTAACAGCATGCTTTCCTGAACTGAGTACGCAAGAATTATTTATTTAATTTTACAAACAACCACACTAATAAAAAAAGCCATATCCTTGATATTTGCTTTGAAATGCATTGTTCGTATTTTGTTTGAAATGCATCGTTCGGTTTACAAAAATATTTTGTTTCTTTCTAAATTATATAAATTTATAGGTTTGGCTCCCAGGTGTTATTTGTAATTGTTTTTGAAATTTGGCAAGCAATTGCAAATACTTACGAAATCATTACATCATTACTATGATTTATCTTGTGTTACAATTCGCTATCTTCAAACGGGAAGGGAACGAACTGAGCAGCTTGTTAAAGAATAGGTTCATAAAGATAATTCTCAATGATTTCAAAACCCATGGCATAAATCATACATACAGAAATTTCTACTCAAATATGCCACGAATACTACGCAGCAAGACTGAAAAGAAACATCCTAAATTTCAAGACTATTTCACGCTCTTCTAAAAGTAAATAATAGTAGATTATTACGTCATAGTACTTAATTACATTTATAAGAAGTTATGGCTAATTTTCTTCTTACTTCTTTTCAGAAACGTTTCTCCTTCAGATTTGTGCTTGTATGGATAAGGGGGAGGCACAGATAATTCTTCAGTCTTTTCAAAATTATATTTCGCCTCCGCTAATTATAGTTTATAAGTGAAATATGGACATAAAATTCCACTGCTGACTCATAAACGTAATGCTATTGTAAACTAGCAGTCGTTGGTCAAAGCTATATACTTCCAATTAAAAAAGTATTTTAATTTTAAATATTCTTGTTTTGGCAGTGTCAAATTAAAAACAAATGGTCAAATAACGAAATCTAACTTATAATGCGATCTCTAGATTTCTATACTTTTATTTAGGAAAGTTCTATATTCGTTGTGAGAAAAATGCAATACGTTCGACTACCGTACAATAAAACCTGACTACGATATTTAATCTCAACATTTGCAATTTTTGGTGTCATTGTCAACTTCCTTTGACGGAACAGTGTAATTAAATTAGAATAATAATATGAAATGAGATAGAAATGCAGTAAAAATGCGGAATTTAACAGGACGTGCAAGGAAGACATACTGTGTCCACATCAAGTTTTTTTTAAATCTGTGAAACGTCGGTTTTTTTTCAATGCCAAAGCCTTCTAATCATTGTACGTTTGCCTTTTCTTTATTTTCCCACAAACACACTGCATTTTTACATTTTTATCCTGATACCTTTTACCTTTTTCCCTGATAGGTTTTACGTTTTTTCCCTCATTCAGCATTTAAAAATAGGTATATAACTACTCCTGCTGTTGACCAAAATTATAAAATTTGAGCTTAAAAAACTTGAAATATGAATTTTTCACTTCTGCAATATAGGAAAATGAACAAGCATTAAATGTTTGAACATTTAGAATAAAACAGTTCTTGTACACTTAATAATCAAGAATAAAACATTTATCCTGTAGTTTTACCTTAGAAGAGAATTTTTTCTTTTCTGTATCAAAATATAGTATCTTAGTATAATATAATGTAGTATAATGCAGTATAGTGTAATGTATTTTAATATATTTAATACTAAAGAATGAAACATTTATCCTGACGTTTTATCTTAGAACAGAAATTTGTCTCTTCTGCACGGAAATGCAGTATAATCCTAATGAAACCCCAAGCACCATTTCATTGCGATTACTTCATATTATCGTGGCAACTTGCCATTTGATCCCATTCCAGGAACTGACAGTAGTGTCTAATTGGAATGGCCTCTTTGGACATATATGACATATTTTTACCGGGTATAGATCATTTATAAACCATTCAGCTGGGTAGTCGACGTAAGGAGGAGCTGATAAGCCAAATAAGTGGACTACATCGATTGGATTAATGCAAACACTGAGAAAGATGCTCTTGGATAATCTCAAATATAATCTTTTTATCTGAATATGGCAAAACTTATGAGATTTTGGCCAAGTATCCTCTCAAAAGCCATACTTAAGATGATTTTTTTCCATTAAAATTGAGATGTACAGGTTTCAAGGATTCCGAAAAAAAATTAAATAAATAAAAATATCTGAAAGGTTTCAGATTTTAAATTATGTCCAAAGGGGCGTTTTTTTGTTACCTTTACTTATTAAATATCATGTTCTTCGCATTTAAACCATAAAAGTTAGTTCAATAGCAGTATCGCAAAATAATTTTAAAATGAGTCTATCTTTAGAATTTCTGATACACAGTTCCGCGCGCTTTAGATAACAAAGTTTTTTTCCCCGTAGAGTGTTGCCATTGCTCGCTTTGAAATCGTTTGAGTTTGTTCATCGAAAATTCGTTAAAGTTTTAAGAAATATGAAACAGATAATAAAACAAATTCCAAATTCAGACTTCCAGATGCGCATAGTCGGGTGGAAACGTATGTTATTCAAAACTGGATGGCTCTAGGTACAGTTGTTTTATCACATTTGGAGAAATATACATACATTTCTGCAGATTCTTCATTATTTAATTTCTTTGGGCTGCAATATTTTGTGGCAACAGTTTGAAAGTGATTCAGATTTTTAATCTTTCCGACGCAAAATCGCAAAATGAAAACAATAGTCCTTCAGGGACAAAGTCCCTTTGAACTAAAAAAAAACACTATAAATGATTATTCCACATAGACTAAACACAAAATAATTGGGATATAGAAAATATAGTAAATTTAGTAAATTAACTGGTTTAGGACTAAGTGATTAATAATTAGTTACAAATACATTTTGCTTTTACTATTAATTTAATAAATGCTTTTTTTTATGCTTTCCAAATAAGGCAGCATTTTTCACAACAAAAAATTAAAAGATCTTCTAGCATTAGAGTAGCATAAGGTTTAAAAAAATAAATATATCCGCATCAAACTTTTAATAATTAACATAACTAAGCCTATGTTTAGGGAAGAAATCACTTGTGAGATTTCAAAATATTTCGAGTATCAATAACTACTGTCTCGTTCTACGAAAACGTCTACAAGATCTCGCTCTAAATGTGATTTAAATTTTTATGCAAGCTTGTAATACAGGAAATACACCCTCAAAAACGAATTTCGAAACATCTTTATGATTTGAGATATAATCTGCGATTAGAATTAAGTTTCCATAAGTCGCAGAGTTTAAGTTAACTGCCACATTTTCTAACCATGGAAGGTTTTAGTTTAGCTTACCTTATAACAAAAACTTTAAGGATCCACCATAGAAAACAATAAACATTTTTATCTGAGATTGTTGATCTGCCATTTTAAAGCAGCAAAGAATTTTGCTGACTTAAGAACATATGAAGGTGTGGAGTATTTAACATTTAAGGAAGTCTGCCTTGCAAAACATCTGCTGCAAGACGATGAAGAATGGCAAAATTGTGTTGCGGAAGGTTCATCATTTGAAATGCCATCTCACCTGAGACAACTCTTCGGCTTCATTTCTGTTTTTGTAACCTTAAGGAACCCATTGCTCTCTGGAATGGATTTAAAGGGACTATCTCTGTAGATTGCAAAATATCTTACTGCTTAGAAGACATTTTCAGCCTTACTCTGAGAAGTACAGAAGACGAGCTAGAAATGCACAATCTTTAGCTGCCTGCTTTTGGTCGTCCTCAGCCAATATTAATGATCCCGCGTCTTTCGCTGTTCCACTATTCGATGTCCAATATGAAAATTAACAAGTGCAAGTGCTGAAGCAGATGTTGAATTTTGAACAGAAATTTGTTTAAGACTCAGTTTTAAGAATTGTGCAATATGAGAATCCTAATACACAGAAGATATTTTGTGTTAACGCGTTTGCTGGATCTGAGAAAATTTTCCTTTTCTAGACTATTCTTCATGCTTTTCGGGGAATGATCAGTGTTCCTGTTTTCCTTGCATGGGCAGGCATGGATGCTGTGCTGTTGAATGGTTGAAGAACCGTACACTCTACTTTCAAGGTACCTGCTAGCCTCATCTTTTTTGGCAGGAAGATAGTAGATTTCTTTCCCACAAGATGATATTTTTCTGTTTGTTGTCTTATGACAGCTTAGATCAGAAATCTTCCTGTTGCGTTGAGTTGTACCACTTTTGGAAAATTCTTCGTGTCGTTTTAGACAAGATAGTGCCCAAAGAAAACACCTGAAAACTGCAAAACGTGTCTGTGTCTGAAGAGGCAGTGTCTGTGTCTGGGGTGGCATCTCTTTGGGTGGACGCACAGACCTCCATATCTTTCCAAAGGTAACTGTGAATGTTCAATTTTATGGGGATTACATCCTTGGTGCTTTTGAGCACCCATATGCTGGGGCAAGGGTTGATGCTTTCCTGTTGGACGACAACGCAAGACCACACATGGCTCACATCGTACATGATTATCTTCAACAGGAAACAATTATGCGCATGGAATGGTCATCTCGATCCCCGAACTTGAATCCTATCGAGCACGTTTGGGGTGCTTTAGGGAGACGTTCTGCTGCTGTCAATACACTCCCTCAGACCCTTGCCGCGCTTGCAACTGTTTTGCAAGAGCAATGGCTCTCGCTTCCTTTGGAACTGATAGACCGCATAATTGAAAGCATCACGCATTGCTGTATGTGCTGTATTGCTTCTAGAGGTGAATCATATTCCATATTTGAGGTACATTTCCTAAAGCAAACTGATACCTTTGATTTGTTTATTTTATACATGTGCTAATTTCTATACTACCATAACTGTCTGGTAATTTCTTTTTATGTTGTTTGATACCTTACTATGTGTTATATATTATGGGTACGTTTCATAAAGTACTACATGTAACTTTTTCAGTAATTCTGACTTTTGTGATTTTTTCTTAATTTTTGATAACCAGTGTATGTGAGGGATGTTCGTGCTTTACTGAAACATACCAAGAAGCAAGGCCATTTGATACCTAGTTGTTCTAAATTATTTCCACCAAATATTGTTTACAGAAAGGTTCTTCAGTCAAGAAAAGAGAAGACTAAGATAAACCTGAAGTTAGTCAAACAAACTTAAAGCGGAATCATTTTATATTGAAATGCTTTTATTAGTTTTCTTTTCATGTATAAATGAAACTTACATATTTTGCTTTGGCCTCAGCCCGCTCACCTTGTAGAGACATTAGGATTTTTTGGAAGCAGGAACGATGAAAAATATGCAAGTTCTTCGCCGGGGATCGAACCACGGACCTCTGAAATACCGGCTCAGTGTGATGACCATTACACCACGAAGGCACGCTAAGAATGTGGGTGATATACCTTATAACCTGGCGGCTTGCCCCCTTAGTATTTTGTAATAAATGAAGATTATATTTTATTCCTAAAATTAGAGTCTTACGTGTTTCTTTAAAATTGAATAAAGTATACAATTAGTTAAGGAAACCAAATATTTTTCAAATGCATGCGTGACAATTCAAAGTAGTTCCCACCTTTTAAACCTTTTTTTGTTTGTAGCAAAAGTCTAAACTTTTTCCATTTCTATTTAATGCGTCTCATTACGTTATATTAAGATGTTTCAGTAAATTAATCAATATGACATACATGCAGTTCTGATTGAAAGCAAACTGTGAAAACCTCCGATACGGGAAATGTGCGAAATCGTAAGTGTTTTAGGCACAAACTTTCGAATTTTATCATTACTGAAAATTAAAAATGTAAACCTATACTCGCCTAAAACAATGAGGTATATCGAAATATAAGTTTCCTACGTGAAATAAAAATTATTGCTAAGCTATCATTCATATTATTCATTCTTAATTTCGAAACGTTTTTAATCTTTATTTCGATCGTGCCAGGATAATGAGTTGTTTTGAGCAGTTAGCAATAATAAATAATTTTTTATAGACATCTGCTTTCTACAAGGCATGTGTAATAATTTGCATTTTGTATATTTATTTTAAAGGTGCATCCCATATCAAAATTGTCTGGAAATATAAATTGATTGTGGAAGCCTTTTTTGTTTGATTTATTTGGAAAATATGTACCACAGTTTTATAACCGACTGTTCGAATTATTTACCAAAGCAATCATTTGGAAAAATTTGTATACAAAATATAATTCTTGACCAAGATGATTTTACTCATCATAAAGAAAAAAAGAACTTACTATGTTTGCTTTACCGAAATTCGCATTTACAATTTGATCTTTAGACGGATAGATTACCTTCTAATGCCGGAAAAGGAGTTTAACCTTTTTAATCTGAAATCTATTCCGAGCATAAATAATTTCCTCGTGACTTCTAGCTGAGTCACTGCGATTTTCATTATACATGAATTTTTTTTTATTTAATAGTAAAAAATTGCTGCTGAAAACAACAATCCAATAGTTAATCAAACGTGCATATTGACAGAAAATTAATTTTAATGGAGCCTCTAGTTATATGTAATATATAAATCATAAAATAAATACATATCTTTTACATATTTGGAAAGCCATATAAACATAATTTTATCATTTTCCTCCAAGAATGATAATTTTCAGAGTATGCTCTCTCATTTCTCGTAATATTTAAGGATTCCGCGAACATTACCCGAATATAATGCGTACAAAGAAGATTCTAATAACCCTCTGCGACTTATTTCTAATTCCGCATAGTGAAGTAATTAAAATTTATCAGGGCATCTTCAAATTTTAGCTAATTACTGCTGATATCTACAATTCTTTCTAGCTTATAATAGCTGACTTCTGATGTTAAACTTCGAACATATTCAGTTCCAGGTAAACCATTTTCCCTCTTATTTAAATAGAATCGAAGTTCTAAACTTTTGTTATTGAAATTAGTAGAGATTTTCAGAACGAAGAGCATCAGATATAATTAACATATGCATGAAGTATAAAGCAGTGTTTATCTGAGCAAATATGCGTTTTCAAATTTTTCACTCAAATATGGAACATAAAGAAAACCGAAAAATTCCATATTACGAATACTATGATTCAGTTAGTTGCAATAATGTATACGTATTGTATTATACAATCTACTTCAATTAGTATAGTATATGTACCCAAAGTAAATTACAAAACACGATTTGGAATCCAAGCCTTTTTAAAAAATTTCACATATTTATTTATTATTATAAGATAAAGAGAATAGGGGGATGGAGTACATCCTCTGAGCTGAATCTGTTATAATTTTGGGTCCTCTATTGAAGATACTTGCAAATTTATGTCACTTGGAAAATATTTGTAAATATAGTTCGCATGTTTTGAGTTCATATGCCGTAGTATACACTGGTTTGCAAAAATTAAGGACGAGACGGTTTTTTCAATATAACTTTGTACAAAAGCTTTCCAAATCAACACATTTAATACCGTAAGATCCCCAATACGTAAGGACATGAGTAATGTAAGCAACACTTAATAAAGAGAAATCAGAGGGATAAAAAGAAGCTTTATTGAAAAAGTAGCATGGAGCGCAATGCGACTGAAGGCCGAAACATCCCTGTGATGGGTGTCCAGCAAGAAACATCCAGTCTTTAATAGGGGATATGATCTCCCGTGACTGCTAGGAAGGTTTCACATCATTTGTGCATGCTGGATATGTGGTTGTTAATGAGTTGTTAAGACACTGCTGCTCGTTCCTCTTGTAGCACCAATCGCAGTTTCGGAATCGTTACTGGCGATAAGTTACGTGCTACCACGGGTCTCCCTAGTAAGTTCCGTGCATGCTTGACGGGATTAAGATCCAGAGACCTTGCCGACCAATCCATGTGTTCAATATCTTCACTCTCCAACAGCTCTTCGACAGTAACTGAGCGATGAGGTAGAGCCTTGTCGTCCATGAAGAGGAACTGAGGACCCATAGCCCTTGGGAAAAGACGCATGTAAGGAAGAAGAACCTCTTTACAATAGCAGTCCCAGGTGACGAACCTCCTTGGGAGATACAAAAGTCGGTCCGGCTACCAAGCATTATGTCTGCTCGAACGAGAACTCCGCGACCTCAAAAACAGTCCCTTTTGATGATGTTAAAGGGGTTATTGCGTGTTCCCCGCTCTGTCCAGATGTGTATGTGTCTAGAATCGCAACTCAGACTAAATCTGCTCTCATCTGTAAAGAGTAGTCGTCCCCATTCATTGTCTGTCCAATTCCGGTGTTCCCGGCACCCCAGAGAACGCCTCCGATGGGCCGGCGTTAGAGGTACACACCGTACAGGGCGTCGTGCAAACAGACCACCATGCAGTCTTCTGGCCACGGTAAAACGCGATATCGGTCGTCCAGTTGCCTGTGTCGTGTGTCTAGCCATTTCTCCCGCTGTCTGTCGCCTGTTTCTTCTGGCCTGTAAGGCAATATACCGGTCATCTGCGGGTGTGGTTCCTCGTGGACGACCACTACTAAACCCCCGGATAGCTGTTCCTGTAGTTTGAAATTGTCTCCAAAGTCTTAAAACGATGCCGTGAGCAATTCCGAACTCTGCAGCCACACGTGTGACACTGCGGCCTTCTTCCAACTTCTCTTCTCAATGATTCGACCTCGGGTAAAAGCATTCAGATGTCGTCTAACAGATTGATTATTCGCCATTTCTCGCTGAGGCAGCAACTCGGTGTGATTTTAACTGCTATACGGCGTGCGATCTCTTTGCCAGAAATACTGATCTTACACCGACAACATGCTTTATACTACTCAGAACTCCCCCATTACGTCTACCTGCATATCTGCGTACATCACCTTACTTAATCTCCTGATTGGTCTTTCTGTCCGCTCTGCCTCTTCTTTCAGCTGATAAGCTAATTTTTCGACTACGTCCTGAATTTTTGCACACCATTGTAGTTTAGATCTAACTATATGTAGCGGTTCGCATGTTTAATTATTAATTAAATGATTGCTGCATATCTGCAATATTATTTATTTTCAAAAATAAAACAAGTGCCCTTTTAAATATATTAAAATATCCAAATTACCTAACGTTTTGCGGACTGCATTATTTGGACACCTGGATAAATATAGTACTAAATAAAATTGTAAGTCAATAATCTGCTTTAATGTTCATATATCCACCAAAATGGAATAAAGTGCTTATTCTTAAAATTGTTATATCACGAAGGAAAGCAGTAAGAATAACCAAATTTTTGTTACAAATAAAATATAGTTAAAACATGAAGTGATAATTTTCGGTAATTTTGACCTTTGATTAATTGCAGAAATCACTAGACTGAGAATCCACTTCAGACAACAATAGCAACTTCTATATGACTAAACAAGAAGTGAAGAGGTTTTGAATCACATTTTGGTACATCACAGTCCATGCGGATTAAGTGTTATCCCAAAGTTCCAGAGCCAAAGTTAAGCCAAAGATAATGATTTATACCTCATACACATTATTGGCGGTTGAGAACCATTTTAAATCAAGCAAAGGTCTATGTAAACCCAGTAAACCTTATAATAAAGTTACAGATTTTGACGAATTATGCTCTTACAGATGTGCAAGTTTGTCGAAACAATGTTAATTTCACAAGAGAAAATCATTTGCAGGTAAATTTGTAATTCAAAATCAGTGGAAATCATTAAATTTAATATATACACTTTATTTAACACAGTAACTAAACATATAAAAATTAGATATCCTTTTCTGGGTTTTTATTTCTTTTCCTTTTTCCTTTCTGTTAGCATAACTTGTCTTTAGAAAAAAATCGTTTATGTCCCATTAAATATATGCCCTATTAAAAATATATTTCTGTCTCCATTATAAAATGTTTGCTAAAGAAGACATAGCACTGACATCACAAATGTTTATGTTGCTGTTTACTATTGCTTTATCAGGTTGATAATGTTCTATGAACATTTGCACCTTATTCCAATTTACACAATGTCAATGATCAAATAACTACTATCTCCTTCACTTTATTTTCTTTTCCTGATGACGTTTCATCCGCTGCGTTTATCAATTGTTGCCGGCTTACTTGTTCGTACCTCGAGACATCATTCGTCATCCAAGACATTTTATGTTCGTAAAATTTACTTATGACCCAAGGCGTGCATTAACAAAGATTCCACTGTAATGCGGTGTAAATAATATACATATATACATCCATCCATCCATACATGTAATAATATTGTAATTTACTACGTTATACATCCGAAATTTAAAAATTCGATTCAGGTATAATCCAAATTACCTAACGTTTTGCGGACTGCATTATTTGGACACCTGGATAAAAAAACAGCATATACAGTTCATGAAGGTTTCATTGCAATTCCTCTCGAAATAAAAAAAAAATGTAAAGTTATTTTTTATTTTAACATATTTAGTAGAATAATTTTAAAATGTTTGCAAATTTATTGACATCTCACCGAAATGGATCATCATCGTAGAGTTAATATGCTCAGCAATGTGAATTGACTTGCCTTTAGCTTTTTGTTGCTTAATTATCTTTAATTGTATTTCGGGACATAATGCTTGTTTCTAATACAAAGGTTTGGACGTATTTTTACATTTTTAAACATTTTACATCATTTAAAGATTTTCAAATTTTCGGTGTCAAAGTGATTGTACGAATTTTACACAAACATTTGTGTCTATTTGTAAAATATTCTGTAAGCATAATTTGAAGTTTTTAGCAGATAACAACTGTTTCGTGAATTCCTAGGTTTAATGCATTTTTCCATGTACTTTAATTTAATCAAACAAATGTTAAATATAAAACTGGTGAATAATAAATACAAATACGATAATTAAAACAGTGTTATCTGATAGAAAATTCAAACTATAATACACATAAAATTTATTTCAGAAAATTTTATGTCAACGTTTAACAGAATTTATTAATTTAGTGTTTTCCCAAAGTTTAGGAAAGTTTAAAGATTAGTAAAGTTTATTTTTGTCTTTTATCGCAATGTTTTATAAAAATATAATCGCTAATCTCCTACGTATCGCTAACCATTGCGGCCAACAGATTTGCCGACTGACAAATATTGCCTTATAAGTAACGTTACGCAAACAAGCCACAAGTATGCTTTAACAATAAACGCAAGTTTGTAGTTTGTAGTTTGTAGAAGTATACATGAAAAATGTGCTTTTTAATCTAAGAAATATAATAGCTAAAACAAACTATATAAAATCGCCATTCGCAACCTCTTGAACTGAGCTATGCCTTAGAATCCAAGAAAAGTAAAAAGTTAATTCAGAAAATTTAACTCTATTGAATTCTGGTGATAAAGTCGCAAAGATATGAGAGATAAGTCGCAAAGATAAGACGCTCTGCGGAAGCAATTACGATCACGTAAGCCTACACTGTTGATCTCAGTATCTTTAGTGAGTTCTAGAAGCGACTGGCACTTTGTCAGTCAGTGCTTTTGCTGATTTCAATTTCCGCTCAGTGTTAGAGATAAGCATTTTGCTGTGGAATTTTAAGTGCAACCCTTGCAGTTGTACTATTTCTGCATTTTTAGTCTCTGTTGACTTTAGCGAATATAAGACACATCATTTTTTAAGAACCGAACATAATGCAATTTTAATGATTTTGCAAGGAATTTTGCGAGGTATTTCTATACTATATAAGGTATTTCTCCCGCCTTCTTCGCATGCCTTCGTGACGTAGTGGTCAGCACCCTCGATGCGTAACCGAGAGTTCCGTGGTTCGATTCCCGGTGAGGGCATTGCTCCTCTCTTCAGCTTCCTGACACCGAAAATATCCTAATAAATCTACAAGTGGCGCCCGAACTAAAAGGTGGTGTATGATGATTCTCCACCACCGGGATTTGGCGACTCGGGCCCCTAATCCCCAGTCACCCTTTAAAAGGTATTTTTTCCGCCTTCTTCGCATGCCTTCGTTGTGTAGTGGTCAAACACGCTGGGCGCGTAAAAAGAATCTAATGACTCTACAACTGGCGCCCGAACTAAAACGTTGCTAGATGATGATTCTCCACCACCGGCATTTGGCGAATGGGTCCCCCAAACTTCAGTCACCCTTTGAAAGGGGGATTATCTGAAGTATTTCTCCCGCCTGCTTCGCATGCCTTCATGGTGTAGTGATCAGCACGATCGATACGTAACCGTGAGGTCCGTGGTTCAATTCCCGGCGAAGCCGTACTCATTTTTCATGTCTCCTGGTTCGAAATAACCTAATGACTCTACACTGGCCAAAGAATTATAAGGTGGTGGATGATGATCCTCCGCCACCGGAATTTGGGGATTGGGTCCCCTAATCCACAGTCACCCTATAAAATGGGGAGTATATAAGGTATTTCTCCCGCCCCCTTTGCACGCCTTCGTGGTGTAGTGGTCAGCACGCTCGACGCGTAATCTCTGTGGTTCGATTTTCGGTGAAGGCGTTGCTTATTTTTCAACTCTTCTGTTTCCAAAAATATAATGACTCTACAACAAAATACATAAAAACAACAGATAATTAAAAATTCCTTTTTGTGTTAATTCATCATTTTTCTTGACTTGAATAAGGTACAGTGTAGTCTAAAACATATTCCGTGGATTAAAACTGAGTACATTAGAAATAATAGATTAAACCTAAAATTTTTCTTTGACATGAATTGGAGTTTTAGGTTTCTAAAAGCCAATAGAAGTAATCTAATATGTAAATGAATTTATTCTTCTTTTTCTGATAATTATTTTAGTTCTCAAGATCTATATTTTAATAAAGTAAAGAAAGGTTAAACATATATAAAAGAAAAAAATACGTATATTAAGGAAATATTACTTAGATTAATTGCAAATTAAATATGAAGTGTTTAAACCATATTTATAAAACTAATTCATTTTTTCTAATGAATTTTCATGAAACTTTTCAAGTTTTCTCCGTTCTTTCGCATTTCAACTATACATCTTACTTCTGCATAGCTCCACTTTCATCATCACGTATTTTAACTCATTCAGGAGCTCTTAGTTCATTCTTTACTTTTCAATGTTTGTTTTTTGCATTTAATATTTTATTCTTTTTTTTTAATTTATAACTATACTTAAGCGTTTGGTAGAAATTGTTTAATATACAGTTTCATTTGATTTTTGCGCTTAAATTGTTTAAATAATTGAAGAGATTATTTTCAGCTCAGATAATCCAGTAAACTGATGTTAATTTGCCCGATATTTAAATTACTGAATATGAGTAATTACATTACCTTCTGAAAGAACACTCAAAGTATTAATTTGTAATTTAATTTGTTACTGATTAACTAAAACTGCTCTCTAAATTTTTCAAGTTACATGATCTTTGTATGCAACTGATATACTTCAGTATTTCATATTTAAATATTTTGTGTATGCAAGTATTTTGTGTTAAAATAATCATTTAAATTAATGAAGAAAATTTAATTTAGAAATAATGTTAGTTACACAACACAAATTAAGTTGAAATTTCTGCAACGCTGTATACTAAATCCAAAACTAACATGAAATGAAATGCAGCCTTTTTCTCATGCATTTTAAGCACCTTGTTTGAAGAAAAGATTTCAAATCTGAAACAAGAGTAGAATATTTAATATTTCGGGAAAAAATTATGGTGGCAAGCTTGTTTAGATGTGTTAGGAAATAAAATCGGAAAATAAAATATACAATTCAAGAAACTGTTAAAATATACTATATAAAGAAGAAAAATAAATAAGAAATCAGTAATAATGCATATAAATAAGAATATATATACATTTTCTTTGTTTAAATACGGAAATAATATATATATTTCTTTAAGAGATTTATATGTCTTAAGGAGCTGTTTTATGATTAGAGCATAATATAGCCATAATATAGCTTTCCGAACATTAAAGAAAGAATATATGTTGCAAATATCCTTAGGAAAATGAAAGACGTTTTAGAAGATTATATAAAATGCAGCTCAGGTTACTGTCGTAAAGGCGATTACTTTTTAAAAAAGGAAATAAATAAGTTAATAAGCAATGCATGCAGGTTAATAAGCAATGTATGAATAAAAACTTTAGGTCTAATGGTTCTTAACATATTTCAAGAATTCTATAAAAGAAACCCTCCTTTTATAGAATGACAACATTTTGTTAATTCTGTGACATCTCTGTTTGCTTTTAAAAAGGCCATCTTCTTTTTGACATAAATTTCTATTTATTTAATAGTTTTCTTAACAGCTGTTGTCATGGATTTGAAAGATGAGAGCAAAATAGGTCAACAATGTTTTCATGTAAAATGGGAATTAATCCTGGATTAAACAAATTAAAATCAGATACTACGCGTGTTACTTGCGTTATAAATCCAGAGGGAAACACCGCAGCCATATAATTGATATGAAAAATATAGGAACAAAATTTGGTTTCAGAAAACCGTTTTGTTGACTGTTGTTACGAGACTCTACTTGAATTTTGTTCATTCCGTCGGTCCTCCATTAAGAAATGTAAAGAGAAATTTATAATTAAGTAATCCGGGCAATCCACTTAATTAATTCACTATAAAACAGGCAATCCATCTTAATGTAAAATCATAGCGCATTTCGCCTTTTATTCTAAACATAAAAAGATACAATGTTGCAAAACCGTAAAATTAACCTTTAAAGAAATTACATTTTTACAACCGTTGAGTTGCTCGCGACAACTGTTTTAATTAGAAAACCATTACTCACAAAATGCTTTTCTGATTAACACGAGGCGAAATACAGACTTTAAAAAATCTGATATGACCACAACATGACTTCTTTGTGTGGCTTATTAAATTATACACATTTTTTGCTACATTTCATTTATATTTATTTTCTCTAATTTCATTAAAGATTAATTCCCCGTTCAGTTAATTCAGTTTTCACTTTGTGGCAAAGCAAAAGTACATAAAAACTCAAAACATCCTCATTAAAAATTGTAAAATGCAGAAAAAACATAAAACACCAAATGCAGTCAAAACAGTTAAAAATAATTTTTACAATTAAAAATAGACGCAAAAACAAGCAATTCGGCCAGCTGGCAAGAAGGCAGATTTTTCGGTGTATAAAACTGAGAGCTTACTTTTGGCCCCATTCGGCAAAAAAATCATTGAAGATACAGAAACTGACACTGAGTTTCATATAAGAATAAAAACATATAAGAATAAAAAAAAGAAAAAAAATCTGCTGTGTACACCGCATGACTTCCTTGTACGGAATATTAAATTATACGTATTTTTCTTGCATTTAATTTAAACTTACTGAATTGAATTCAATATACTTCGTCGATAGCGCATAAACGACAAATAGAATAAATGCACTCTTTAAAGTTCACTGTATTTGTTTACCATAGCGACACTCTCGCGCTAGGTTCACTTAACAGAGTTACATCTCATTCATTTTATAATTCAGAATGCGCAAAAAGTTACATCATCTGAAGAATTATAAGATAAATAAGAAAAAAAAATATAATTGCCACATATTTTATTCAAATCGTTGTTGCCACATGTTTTATTTAAATATTATAATCAATCTAAAATGATGTATAAGAGAAATTAAACAAACAAAAAAGAAAAAAGAAACTGTTTTTCACAGACGATTCAGTTAATTCAGTTCATACTTCGCAACAAGTCAAAAATACACAAAAACTCAAAAAAATCTATATTAAAAATTACGAAGTCAATCTTAAACATTTATTTCTTCGAATAAATTCCAGAATGGATTAAGCATGATTTAATTCGTAATAATAAAAAAGGTATTCTCTTTGTTGTTGCGAAGCTTAGTTTCTCTAGATCCAACAAATCCACTATTCTGCTAAGTTTCAAATGTAAACAGATATGTCTGCTATAGTAATAATAATTAGGCTTAACTAAATTTTATATAGAGTAACAGAGTGGATATATATATATATTTATATACTTTTGGTGCGGCTGATTGCACCCAAAATAGAAGGTGCACATCTACATGTTATAGCAGTCCTATATGCAAAATTGCAACGTTCTGAGTCTACTCATTTTTGCGTTATGCGAGAAACATACGTAAGTACTTACGTAAGCACAGATGCCACGAAAAAGTATCTTCAGGATCCATTTTAAATCATTTTTGTAACGTTTGATGGAAAAAGAGTCCTTTATTCTGTCCTTACGTACAGATGTTACGCAAAAACATCGTTATATAGCATTCGATAACGGTCAAAAGAGATATTTTCGCTGAAATATAGGTACCCGAAATTTTTCGAGATTACAATACTTCCTTTTTTCTTCGTACAAGAAAGTTAAAAACTAAGCTCATCGAGCCGGGCAGCACATTAGGAATTTTTCTAACTATCTATTTCTATATATGTACACGGCTGCATCCAAAACAAAAGTGCATAACTACGTGTTATAGCAGTCAAAAACACAAAATTTGAACTTTCTACGACTGCTTGTTCTTGAGTTATGCGACATACATACATACGTACGTAAGTACAGATGTCCCGTAAAAACATCATTCAAATGGTTTCAAGAGCGGCTGAAATGGATATTGTTGAAATGGATATTTTTGTTTTAATAATTGTACCGGAAATTTTTCAGGATTACAATACTTACTTTACTTCGCAAAATGAAGTAAAAATGCGTCTTCCATTCTTACCGTGCTGTTTCTAGGAAAGAAGATGACCAGAATATCCAGTTGCGCTTAATTCAGATTAATGAAGTGAATTTTCACTTGAAGTGAGTTGTCATTGTTTTAGAGGCCAGAAGATATTCAGAAACTAATGACTTAATAACCTAGACCTATTAATGGATATTCGAAAAAATGAGTTCTACTAAACAATCAAACCGCTGCATGAACACGCCAATTGTTTTATGGATTTCTTAAGGATTGTGTATTGAAAACTAAAAAGTAAGAATGTCGTTTTCTCCAACCTTAAATTTGTGTTCTGTGGCAATTGTCACGGCACCAAATGTCCTGAGGCAATTGTCACGGCACCAAATGTTCTAGTGCCAAATGTTCTGGTGTTATGGTACCAGACGTTAAATACTAACTGTTACAATTGAAACCTGAAATTAAATAATTTGCCTACAATAATATCAAAACCAAAACTTAATTGCGTTGTGTTTTTCTTTCCTCAATACTAACCCGAACAACCCCTAAGACCAAGCAGGAGTACTGGTGTTAAGAACATTCACACAAGTCATCATAGGAAAAACTCTGAATCAAATATATATATATAACCAAGGATACTTATTGCAGCATTATAAGGAAGACACTCAATCTTTCAACTTAATTTCGAGATCTATGGTACCAGGGTGACAACTATTTAAAATAATGCATTTAGAATTATTAATATATATTGCTATTTTCAGATATGCACCGAGATGACATTAAAAAAAATTTTACACCGTAAAAATTAATATTAAATTATCATATGCAGTTATCAACTCTGCTGGCCAGCATAAAATACACAGGAATTTAATGAATCACTGAGCATGGTGTCTTTACCAATATTGATAGAGATTACTTAGTTCAAGAAATTTCTTAAGTTACTCAGGTAAAAATTTCATACATCAATTTAGCAATCCCTTAGGCAGTCAGAAAATATTACATACTCAAGTAGACCCGTTGGAGAAAAATGACTGCAGTTATTCCTACATTCAATTACTCAATTAAAGGTAAAATAGAATTTAAATTTCTAATCGTTCCTTAATTTGCAAAAGTTAAAGTTAATTCTCAACCAAAAGTAGTAACAACTTAAAGTAAAAAGTTAAAAATTAGATAAGTTAACAAATTTAATATCTTGTCTTAATTCATTATATATAAATTCAAATTACAATCCAAGTTAAAGTTAAAAGTCCTAAATAGAGTAATAGTGCAGCAGTTGCTTAAATAAACAGCCTGGATTTAAGATCCAGCAGAAAAACCTTGACTTAAAGTTAAATAGAATTTAATTGGAAATTAAATACACATACAATTTCTGCTTACCTTAAGAATTCATTACTGGAAAATTTTTCTTCAATTAATCAAATCTGTTAAAAATTTTAATTAGCCTTATTACTTAGGAAACATGTTCACGGAATTTAGGTTGCAAGCTGTACTAAATTTCAGGTGAAATTAACAATCAAAAGGTTGAACTCACTTGAAGGGAAGAATTTTAAACTTAATTAAGCCTTGCTAGTTTATCAGATGGAACAATCTCCAGACGAGAAACCAAGAAGCTTTCCTTTGGGCATGATTCCAACCCGCACAGAGATGATGTTAGCAGTCCTGAAGGATGTAGGAAGATGAAGTAAGCATAGATGTTCCCAGAAGGAAGATGAAAACTGGACCCATAGACCGATGTGAAGAAGGTGGAAACTTGTAATTCACTGAACTAGACCCATTCTGGAGAGTTGATGGTAATAATCGGATCTAAGTTACATCCACTATGGTGTTAGCGCATTGATTCGATGAGAAAAAACACCATTCTCGACTCCTACACGGGGATGGTAAAGTTCGGAGGAGTATACGTTTCAATTCATAATTTTAGATGTACATCTTTAGGACGTAAACATGTCCACTACCGGACCCCCCGGGTCAACATTTGCTTTCCAGAGGAAGAAAAATGAAGCGTCTTCTTTCCGCTGCAAATCCAAGGCAAAAAGGGCTGAGCATGGCCTTGCATGACGATTTTAATCGTCCAGAATCCAGAATTTTCAAAAATCACCAAATTTGGTGAATTAGTATGCAAATCTCGCCAAACACAAAACAGTGCTGCGAAAACTTAGTTTTTCCTTCTTCACACCAAAAAATCCACCCTCGTAAAAAATTCCACCCTCGCCACCCCCTTCGCCAACAAGGAGGGGTGAGGGAAAGAATGCAACAAACCTACCACGCAACCGGACGCAGTACATGACCTTGACGAAAAAGTGCTCGGAAACGACCCTTATAGCAGAATAAATTTTTAGACACGAAATTCAACAATTTTAGCAATTAAATGGGCTTAATTCTCCAACGGGGCGACGTACAGTCATGAAAGTAGATTCATAAGAAGGGTAAATTTTTTCTCTTTAAGAGGTATAAATTTCATCCATGTGAATAAAAAGGAAGTATTTTTAAATTTAAAATATTACGCAGAAACAATCGATTTCCCATTGTCTCCTTTTCCCGAAAGCTATTACTATCGAACGCGTAACGTAAGAACTCGAACGCGTAACTCTGTTTAACTCGCATAAAAATAATTGATTCAATAACGTAAGCAATACACTTCGTGAAGAAAAAATTTAGAATAAGCATAAATTAATGCATATAATTTTACTCACTCAATAATTAATTAACAAATAACTGCAATTAACTACACATTAATCCATACTTCAAAACTAACTAAAATCACTACATAACACGAGCCTAATCTTAAAACGTTGTATACTTATTATGTATAAAAGAACCCACTTAGAATGTTGAGGCATATCTTAATAGGAATTCGCCTTCTGAATTTCAGATGTTAAATACGTTAATTTTATTTTGCTTTTTTCACGTTAGATTAAATTGCACAAGCATAAGATTTTGTTTTTGTAAGCACAAATTACACATGTTTTAAGCTTCAAGTTTTAATAAAACGATTGATTTAAATAATCATCTGAGTCATATCTGTTTTTCTAAGACGGGCTAAGTCCCATTACTGTCTCACATGGAACCAAGTTTAGTTTATTAAGTGAGTTAATTTTCTACATATCAGTTTTAGGATATTTAAAACAATAATGAACTACAAGAATTTTTTAAAAGTAAAGCATGAAAATTCCAGAAAAGTAATTTTCGCTTCCGCTTAAATCATGGTCTTATTTTCTACCAAATCTTATCCAGGAGAAAATATGATTATGATTAAGTTCGAGAGTTTTCTGCGTCTGAATAGAAGCACTGAAAATATTTATTTTGAAAAAACATTTTTTCACTAAAATATTTCCACCGAAAAGTTTTTCCTCAGCAGCATCATTAAGATTAAAAACTCAACATTTAATTAATTTTCGTACATTTCATTTAATTGTGAAGCTTGTAAAATCTATTACTTTTAGTTTAAAAATGTCCAAATGAAATATTTACTAATGAGTTAAAATAAATTTATAATTTAATAATATGCACTGAGAAATGTAATTTAATGATAATACAATATAATGTTCTATTTTTATTTTGGTATTGTGTCTCAGTAGTTCAGTTATTAAATTATTGAATATATTTCTAATACGAAGAGAGACCATTAAACGCATACAAACATTAAAGTCTAACGCGAGCAAATTATGATAAAGAAATCTTATGATATTTTGATGACCGAGAAATTTATATTTATACCGGAGGATTTGGAGAGGGAAGTGTTTTCAATGTATCAGAAGGCAGAGAATTTGAAAATGGCATGATAGCTTTGAAGTTTAAAATTATTTTTGTCTACTAGTCAAGTAAACTGAAAAAAGATAGAAGTAAAGTCAAAAGCTCTTAATCAGAATAGCTGCTTTTAAATTTTTGAGGCTATGTTAATAGCAGGATAGTTGCCAGAAGTATACAGTAATATAATTTAATATATGCGTCCTTTATATGTGACGTCCCGAGCGTAATTATGTGTGTTTAACAAGAATATGAAATAAAAGTGATTCAGAAAAATGCATTTTCTAAACATTTCTCAGCAACAGTATTCCTTATTATAATCAATAACTTTTAATCTAAAATCGCGTATTTTTAACTGTTAAGCAAAAAAATATTCTTTATTCTCTTTATGTAAACGACGTGTTGAAATAAATCTGTAAAAAATATGAAAAGCAGTCTTAAAGATATAATTAAACATATAATGTTAAATCATAAGATTAAGGCAAGCAGTAATAATTAAAGAATAGTTTGATATTCATTAAAAATTCTTTTTAATGAAAAGGAAACAATTGCTTTATTATTAATTACAGCTCAAGATACAAAAGGTGCATATTAAAGGTATTTTCAGAAATTATTTTTTTATTAAAACAGGCCTTCAACAAACAAAAATTTTATGCTTTAAAGAAATAAAGGTATTTTTTTAAAAATGAGGCTTTATTGGCCTTTATTAAAATTGAATTACTACGCAATGAAAAAACTGGTTTTTTGTGTAATAAAATAATAACATTTGCAACAGCCCTTTTTTGTTTGTTTTAAAACAAATTGTTTTTAAATATATTAAGACATATACCATTTTCATGGCTAATACTATTTGCTAAACATATATGCTTATACATTTATAAAGTTCAAGTGTCGAAATTAGTATTTTAAAGTTTTTATTACCTTATAAGGAGGTACCTGAATATACGTTTGGATATAATTATGTTTAGTAATTATTCCTTGAAATGTTATTTAATATACACAGTCCAGTCACATTAATGTGACCATCTGTCAAAAGCCAGAATAACCACCTTTCGCAGAGCGGACTGCTGCGAGACGTGCAGGAAGAGAGTCACATAGGTCCCTGAAGGTGTTCTCTGGGATGTTGAGCCATGCCGACTCTAATGCCGTGGCCAGCTGCGCTAGATTACGCGGTTGAGGATCCATGGCGCGAACAACTCGATCGAGATGGTCCCACAGATGCTCGATTGGGTTTAAGTCAGGTGAGTTTGCTGGCCAGGGGAGGACGGTAAACTCATCCTGGTGCTCTTCGAACCACGCACGTACACTGGCAGCTGTATGGCACCTCGCATTGTCCTGCTGGAAGATGCCATCATCCTGAGGAAAAACAATGCGTATGTAGGGGTGAACATGGTCCGCAAGGACAGATGCGTACTTGTATTGATCCATTGTGCCTTCCACAATGATCAGTGAACCTAGAGAATGCCAGGAAAACATTCCCCAGACCATAATGCTCCCGCCTCCAGCTTGGACCGTTCCGGCAATGGTTGCAGGGTGGTTCCTTTCAGAGGTTTCACGCCTTATACGCCAACGTCCATCTGTCCGATGGAGCATAAAACGCGATTCATCCGAAAACGCAACCTGTCGCCACTCAGTGGACGTCCAGCTGCTGTACTGGCGTGCAAATTCTAGCCTTCGCCGTCGATGAACAGCAGTCAGCATAGGTGCACGAACCAGGCGTCTGCTTCGGAGGCCCAGACGCAGCAATGTTCGCTGAATAGTACTTTGGGAGACACTTTTGGTAGCCCCTTGGTTCATTTTGGTGGTCAGTTGCTCAACGGTAGCCCGTCTATCTGCCCGAACGCATCTCCGCAACCGTCGTTCGCCTCTGTCATCTATGGCCCGTGGTGCACCCCATTTGCCACGTCGCTGATTTTGGACAGTCCCATTTTGCCATGCACGGTACACTTTTACCACGGCGGCACGCGAACAGTTCACAAACTCAGCCGTTTCGGAAATGCTTCCACCCTTGGCCCGAAAGCCAATGATCATGCCCTTTTGGAAGTCGGATAAATCGCTTCCTTTCTGCATTACGCCAACGATTGAAATGTTTTCCGAAGCCCTCACACACCCTTTATATACGCTCAACTGCACTGTGCTGCCACCTGCCTTTTGTGATTGGTTATTTAACTCTGACATGGAAAGTACGTGGTAGTCACATTAGTGTGACTGGACTGTGTACAACATGAATCGAGCGATAAACCAATTAATTTTTAAACCTCAGTTTGTGTGCAATATATTAAACTCTTGTTTGACATTTGGATAAGCTGGATAACTAAATATATTAATTGGAAATCTCTTAAAATGTTGATGCAGTTGTTTGCGAATATTTGCTCCCGTAATTTTCTAAAACAACCATAGACCTTATAATACTTAATATTCTAACGCGTATTTCAAACGAAGCACATTATAATCCAAAATGAACTGAACATAGTGCTTTATGTACCAAAGAACAGACATAAATACACTAGAACAGACAGACGGACACTCGGTTACCTGCGAACAGTTGTGGATGAATTTCGACATTAGCAATTATTTTTTTTTTCAAAATCTTTATTATAATCCCTAACCAGGGTGTAACAGCTTTAGATATTGTTGCAATAATAATCTTGTACTTTTGAAATAGTTGAATTTGAAATATATATGTTAATAAATGGCAATGTTTGAAACTCCAACACGAGAGCTGCGTGCGGTTCTCGCACGAAGTAAGAAAATGATTTTTAATTTTAAAAAAGATAGAATACGTTTTGGCTGTTAATTTTTTATGTTACCTTTTCTTCGACTTATATGTTGCAGTTATGAAATTGATCTATTAAATAAAGTTTGCTGTGTTCCAATGGAGTTTGCTTTAATTACGAAACAAGCATTACAGTCTTAATTATTTTTGGAGGCACCGACGAGATAGAATAATCGTGCGTGCTTTTGAAATGAAAGCACATCTCCTGGAAAGCAAGGTATAGCATTTCTTTATTCCCAATTTCAAACGATATTATAAAGTTATTTGAACGAATTTTGATTTTAAACACTGCAGAAAAGCATACGAAAATGTGTTTTGCATCGTTGCAAATTTTAGTATAACTGTGCAAAATTTTCTGTGTTCTAAACTCAGTTTACTATTCCTTACTTAGTTTTAAGTGTCCATCATTGGACTTAGTTTGAAGTGTCCATCATTACACTTAGTTTGAAGTGTCCATCATTGGACTTAGTTTGAAGTGTCCATCATTGGACTTAGTTAGAAGTGTCCATCATCAGACTTAGTTAGTCTGAAGTGTCCATCATTGGACTTAGTTTGAAGTGTCCATCATTGGACTTCGATAGTTTGAAGTGTTCATCATTGAACTTTAATACTCAAGTTTATCTTGCATTTTTACATATATATTTGAGTCGTAAATTATTGTATGTTATTTTATGGTGCATCACCGCATATCAACTGATGGTAACAGTTATACGCTGTTCGGAATAAAAGTGGTATTGCTTTTTCTGAGCATTTAAACAAGTGCATTTAATTCCTTGTTGCCAGAGCACTTTATTTACTTATTGCAATTAAGTTGAGCTATTTTGAGGAAGCGTAAAGAACAGGGTGTTCGTAAACTTTAGAAGTATAAAAAAATGTCTTTCTGAGGAAGAGCTCGTAAGGAGGATTTGCAGAATCTTGCAACTGAACTAGGTGTTCAGGTGACTGCTGATTTGAAAATAGTTGATCTGAAACAGAAAATTATTGAGAGCAGAGATTATGACGAAGTATTCGTCAAAGAAATCTTAAATACGATAATAGAGGACCGAAAAGAGAGGGAAGAAAGAGAGGAACGTAGGAGACAGGAAGAAGTAGAGGAACGTAGGAGACAGGAAGAAGTACAGAAACGTAGGAGACAGGAAGAAGTAGAGGAACGTAGGAGACAGGAAGAAGTAGAGGAACGTAGGAGACAGGAAGAGGAACGTAGGAGACAGGAAGAAGTAGAGGAACGAAGAAGGAAAGAACAATATGATTAAGAGAAATTAAAACTTGAAGCTGAGATAAAGTCTCAAACCACCGGACAGGTCCGGACGAAAACGGAATTGCGACATCTGATGCAGAAATTTGACGACAAAGAAGGAGATATAAGTCTATATTTATCACTGTTTGAAAGACAAGCAGAATGGGCTCAAATTGATAAAGAAGAATTTGTATCTCATTTGCTAGGACTACTTCCTTACGAAATAACACAAATAATAGCTAGAGAACCCTCTGATAAAGCTAAAGATTATGAACATGTGAAGACTTTATTGCTAAAGCGTTTTAATTTAAGTCCTGAAAGGTTTAGGCAGAAATTCATGAAGCATCAAAAAAGTACCGAATCAACATGGGTGGATTTCAGCTATGAATTAGAAAATTATTGCAAGGAATGGGTAACTGGTTTGGGAGTTGAGAGTTTTGAACAGTTGTTGGACTTGATGGTGATTGATCAGCTTAAGCGTCGAGTCCCTCCTGAAATTCGAGATCATTTTCTTGACGAATGGGTAGAAATGATTTCGTCCAAGAAATTAGCCGAAAAACTTGATGCCTACGAAAACGTCCGTGGAAACTTCCAAAAAAATCTTGCAGCCGATCGGCGGAAAGGGAAATACAATCCAAAAACTCAAAGTAAAACAAATTCCGATGATAAAAATAATGCTGAAAATAAATGGCCTTCAAAGTTTAATTCGGGAAGCAAGATCTATCAACCTAGTAGTCCACGTCCAGATGATAAATATGAAAAACGAAAGTCACTGCAATGTTACCACTGTGGGTCCTATCAGCATCTAAGACCTCAGTGTCCAAAACTTAAGAATAGTACTGAATCTTCTGCTAATCTAAACAGAATTAGTTCAAGACCGGACGATGAATTTCTGTTACCTTATACTAGTATTGGATACGTAAATGGCTACAAAATTCCTATATTAAGAGATTCAGGTGCTAGTATTGATATAGTTTGTCGTAAATACATCACGCCAGAAATGCTGACAGGTGAAAAAGTGTGGGTGCAACAACCATTAGATTTAAATCCAACCTGTTTACCCTTGGCTGAAGTCGAACTAAACTGCGATCTCGGACATGTAATAACCAAGGCTGCCATTATTGGAAACGAACTCGACAAAGGAAGGTATTTATTAGGCAACCGAACTGCTGCACTACTGAATGAAAAAAAAGAACCTGAAAATCACTCTCACCAGGTTAATGCTGTGACTACTAGAGCTCAAACGAAAAGAGATATAGCTGAACGCGAAAAAAAGAAGAACCTGGAACAGAAGAAGGAAGAAGTTGAACCATTAAGAAATGCTCAGGAAGAAGAAATATTCTTACCCGAATTAAATACAGAAGATGAAGCTCTTATGAAATTAGTAAAGCTTGACTCAAAAGAAGTTGTACGACTCCAAAATACTGATAAGGAATTGTCTAAAATCATCCAAGAAATTAAGGAAGGTACTTGCAAAAATGAGAATTATAGTCTGACAAAAAGAGATCTTCTAGTTAAAAGAACTACAGATAAAACGGGCTATGGACGAGAACTTTTAGTTATACCTGAAAAACTGAAGTCGTCGATTATAAAGATGTGCCATGAAGGAACTTCTGGCCATTTGGGTGTCAAAAAGACCAAAGACAGGCTGAACAGACATTTTTATTGGACGGGGTGTTACAAGGAAACCGAAGAATTTGTAAAAACCTGCGATGCTTGTCAGCGCGCCGGGAAAGGAAACGACAAAAAGAAGGCTCCACTGACTTTAGTACCTGTCATTTCTGAAATATTTACTAAAATAAATGTTGATGTAGTTGGTCCTCTACCTGCTTCAAGGACTGGAAAAAAATATATTATCACAGGGCTATGTATGGCTTCTAAGTATCCCGATGCTGTTGCGGTAACAGAGATTTCTTCGCCATCTGTGATTGATGCTTTCTTACAACTCTTCAGTCGCATGGGTTTCCCAAAGGTGATCCAAACAGATCAAGGGACCTCCTTTGTCAGTGCTTTAACGGTGGAATTTTTGGAGCGTTTCGGTATAAAATATGTGAGAAGCTCTGTTTATCATCCGCAGAGTAACCCCGTTGAGCGATTCCACAGGACGCTGAAAAAAATATTAAGAGTTGTATGTATAGGAGCGACTTCCGATTGGGAGAAATTTTTGCCGGCTGCTCTTTTTGCCCTTAGAACAGTAACACACGAAAGTACTGGTTTCACACCAGCAGAACTGGTTCATGGAAAAAACCTACGAACGCCAGTAACTTTACTTTATGAACAGTGGGTAGAACCAGTTGAAGAAAGAAACAATGTTGTAAGTTATGTTTTCGAACTTATTAACCGAATGAAGAAATGTCAAGAACTGGCCGTTGAAAATATGAAAGAAGTTCAGCAACGAAGAAAAACATGGTACGATCGGAACGCCGTGAAAAGAGAATTTGCTAGAGGAGATTTAGTTCTAGTTTTGACTACAAATCGAAGAAATAAACTAGAAGTGCAATGGAAAGGACCTGGAAAGATAGAGCAGAAAATATCCGAAACCAATTATGTCGTACGTTTCGAGGGACAAAATGAGTCGAATCAAGTATATCACATTAATATGCTTAAACCATATTACAAAAGACCAGAAATGATTAATATGATAACTGAAGTTGAAGGTGATTTAGAAATGGACATACCTCATTTGCCTTCCAATCCAAATATATTAAATTTCTCGGATATCATAGAAGGGAATGAGCTCGAAAAACGATTGCTACCAGAGCAAATAGAAGACTTACGAAAGGTGTTATGGAAATATTCTGATTGTTTTTCGAATAATCCTGGACAGACTAATTTAGTCAGCCACGATATTGAGCTTCTAACAACTGAACCAGTACGAACAAAGCCATATAAACTGTCACCCCGGCAGACTGAAATTCTGAAAAAGGAGATTCAGAAAATGCTTGATCTCAAAATTATAGAGCCTGGGGAGTCGGACTATACCTCTCCCATGATTTTGATAGAAACTTCATCAAAAGATCCTCGCCCCTGTATCGACTATCGCAAATTAAATGCTATTACTCGAACTGAATACTATCCGTTACCTAATATTGAAGAACGCATAGAAACAGTGGCAAAAGCAAAATATATTACTCTGTTAGACTTATCTAGAGGCTACTGGCAGATTCCATTAACCGAAAGAGCCCAAAGATATGCAACATTTGTTACTAGTTTCGGAAGCTTCAAACCTCTACGTTTGCCTTTCGGATTAAAGAATGCCCCGTATTTTTTTAGCAAGGTTATGTCTAAAATTCTGGCGGGATGCGAAGATTTCGCTGTACCATATTTGGATGACATTGCTATTTATTCAGAAAACTGGGAAGAGCACCTTAAAAACTTAACTGCTGTATTAGACAGGATAGAAAAAGCAAATTTACGGCTAAAACCATCAAAATGTAAATTTGCACAAGATCAAGTGAGATATTTAGGCCATATTGTGGGACAAGGACGACGAACCCCAGATGAAGTCAAAATCTTAGCTGTGAAAGATTACCCTACACCTAAGACCAAAACAGAAGTACGTGCTTTTTTGGGACTAGTGGGGTATTATCGCCAATATATAGCAAACTTTTCAGAAATTGCTTCGCCCCTCTCTGACACTTTGAAGGGGGCAACAAAAAAGGGAAACATACAATGGTCTGAAAAATGTGACCAAGCCTTTAAAAAGTTAAAAGAATTGCTATGCAAAAAACCCATTCTTTATGCTCCCGATTTTAAAAAGAAATTTATTATACAAACCGATGCCTCTGACAATGGCATCGGAATTATACTATCTCAATTAGATGATTATCAAAATGAGCATCCTGTCTTGTATATAAGTAAGAAATTTACCAAAGTTGAAAAGAATTATTGTACTACAGAGAAGGAGTGCGCCGCCATCGTCTATGCTGTAAAAAAGTTACATTTTTATCTTGATGGTCAGCAAGAGTTTTTGATTCAAACGGATCATAACCCTTTAGTCTGGCTACAATCTAATGCCAAATGTAATTCTAGATTGATGCGCTGGGCACTCACATTACAACCGTATAATTTTAAAGTCGTTCATCGAAAGGGAGCCTTGCACAAAAATGTTGACGTTCTGAGTAGAATTAAGTAGCACGATGTCTCTTAGTGTATGTAAACAAATTTATATTTTATTTTGCTTTATTATTTAATATACTCTAATTTGATGACTCTAAATTTTGTCAATTTTTTCCTATTTAAATGTGCTGTTAGAATATATGTTTAAAACTTAAAATTTTGGCCAGGAGTTTACAAACGTAAACGAGAATTTGCCTTCTCTTAATATTAATGAGAAAGTCGCGTTCAAGAACTTTTCTCTTCGGAAAAGTTTCTCCGTTGGGGGAGAGATTGTAACAGCTTTAGATATTGTTGCAATAATAATCTTGTACTTTTGAAATAGTTGAATTTGAAATATATTTGTTAATAAATGGCAATGTTTGAAACTCCAACACGAGAGCTGCGTGCGGTTCTCGCATGAAGTAAGAAAATGATTTTTAATTTTAAAAAAGATAGAATACGTTTTGGCTGTTAATTTTTGATGTTACCTTTTCTTCGACTTATATGTTGCAGTTATGAAATTGATCTATTAAATAAAGTTTGCTGTGTTCCAATGGAGTTTGCTTTAATTACGAAACAAGCATTACAAGGGTAATACTTTGATAATTATTTCATATTTCAAAGAGATGTTTGCTTTTCAAATATACCTTACAGAACGGAAGCGGGGAACAGAAATTTCATAATACTAATCAATATACTCTTTTCATTTGGACAAAATAATATTAGAACGAAAATAATGTTGTTACGAATTTTGTGCATATATAAATAATTTTAGAGAACGTTTATGTGAAATTGTAGTATTTTTTGTATAATGTAACATGAAAGGACTGAAAAAAGACGATGCTTTGTCGGAAAAATAAGAAAACAGGGGCAAACCTGTTTAACGTTGAGAAAATGGCTAACTCGCTAAATTACCGCTGGCAATGATTTTGTCGACTAAATGTCTCGTCAAATGTCGTAAAACTTGGCGATTTGGGTCCGGTCCCCATATAACTTTGTAATTGATCTTACATGTAACTGCAACCGTATCCGGCCCTCTTATGTCTTCCAATAATTGCAGAAAGGTACTAGAGATTTCAACGCAGCAGGAGGAAAACTATAGGAGACAGGAGAGGGCATCAGTTTCTGGGTTGTTTAGTTCAGCGTGTGTTTGGAGTATTCAGGTATCTGTGTATGAGCTTTGCTCTTCAGATGCACTTTGCATTGCGTTTTTTTTAACATTCTTAGTAGTTTGAAGTGTAACTACTGATTTTACTCTGTGATACTGTGAAGAGTTATATGAGCATTTTTGTGCAAATTTCTAGAACTGTGACATGTTCCTTTTGGTAAAATAAATTTTATCAAGTTATCATCAGTTTTGAGTGCCTCAGTTTATTACGAACCGGTAAGCAAGCATATATTAGCATTAATTTCATATATTTAAAATATATTATATGCATACTTTACTTACAATATATACAGTTATAAGTTCATATCGCATTAAACTAAAATCTTACTTTACATAATACTTCGCTTATTCATTTCTCTATATCTTAAATATTTTTCTAGTTATTTTAGACTCCCTTTATTTTGAGTATTTATTATTTCATATTCTCAAAGGTAGACTGAATCCTCTGCTTTACCGAATCCAATCGTAAAGTATTCTTAAATCTCTCATGTAAGAACACGATGAAGAATTAAAAAAGGAAAAGAAAATTTTATTAAAAGTTTTTAAGAGAGGTGAAATAGGAAATGTTTACAAAAAGTACAGATATATTATATATATATGTATATAATAAAAAGGGATATATTTAAACAAGATATTTACCAACTTCTTTATTAAAATAATCAATTAAAATATATTTACCAATCAATTAAGAGTTTACTAAGCTCAGATTATTCTCACAAAATGTTTTATTATTATTTTTGTTATTATACAGCGCTTCTCTCTTATGCCACGCAAGAATAAAGAAAGAAATCACAAAGTTTTAGAAAGCAGCAGATATTTTAAATTCTTAATTGAGTGTTAAGTGTTTCCATTAATTACTTTTCGGTGTTTTCTTTAGTCATCACATGAATACTCAGTTGTTTTAGAAGGATAACTTACATTTGTTTTGTTTTTGTATTATTAACTGTTTGCCTTTTAACTTTATGTATAAAACATCACTTTTTTGCACGTAAGGCGCGTACTATTCAACAGTAAAATCAAAATTATTTAATAATAATATATCTCTAGAAATCCAATAGAACGTTAAGTCTTTCCCCACACCTTTTTTTTTTCTATATCCTCTGAATTATTTTAAAAATAATATATGGTGGTAAAATTAGATGATATTATCCATTTTTTTCGTATCGCCATATATTTTTTATTCGCTGTATTATTTGCTTGAAAATAATGCATGGGGGTAACTTTTGGTGGCGACATCATTTTATTTGAAAAGTTATACGGACAAAAGAAATTTAGCATCGGATTCAAAGCACCTGTGATGCTAAAAAAGGCCTTTATGTGTGTTTAATTAGAAGATGTTTGAAGCGATATTTTGTAAATGAAGTTACATAATTTAAACTCTTGAATCTTGAAGTTAATGCTTTCAAAGTAACATCACAAAAAATTACTTGAAAGCAGTTCACATTAATTTATAATTTCTGCTAAAATGCTTTAAATCAAAGCAAATCTCGAATGGAAAAAGTAAACTTAAGGGTGATTATAAATAGTACATATATTCATATGGTAAGTTTCTTAACATAGCTTTCATACTTGTTTCATACTTGATAACCTAAAATAATGGTATGGTAAGCTCTCTTCAAAATTATCAGAATGAGGTATTCAAGGCCGCCACGAGATGTTATTAATGAGCAAGATCGATGAAATAGCAGCAATCGGGTTTTAATGAATGCTTTTATTGAATAACTATATAGAATTCGAAAGCATTAAAAAAGGAATTCTGCTGATGAGTAGTGACTAAAATAAAATGTTAAATAAAAAGCTGAATGTTCTAGTTTTGTAATATGTATTATTGGAAGATTCGAATATATCCTTACGGATCTTCACAGTTCTTTTTATATTAAATTACATATTATTTGTTGGTAAAAGTAAATATGCATCATTTCCATATCTATTTTTAAAACATCACTACTATGCCTCTTCCATTAGCAAAATATCGACATGCATGTTTTCATCCTAAAATATTTAAGTATACCATTTTTAACGCTTTACATGCACACTGTTTGATTGTTCCTCCAAAGCTTTATCAGGTTACCATCTTTGCAAATTATAATTATCCTCAAAGCATATAAATGTATTTTTAATTATTATTACCTCAATGGAAACTTTTCATTTTTCTTAGCAGTAAAGCACAGTGTGGTACAGTATTTCTGAGCAGTTACTTTTATGATTACAAGTCGTATATAATATTCTATGATTGCTAAAATTATTATTCTATAACTCAAAACAATCCAATTTTTTGTTTATTTTAGATTATGGTGAATTATGAATTATTATCATTGATTTTTCTGGAAACTAAATCTTCTCTAATTACATGCTTAATACTTAACGCGAAATGAAATAAATTACTCTATTCCCTTTTTTCAAATTTTTATAGTACTCTGCGAAACCGAATGTAATTTTACTAAACGTAATTTTACGTAAAAAATAAATATTAATTTTTGTCATCCCTTTTGTATTCATTCTGATTATATTCCATGAATTTCGATCAAATTTTGATTTTATTCGATACAAAAAAACTTATTTTTTATACTTTAATCGTTTAGAAATCTTTCGAGCTTTCTAAGTGATTATTTGAAAAATTTTCAAAGGCTAATTATATAATGAGCCTTTATTAGAAACGAAATGCACTTTAATTTCGCGCTTAAAAAGAACGTGCCTTTTTTAATTAGAAACGGAATTGTCCAAAATGAATTTTAAAATTTTGGAGATGTAATTCTTTTGATCGATTATTAACGTTTTCAGACAACCTCCTCTTTCTTTATGAGAAGCAAAAAAATGTAAAAGTGGGAAGAACGTCAGCTGTATTTATAAAGAAATCAGTGGAAAAAGTAAAGCTCAAACAAAAGTTGCGACAAATGTAAAAGAAAATAGTAATGAAACGAGGAATAGAATCTCGAAAAATCTGTACTGCAATTTATGTGTATAACTAAAGAAGCTAATCGTTTGAATGTAAAAATTTAAAGCAATTTTAATTATTTAGTAACTACTTTACATTACAGCAACTATTTGAGTGTTTTAATTTCAGTTACATATTATATTTTATAAATATTTTATGTTTTCTCTATTTTGAATTTCATTTTAGTTTTAATTGCATTGTACATACGGAACACTTCTTGTTCATACATACATACACAGTATATATGTAATATATATATATATATAACAAAATACGATAGCTGCTTTAAAAATAATTGACGATCTCAAAATTAACGTTCTAAATTTGGTGTTCTTCCTCTAAATTCTTCTGTTCTCCCAAACCTGAGATATATGTTCCGGAATTATTTAATATATATATGAAATAATATCTATATATATGTGTGTGTGTGTGATGTTTTAAAATGCGTAGTTACAGATAGATGCATAAACCAACAACTTTCAGACGCGGTCGTTTCGAAACATAATTTTATTCCGCGACATTTTACATCAGATCAATTTTGTAGACAAATTATTTCTCCAACCATAGTTAAATAGGATAGTTTTATGTACACATGTTAAAAAGCAAGATGTAATCTTAGACAAGAAAGCATAGTAGCGGAGGAGAAATTAAGATGAACAAGTGACCTAATTGCTTGCGAAGCAGTATTTATACTAGGTAGGTGCATAAGTACAGCTAAGCTGTCATTGGTTAATTTTATTAGTTAGCTCGCTTTTTTAAGCATGGTTATGTAACGTGGAAAGAACTCGAATTTGGAAGAACAGATGAACTTAAGGCGAGATCATAAAATCTAGAATAGTCAGTTTTGAGGTGGCCAAACATTTCTTAGCGTAGCCATCGTATTTTACTACATCTTACATATACGCGTGTGTGTGTGTAGGATGCCATCGTCCACAATAGTCAGATGACACTGCAAGCTGTAGGAAAGAAACTTGTTTTTCTGGTGAAAAGAGGCAGACGCTATAAAGATGTAAAACGCTTCCATGACACGGTGTTCTATGTAAAAGGCAGTAACTTCTCTACATATGTAAATAATATCCATCTATTTCCGTCTACGAATAAAATCATTTCATAGTTTACAGTAACTATTCGTATTTTGATTAAATATTCAAGTTAATTATAAATCGGAATAGTTTATTGATAGCCCCTAGACAGCTAGCTCTGAAGTAAATTCATAGATATCATTAATAATTAAGATATAACAAAATACGATAGCTGCCTTAATAATATTTGGCAACCTCAAAATTAACAATTCTAGATTTGGTGTTCTCCTCTTAAATTCATCTGTTCTCCTAAATTCGAGATCTTTCTTTGTTACATAACTTTTAATGCAGATACCTCTTGCCCAATCAAATAACTGTAAACCAAAACCTTTTCTACCTCGAAATGAAACCTCTTGACTCCCTCTTTTTTTCCTTTGAATTGCAACGCTTTCTTTCGCGTAAGATTTCATCCTGGCAAGATGCTTCCTATCTGCCCTGCTGCTTACTTGCTTAACATGACGTGTATTGTAGAACCATTCTACATGGAAATATTGTACTGGACTATGATTAAAAATTATCTTACCTACAAAAAGATGATTTGATATGCGTAAAGAAATAAAGATTACGATTCTTCAGGCTTTGTTGTGTTGGATGCGTCATCATGCCTTTCCACTCAGTCTTTCAGCCACTACTGTGTTCTCAGTCATGACGAATATCAAAAGATGGCTAAAAGTACCGGATCCATTCATCTACGCATTTAAAATCAGGACAATTTTAAAAAGTCGACAGGATAGCCTGGTGAAAGTTTCTTCAATTGGATTGTTGAACTCTGACTACGAAAGAAATAATTAGAAAAGTGATTTAATTTTAATGCCGTGTGGTTTGAAAATCATCGAGTATCTTTAAGTTCAAAATCTAAAAGAGAAGGAAAAGTGTTTCGAATGAAGGTCATTTAATCAGTGTCGTAACGCAGTAAAATATGCTTGATGATTCTTGCTCGCTTTGAATATTCACGATGTTTATGCATTTCCTATCATCGCACAAAAAAAAAAATAAAAAAAAAAAAAAAAAAAAAAAAAAAAATCCGAAGGGCTTTGAAGGTTTTGCGAAATAGCCTTTTGTGTTCTATTGTGAGTTCAATGCTTTACTCTGCTGCATTCCTTTCCCTAGCTTCCGCCATTGCTAACGTGTCTCCTATGCTTGCTTAATTGCTATCTAAAATGATGTCGCTCCCATTAACCTGTGTAAATTGTATGTAAGGAATGATAGTAATTGTTATGATTAAAGAGTATATTGACTACGAGTAATTGTTCTAGTGTGCCTGGAAATCTGGAAATAAAGATGATATTTGGCTGAACTTAGTTTGCCCCCGCTACTCTGCCATCGAGACCGACAGCTTTTAAAGTACCCGGATTGCGACTACGCAATAAAAATTATTACATATGTATGCATATATACATGCATACATATATGCACGCATACATGCATACATACATAGGTACATAACTACGTGCATGCATACATATAAATATTATTTATTGAATAATGTGCATAAATTTATCAAAATTACATTTTTCTATTAAAATCTTTCTTTTTTCTGTTGCATATTAAGAAACATATTCTGCAGTAAAAATAATTTGCTCTTCCGGCATGTTCGCAATACATTGCGACATCCAAATCAACTGCAGTATTTTTGTAAATTCGTCATCAATAAAATTTAAGACTTATATCACTTTCCTTGAAAATAGATAAACTAACTGCATCTAAAGAACCACATGATTCATTAATTTTTCTTATCCCTTAAGAATCGGTTCATCAATATAGGCTTATCTCACGACAACAACTTTTCCGCCAAACTGCTTCAGTAACGTCCAGAGAGAATTTTTAATTACGGCGCACGTCATTTTCTTCGTTAAGATGAAATCACACAATTAGTAATGTGCTTGGGGAAAAAAAGATCTTTCTGAGTAGTTAAGCTTGCACTTTAAATGAATGTCTGCAGTCATTTAAAGTACAAATATATCCCAATGCTTCTGCATATATAATTTGTATATGGCAATGCTTAAAAATTCTCAGTGTTATTTATCAAATAGAAAGATTTTTTTTTATTATTTCAAATGAAAATTTGCGAATCGTATCCAGAGCTGTTTTAAAAGAATTCTTCCCCATGTTAAAATTGTGAACGATAAAACTTAAAGGAGTTAAATCAGATCTCTCTTCGTTTAGTTAAAATGTGCATTTTATGCAAGTGCTTACTTAACTTGAAGTTAGGTGTAAAATGTCTAAATCTATTTCCTTTCAGTACTTATTTATTTTGTAGAAATCATAATAGATATCACTTTAGTATTATTACTACAGCAGCAGTGTTTTCTACTTTGTGTGTTTATACGAATATAAAGCAATTTTGATTGTATGATATAAAAGTAGAAACTGTAGACATATTTAACTGAGTTAATGTTACTGGAGAAATTAATGTTTCTCATATGTCCACATTAGAAGTTTTGTTATTCTCTGAGGGAGTTTCTTATGAAAGAGAAAAGGTTTCTTTTTGCAGAATGAAACAATAAAGCGAAATTTTGAATTATTTTGATTTTTCATATAAATGATTCTTTTTACAATAATGAGCAAAACTTATTACTGCTTTGAAAGCCAATAACAACGTTTGATATAAAATTTCTAATTATTTTTAACCAATAAATATTCTTCGTTTTATGCTTAATATCCTCTATATCTTGCTATTGGATAAAATAAAAGTTTTAGTATATGGACAAGGAGAGATATTAAACAAATATCTAACATATTTTTTTAATTTGAGCTCAAATATTTTCAGGATATTGCTCAAAAATAACTAAAAGATGCAAATATTAAGTAACTAAGAAATAATTTGCGAATCATTTATTTCTTTAACCCTTATACAAAATATGTAAAATGATTTTTTTGGATTACAAAATAGTGCATTTAAAAACAAAAAAGGAGTAGATATGCAATAATATTAATATACGAAAATAATCGTAACCTCATCGAAGTTTTATCGCAAGTTACTAACGTATTCCTTTGATCACACAACAAACTTCTAAACGGTAGCTTAGTTTAGTTCACATCTTTAGCAGCATTTCTGTATCAATGGTCCTCACAGCAGCACTGGTGCTTTCAATAAGCGCTACCAATGTTAATGGCATGGCGATATGTCTGAAACACACGCTTTCCCACGTAAATGTAAAAGAAAATCTGAATTAATCAGAAGAACTGCTGTGATCGAAATCCAAGTGTGATCTGTGACCAACAATTGCTTATAGCACTTATGTAGCCGTGGAAGGAATGAAACTTTCTAATTCTTCGATTCTTTGAATGTAACAATTATTATTGTATGCATTACTATTGCAAATGTAATGCATCGAAATGCCAAATTCGAAGGAAACGTTTTAGCACTAATTTTATCAACCTTTTCCTTTTCAAGAGGGTTCCTTAGAAGAAAAGGAAAAAGTTGGTTTATTTTCAAGGTTGATGACGTAGTAGTAAATCAAATTTCTATTTAACTTTATGATGTTTTTCAAAGTTAGGAAGCCAGAAAAAAGAAGGACACACTCACTTATAAGGACAAAACTTAATATTGTTGCGTGCGTACGGGTTCGTAATGGATTGAATGCATAAGTCGTTAAAAAAGTTAATAAAATTTATTCTTTTCACAAGAAATAAAATAAAAGGATTGAAATATTTTCTCAGAGCTATTCGTACAATACTACATTATCTCAAACGTTAAAAAGAACTCAATTCAAAACAGAGAAACTAATTCTATCTCACAGCGAATTCGCTACAATCAATAACAGCATTAAGTAAACAACAGTTCGCTTAAAACAGCTACAACTGGTGTTTTAATTCGGCTTTTATAACTTTTAAATTATTCACGAAAACATTCTATTAAAATCTATTAAATCTTGTAAAAGTTTTCGATTTTTCTGGATGGCAACAGCAATTACGAGATATTTATTTATTAAATATAAAATGCACGTGCTCTTGTATTTTTCTTTCCCGACGTAGCTTCGTCTTCAGAAAATCGTCTGCGTTACAGGGGAAAATACGAAAATTTTAATTACAATTCTAAATAAATACAAAATCCGTAACAGTATTAAGTAAAGAAATAATCAGCTGTTGCACTAAATAAGAGTAAATGATTTTTGCGTGAGTACTATAGCTAGCATATGCGATATGAGCAATTTAACTGGTCTCATTTAATTTCTATCTAATGCGTTCATTAATCAGCATACAAATGATATACTACTTGTTGTGCTTGAACGAAAAATTAGAAACGGTTGTATGAGAATGAATTTTTGTGATGGAAAACAGGACAAAAATACAAGTAAAAGCGATATAATCTCAATTTCCAAGCAGAATGTTTTCAAATAACTTTTATAATTTGTCTTGTCATTTCAGTTTGATAGTTTTTCAAATAACATAACGTTATTTTTTTTATTTCTTTTGCAAATATGTATATATACATATATATATACTTCACTAATGAATTATTTTTATATGTTTAAAAAACTTAGTCTTCGGAGTGAGATAATGAAATTCTCTGCTACACAAACAAACTTTGTCTCAAACGGCCGAGTTTTTAATGCCAGTTTAAATTAAACGGATTCCAGAACTGTACTGCTTATTTTCATTGCCCTCAGTAAATGGATCATGCCTCTGAATTTTGACGTCAGTAGGCACAAAATTTAATATTCTTTACCATACTCTGTGGTACTGTCGTAAACAAATATTGAACGAAAAATCAATACTTATCTGAAACGAATGTTGTCCCAGAGTTTCCTTAGAATCGTTTCTACGTAAATTAAATTATAATATCGCGTCTTCTTTCTTCAGTTATGATCTCCAGCCTCGTGGTGTTGGCGCTACGTACTAAGATATGCAAATGAATCGACCGATACTTGGCATCACCTGAAACTCATTTTGATGTACACTGATTAACTGTTCCATAATAATTTACTTGAGCTCCAGCGGAGTTGCTTGTAATGTAATTATTAAGCTTAGCTCATTGTGTTTCATTGATATAGTCAGCCAGATGTCTATGGCGAATATTTTCCTTGATGTTCATTTTATGTTTCCCCGGAACATTGTTCCACTAAGACAGTAGTAGTCGGGAAATCTTTCGCTTCTCAGTAATCATATAATAAATGTGTGAAATAATGTTTATTAACTCTTATAAAACGTGTTTTGCAACTGTGTATTCGCAAAATTATTTATACTTGAAATACTAAAAATTGAATAAAATCAAGTAGAAATCTTTAGTTAGTTGTTACATTTTTCCCAAATGTTTTTAAATATCTAGGGGAAAAAGCCTTGTTTGTATAGTAGTAATCCGTGTAACAGCAAGCAAATCATTCTAAAGTAGCATCATTGGTAGACTAAATCATAAGACTTCTTATTTAAATCAATAAAATTCTAGGATAAATTTAAATTTAGAACGAAATTTTGACACAGTAATATTATAAAAGGAACTTAGCGCATATTGATTTAATTATTAAAGAGGCCTCTATATATCAGGTTTTTATATATATATCCCATGTTACCAAGACTGTGAAATCAATACTCTTATTTTAATTTTCACCCAACTTATAAAATCATTATTATTCAATTTAGTCATATTAAATGCAAAATAGCGTTCCCTTAAATAATAATATGAAATTAAAAGTTATACATTATTTGTGACCAGTAATCCGTAAAAGAAGGTAAATCGAATACAATTATTTGAGGTAAGTTAGCTTA
>KK121506.1:435167-505438 GCA_000611955.2 Stegodyphus mimosarum | reverse complement strand
TCAGTGCAACGTATATACACCTACATAGTATATTCATGCATTCAATACAATTTAAACTATGTCCACTGAAGTTCTTACTCGGCCTTTAATTTCTCAAGTATTGGTCGTAAACCTGTAAGTTTAATATAAAATTTTAAATCGCTCAAAAATTCAAGTTTTCGGATTGTTAAATCAAAAAGAAAGAAGAAAAAAGAAGAAAGGTTATTTTGTATTAAATAAGAAATATAATTTTTTACACTTTCCCTTTGTCCCTATATTTATTTACAGAAAAATTCTATACTCATTGTAAAACATAAAAATTAAATTTTTTGATTCCCTTACGACAAAAAGTGAATGAGATGAAATGAAAAAGTAAGTCCATAATTTACGATATTTGACGCCATTTTGAATTTGCAAAGCAGAGTCTCTTAGCACATAATTGATAACAATTTGAGGTTGATTTTCCTCCTTAAATGCCACTCAATGATATTCTTTTCTAATTTACCGTACTTTACTTACAATTTTGTTACAAGTGATATGACAAAAAAACTTCCTCGAAAGTAATTTTATAAGATTTGCAAGTATAAAAATGCGTTATTAATATTCTCGTGAAGTTTTAATGCTTTGGAATCATAAACTGGTGATCTGAAAAAAATGCCTTACGATTAAATTACGATATTAGCAATTAAAAAATAAATATTTTTCATTTTAAATTAGTGCAAATAATATTATAAGTTGGTTATATGCCAATACTAAAACCTGCCAGTGATTTCTAGTACCCGAATTCGCTAAGATTCTAGGAATAAAATCACTTTTTTGAAAGATAAAAAATTATATTCATCAATATTTTTTACAGTAATCTGCATAGAAATGCTCCTCACGTAATCTCTCAGCATCAAAAACCTTTTTGAAAACGATATTTTATTCTTAGTTACGCAAAGATATAAATATTTTCTTCTTCAGTTTGTATACGACCCCTCAATATGATTCCCGATTTTCATATCGAATATCTTGTCAATTTTTATTGTTCGCGTTCCAAACCTTTTGTGTGTGTGTGTGTGTTTTTCTTTTTTCATAACGAGTACCAAATTTTCTTAAATATTAGTATAGGAACCGGCAAACGTGTAAAATGTTTGAATTCGTGATCTTTAAAAAACTATAAAAGTAACGTAAACTGAACGTAATTTTCATGTTGTAATCATTTGAATTATCTAAAACTCTCCAAACATATTTCCATCGATGGATTTGTTTCAAAAACAATATCTTTTCAATAACACTTTCAAAACAGTGCTATCTTTACAATAATATAAATACAGTTTTAAAATTAACGAGTTAATACCCGTAACAAAAGATCAGTTTTAAAATTAGAGATTTATCGATGCTTCATATTTTGTCTTTGCTTTCACCCAGCGTCACCAGTTAAGTCACCAGCGTCACCAGCGTTCAGTTAACTCGATAAGCTGCAATGTGCTTAACTGTGAATATAAGAGTTGGTATAAATTTATGTTCGCAGTATTGAAAACGCTTTCTCTTTCTGAATTGATTTCGATATTATATTTTTTCAGATTTTAAATTAACAGTTCATCTAGCTCGTTTGTGCCTCTTTCTTTACGTTTCAGTTTTCTCCAAACTTTATTTTTAAAGAGTCCTTTATTAAAAAACGTATCTTTTGAATACGTTTTATATCGATAACCTAAGAATCAAGGAACAAACACTACACTTTTTTTAAAATGTGATCTTTTGTACAAAATTCAGTTATATTAGAAGTAGCCAAAATATTACACTTTTAGTTTTTATGTCCTTGAAATTAAAAAATTCAGTTGTTTCAATATAAATAACAGAATATATCAAGAAGTTTTGTCTCATTTTACATATTAAATTCCAGTCGACAAAGAATGAGACAAATTTATGTGCAGATTGTCTCATCCCTCTAGCAGTATGCGTCTGCTTCAGTAGAAGCTGTAAAGGAAATCATATGTACAGTTCCCATGCAAACTAAATATGTATACAAGAAGACAAACCTCAAACCATGAGCCTTGTTCATTGGCAATTTATACACAAAAATATATCGAAGATTAATAATTAGGTACATCTCATTTTCAGGCACAATCACTCAGTCTTCCAATGTTATTAAAATGGACTTCTGCGTGTTCTGCTGCAAGAAACTGGAAGCATTTGCGTAGCTGTCTATGCTCAGTTAGTACGTTTTGGAAAACTTATTATGGTGAAGTAGGAGCAGTGCAATGGGAGACAGCCTAATGTCGGCAGCCTAATATTTCCTATGTAAGTTTCGTCTAATGCACTTCGTTACAATAAGTCGTTACAACAACTTTAATGTGCTGTTTCCAATAATAAATTTCAATGTTCGAAAATATTACATTCAATACTCCGAAACCACACCTTTTACGAAAATAAATTAACGTCATTAATTCATACTTAATTCAACTGAATATTTTATAAGAGAAAACATTTCTTATTTTCACTGCTTTATTCCACCTTTCAAAGTTTCGTATTTTTTTTATTAATTAAAATATTTTTAGCTTTGTAGCTAATTTTTGTACACTCTTGTCCTGGCTCTACGTCGTTGGTCGTTTCTTCTTGACGTTGTCATGAGAAATGATCGGTCCTTTCCTATCGACTCGATCTGACTGCTTCCTACGCAGTGCAGCTTCAACTGTTTGCAGTTGGGTAGAGTACACTTTTGCTGTGATGGTTTGCCATTCTATAGCATTTAAAACTGGATAATACTAGCACGGTCCACCGACCACAGAGCAGTACCTTCTGTTGATAAATGTTGTGTCAGGGGACAAATGCCATAGAACCGGAGAACGACCTACGATGTTTTCTGCTGCAGTTATTGTATAACACCCACTTCTCGTCGCATGTCAATAACTGGTACAGGAATAGATCTTTGTTGTGGCGTAACGGCAATAAAAAGTCAATGGTGAGGCGTTGAAGTTTAGGTTCCTCGGTCAAAACATGAGAAACCTACTTAGCTTCCATGTCTTCTCAATGTATTCAGATGCAATAGAATGGTTTCCTCCTATGCTTTAAAAGTTTGTGCAAGTTCTTTGCACATTTGATATGGATTATACTCAATATCCACCTTCAGCACGGTTATAAAGATGGTGGATAAACGTTCAGTTCGAGGCTAGTCCTGAAGGCTGCTATTTCCCGACGCAAAATCAACTGAACCATTTTCGGGCTTTGCGGTCTTTCACTGATGCCACTCTAATACGAGCATATTTTTTGAGTAGCTTCTGCAGCATTGCTGCCCAATTTGTGACTCAGTTGTTGTCCAACGCGTAAAGTAACCACATCTGTGAAATATTCTTTGACACTGATATGTTCACTCCAGGGTTGTAGTTCCGACAAAACTTCTTTCAACATGACTAATACGTCTCATGACTCTGTTTCAACATGACTCATGTTTCAACATGACTCTGCACTGACCGATGGTTGATGGAAATGTCAACTTCTGACATCATCCTGACTGAGATGCAGACGCTTGCCTTTTAAATTTGACTCTTCTGTTCAGCAAATTTTTTATAGTTGACATATTTGTTATATCTATGTTTTCTTCAGGATTCGAATCCGACTCCAAGACAATGGCAGCCACTCCCCGACCACCAAACCCCAAGGCGACTGAATTCATCCTATTAAATTCAACGAAATATTTCTTTCAGAGTGTTCTTGAATGAAATAATGTGCAGTTTTAATTTCGAATTTACTATTATTAGTTTGGCTCTCTTGAATTGAATTACATTATTTAATTTAAGCAAACTACATGTGATATACTCGACTATTTCGGCTCAGTTGTAATCAGTAATATTCCAGGGGATAGAATCTGAGTTTCTCTTATTCATCTATTTGAAATTTCTGCACTGGAATCCGTTCCTATTCCAAAGGAAGTATTCTTCTAACGTAACAGTTCCATGATGTATGATGTTACCTATCATATATTCTGGATTTTCTATTTTTTGGAAAAATCCCAAAACAAAATTAAATTAATTTGACAATGAAACTGCTATTCGGAAGAATGTAATGCTTTACGTTACATTAATGAATCTAACTAAATGCAATTATAAATACTCTGGAAAATAATAATGATGATAATAATAAAAATATAAACAAAATCTGAAAGGTTTCAGATTTTAAATTACATCCAAAGGGACGTTTTATTAACATTTTGCGTTTTTCCTTTATTTATTAAATATCATTTGCTTCGCCCTTAAGCCACAAAATTGAGTTCAAGAGCAATGTTGATAATTTTAAATTTTAAACTGAACATATTTGAACATTAATAATTTTAAATTGAACGTATCTTTAGAATTTGCGATACGCAGCTGGAGATTAAAATGTTTTTCTGTACAACGTTGCCCTTGCTCGCTTTGAAATCGTTAAGTTTGTTAATGAAAAATTATTTAATGTCTGCCAAAATATGAAACAGATATAATGAAACAAATTCTAAATTCCCAATTAGGGCTTGTTAATCAAAAATTCGTTAAAGTTTTAAAAAGTAAGAAATGGATAAAAAAACAAATTTCAAACTTCAAATTTGGGCTTCCAGATGCCGATATTGGCAGTAGGATTACGTCATTAAAAATTGAAATTAGAATTTCCGACACACAGTCTCACGCGTTGGGGATAAAAATGTTTTTTCTGTACAACGTTGTCATTGTTCGCTTTGAAATCCTTGAGTTTGTTAATCAAAAATTCGGTCAAGCTTTACAAAATATGAAATCGATAATAAAATAAATTCCAAATATCAAATTTTTGCCTTCCAGATACCTATATATGCAGTAGGATTTCGTCATTCAAAATTCGATGGCACTAAGTACCATCGTTTTATCACAATACGAGAAACATGCCTACATTTATGCACATTCTTCATTATTCAATTTCTTTAAATTTAATACAGAGCTGCAATATTTGGTGGCAACAGTCTAAAAAAATAACCGACATTTAATGCTTCTGACGCAAAATGTCGAAACGAAAACAATAGTAGACAAATAATAATGATAAATAATTTTATAATTATTATTTTATCATGCATTTTTACGGCATGTATTGGTTTAATTTTCTGGCATGATTAAGAGTTTATATAAAATCTGTCATTCAAATGTATGGATGCTTTGATGCAATTAACTACAATCACACTTGGTGATAAATTTTGTGGAAAGTTTAACAAGCTGAAATTAAATGCATCTTTAACCTAATCGTCCAGCTGAAGACGATTAGATTATAGCGACTAATTAAGCGCAGTGGTGTGAGTGAAGCATTGCTAAGGGCGCCTGGAAGAATTCATTCACGGTCCAAATGCCGATTTCAATAGCTAAGATGAAACTGGAAATAAGGATCAGAAGTTTAAATGTACTGATTAAAAGTGCACTGCTCATTGGAGAGTAAGTCGGGGATTAACTTTCTGAATTGAGCACACAGTGCAGGATACTAGTTTCTCTGTTGATCGGAGATTTATGACCCAAGGTGCAATGTTATGTTTTCTTAATCCAAAACGTGAACATGCAGCAGGTTACTTCGAAGATTCCGCCATGCAAATTCTTATTAAGAGAGATGGCTAATAGGATTTACCATAAATACTAACCTAATATTCAACCAATATAATATAATAATTCGTCATAACAAGTTGTTGCAAGAACTTTAAACAATTAGGCTTCATTGTACTTATGCTTTTCCCTTACATTCTTTGCAGTATAATAAGCACAGTAAGGTATCTTATATTAACATATTTTTGCGTGCGTACGGGTTCGTTATGGATTGAATGCACAAGTCGTTAAAAAGTTAACAAAAATTTATTCTTTCCACAAGAAATAAATCAAAATGCTGAAATATTTCTTCAGAGGTATTCGCACAATATCACATTATCTCAAACGTTTAGCAAAACTCAGTTCAAAACACATAAAATAATTCTATCCCACAGCGAAATCGCTAAAATCATTAAGAGCATTAAGTAAACAAACAGCAGTTCGCTTTAAACGGCTTCAACTACAACAACAAACTGAGATGAGGTGTTTCAATTCGGCTTGTAAAAGCCGAATTGAAACACCTTTATTTAATTATCACTAGAACAATCTCAACTTTTCTAGATTTTTCTGGATGGCAACAGTAATTACGAGATATTTATTTATTAAACATTAAAGGTACTCGCTCTTTTATTTTTATGTTTTATTATCTTATTTACATATTTTCATTTTTATTTATTTTTTTTTACGTATCTTTCTCTTCAAAAATCGTCTGCGTTGCACGGGAAATATAAAGCAATTTTAATTGCAATTCTAAATAAATAGCCAAATAAATGTGAAATTCGTAACAATATTATCACCCGGTCAACTTAGCCTGAAACTACATTTTCATGCATCAGCATTTCTATGTTCTACGCTAATGGAAAATAGGCATGGACTGTATTGGAAACTATTACGACATTATTCTTTAAAGGAAATCTATATTCTATTAAAAATGCATAATAATATTAACATTACAATATCTGACGGACATTGAGCCGATATCTGACGCAAACCAGGGGGAGCCAAACACAACGCGTTTTGCCTTGTATGCCCCAGGGGCACCTCATATGAATGAGACTCCACCCCAATTTCCAAAAGGGACATCAGAAGAACGAAAGAGAAGTCAGGCGAACAAATTCCCGGATTTCGAAAGTTCAAACACATGAGCAGTAGATATGGCAAAAATGAGCTGGAATGTAAATTAGAGAAGTAAGGTGAAGTCACAGGTTTAGAAAGTTTCTTAAGTGTTAGAACGTCTGATACGTCCGGGTAGCTGAATAGAATATCTGCGGAAAATGCGTTTCAAATATTAATTGCAAAAGAAAATAAACTAGTTGAAACGCTAATACAAAAATTCAAATGATAATTGTATGCACAGAATAATAGTATAGATAGTCAATAAAGTACAATTTAACAACAAATTAGGCCTCGGAAAAGGAAAAGCTATGTAGAATAGGAAATGGGGAGATTTATTGGAATACTTATAAAATTTTCGGAACCTAACGTTGAAGACTACGGGGAAAATACGACACGTTTTACTTATTTTTCTATTTCACTGCATTGTATATGTGCAAACAATTAGGTTTTATTGCACTTAAGCTTTTTGCGTTACATTTTCTCAAGAAAAGGATTGTAAATATTCATATTTAGTAATATATCCAAATAACTGTTTTTCGCTCTTTTCATTTTTCGAAGTAATATCTTTCACATCTGTATTATAACAAGCGTCTTATGCTCATCTTTAGTAACATAAACGCATTTATAAATATTTCTTAAAATATTCCAAACAATACTTTTAAAAACTTGAGGGAATATATGTTTATTATTTTACTTCGAATCGAAATCTTGCGATGTTTGATGTTTTTGTTGAACATTGCCCTTTGAAAGCAAAGCAAAGAACAAACCGATGTCTCTTCAGTTCTTATTTTTCTAGGAGAGGTAATCGGCATCCATTGTAATCATCTTATGCTCTCAGCGAAAACAGAAGCAGCAACTAAATCAACAAATGTAAATGCATAGAGTTCGTTCGTGGATTTCTCTGTTTGTATATCTCTCGTAAGCCGATATTAAGCTTCGGCAAAGGAACTTTTGGTCAAGTGACTTAAGCCTGCATTCATTACGAAACATTTCTTTTTGGATAGTATGAGATGGGTTACATTGTAAGATCTGAATTTCCGTATTATATATATACATAATTTTTAATGCGTGCACAGCAAACAGCCCGTGAAAAGTAAGCGTTTTAATTTTTCATTTTCTCTTCTTTTCATTTTAATTATTTATTTCATTTAATTTAATTTTAGGTACTGCATAAATTTCGTTTTTCATGTTAGTTAAATTATTTATTCAGAAATTAGTCAACTTTTTGCTGTTTATACTTTATTTACTTTTAAATTTAGTACCACAAATTTAGGCTTCGTTTCGAGAACTTTAATTTAATTCCAGGAAGCTTTATGTCAGCAAGAGCTTGATTTATTCATTAATTAGTTAATTATAAATTATTTTTACACATGAAAATTATATCTGCATATCTCTGTCTGATATGAAATCAGAAGAATGGCTCCATATAATAAGTCTACTTATTCCTTTAAGAACAGGCTTAGCTGAATCAGTTCTTTTTATTTTTTTCAGTTTTTTAAAATTTTATTTATTATATCTCCGTTAGTTTTATTGCTCAGTAAGAAGAACTGAATATTAAAGTTTATTACGAGTTATTTATCAAAAAATATTGAATTGAATGTCAAGAGTTTATTACGAATTATCATTTTATGAATTTAAAATTGAATTCGTTTTATATGTTTATTTCTTGTGATGTACTTAAAGAAATACACGTTTCGAAATGCGTTGACGGATATAAATATATACTTTCGTTAATTCTGAATTTTCTTAATAAAGATAAATTTTATACAAAATATTTAAAAGATAAAATGTATAGTACATATATTTTTTTAGACAAAGGAAAGAATAATGATCTGTTCGTATAGCAAAATACTCTCATTGAATTTCGAAACACAGATCTTCCACTCGCTAACATGATATATCACTGTTTATATCACAAAAATATGCACAAGATAATGCGTCAGTTCCTTATATTCTTCTTCATTTAAAAAGAGATTGGGTACATACACGAGATTCAATCGACCATATCTAAGTATCTGAATTATCATTCACCATATTTTAGTTCATGAGTTCGTGAGCCAAATTTTAGTAAAGGCATTACATTTTTCGAAGCCAAGTAACTCCGCAATTCAACAATAATGACACTATGATTCGAAACATGGATTTTCCACTTTGAAGTTGAACTGAACGTCACAAAAGGCAACTCTGCAATTCATTCACACTCCGATATTAAGTTATTTTAGAAATCGAAGATTTGCACCATCCTATATCAGCACAGAATATCGATACTGTTTACCAATCACATTTGCCCATTTGTTATTCTGTGTCACACTCTGATCATTATCGCATTATTTTAAGCATTTTAATTCCCATTCTACTGAAACCAAGCCAAAGATTCATCCTAGGACTGACAGTTTTATTTAAGCAACGGATTTTTAATAATGTTAGAAGTCTGTCCTATATGCCTGCTGTTACCTTCACCAGAATAAAGTATTCTCTGGTATAAAAAGCGCTCTTGTTTTCAAAAAAAAAAAAAAAGAAGATGGAATTCTGACGTACAGCTTACATTACATGCGTTAATGATTATTAATAAATACATACAGCCATGTGCCAACACACAAACGTGTGCAGCATAACAGCACGTACTTAACGAATGAACATAAAATCCATTGTTGTTGAGTGAATTTTAGATAGGACTGTATATAGGACTGTACAGTTGTAGTTGAAGGTCGTTTCATTTAAAATGACGATTTAGCTATGAAGCACATTTTAATCCACACGCTACTCTACTCTCCGAGGAAAACGGGAAACAAACTGCAGCATGCCATTTTGATGCGGACGAATCCAACGTGCGATAGTGGAAAAAGCAGAAGAATGAACTTCAAAGAACAAACGAGAAGAAGAGGGCGTTCTGTCGGAAAGGAGCTAAGTATATTCAGTTGGGAGTGGGGATTGCAATTTCGGATCAAAAGCTAAATACCGGTTTCGGTATTTTTTAGATCTTAATATCGGAATACCGGTAGTAGGGATTTTAGAAAAAGAAAGAAAACGCAAGTGTTTCTTTGTTTTACTTGCCAGTTTAGTTAGAGAGAGTAAATATCACAAAAACATCATTTGCAACTTATGAATTATAACAGTATGTAAAGAATCACAAACAAAATTAAAGAAACAAGGAACATCTTATGCATTTATATCACAAAAAAAGTGTAAGTGTAAATATCACTATTCAGTTTGTGGTACTATTAGAAATTTTGAAATCTTAAAAAAATAATGCATGAATTGTACTGTCATTAAGCCTGAAACGTAATTTTGTGCAAAAATAACCAGCTGTCGAAACCGCCCTTTCAAGTATTTACGTTAGTTGGTGGTGCTTTTAGCAATGCACGATATACCTTTTCCAAGTATTTACCTCTAAATCCCTCATCTTCATATAAATCAATTTCTAGTCGGATGGTTTTCGACATGACTGATTTCTATATTGTATTTCCGTTTGTGCAAACTTTTTTATTTATTGCTAATTCTAATTTTTGTTCAAGAGACAATTCCTTTTCGCTATCAATATTGGTATTAGTGGCACCATCATTTTCGATAACTGCACCGAATTCTTCTGAATGTGGATAGGTTTGTGGGTAAAACATTTTTCTGCAAATACAACCTTTTTTTTCCCCAAATAATGAATATCGGACTACGAATCATCCACGTGTGCAGTATCACTCTGAGCTGTGATAGGCTGTGAGCTGTGATAGCTGTGATAAGCTGTGATAAGCTGTGAGCTTCACATATTTTATCACTTCTCTAGACATTCTAGATTCTAGATTTGTAGTCACATATTAATTTAACTGTGAATAAAACTTTGTATTTAAAGTCTAATTAATTTCGCCCGTTAAGGAGACATAAAAAATGTATACTATTTTGCTATGTTGGTGAACCCTGAATATGTAGTGGAAATAATTTTAAAAATTTCTATTAAATACCGAAAAAACGGTATTTGAACTTGTGAATACTATTACAAAATTGTACAAATGGTTCAAAATATCAGTATTCGGTATCCCAGTATTGCAGTCTCTAGTTGGAAAAAAACGTTTTTGTATGTGAAGGAGAAACAAAATTCTGGCTATGCTGTAACTTGTTCACGCGATTCAAATTCGTATTGAAGCTGATTTAATGCACATAATTCGTGATTTTCGAGCAAATGAAGATTTCTTTTCCACTTCAACTATAAGCAGAAAGAAAGGGTACAACTTACTTATGCAAGAATACGGTATGTAACATAAAAGAATTTTAAATAACTGTCAACATCAGCCGCGTTAGCGAATTAAAGCTTATTGTCCAATGTTAGCGCTATCAATGCAATTGGTGAGTGTTCTATTTAAGGATTTTGTTAAATAGTCGCCGTGCGAAAAGATAAATCTGTATGGCCAAAATCTAAACTTTAATAATGAGAATAATTTGATTCATTAAGGTCTGATGAAATTCTGGTCTGGCGAAAGACCTGGCTGTATGGTTATTTTTTGTGGTTTTCCTCATGTGTAACGTGAATATGAGCCAGGTTTTTTTCAAAAATTCTACACGAAAGCATCCCTTCCTTTAGGCAGACAGCCCTCGAGTACTTTGATAATAACAAAACAATTTAACCTAAACTAATAATCAATCACCGAAAATTCAATTTTCAAACTTATGTCCGCACTCGCGAATGACGGCCTGCCGATATAGTGGTTAATGACGTTAACTGCCGAGAAAATGGTTCATGTTCGAATTCCCGAGAAGACACGGATATTTGTCAGTGTATAGTGTCTGTACGGCATCAGAGCACTCAAAATGCACTGTAAGCTAAACGTCCTCTCGAGTGGTTAACGGTAAATGAAAAAGAGTTGGAGATCCTCGGACTGCCCCTAGCGTGTTCTCCCTCCAAATATAGGAGTCACAGTTATTGCGGTGAGACTACACCAGTGCAACCCTATGGTGAAATTCTAGTGTCCAGCCTAGTCATACCTATACCTGCACCTGTACTCGCTAATGCTTTCTTATATCTACACATCCTTGAATACTAAGCACTGGTTCATCCTTCGAATAGGTGAGCTTGACTGGATAATGTTGATGAGTAGAGTACTATCTAAATTTAAGATAAATATATATGTCTCAATATAATCTAAATGAAATTCAAAACATGCGTTCCATTTTAAATACAGAAATAATATCTCAGTGAAGGTCAAAATGCAAATTAAGCTAAAATTTAAAAGCATGTGGTTGTAAATCCTGCGTGCAATTAGCAGAAATCTTTAATTCACAATAGATTCTAAGAGTTACGATAGAAATTCCATGCTCTTGAGATGACAAAATTGTAAGCGTTTGAGACGGATATTTGGTACAGCATATTAAAATTAATGGAATTTTGAAATCTGCATATTTTTCATTGACGCACTCTAACATCTCCGTTTTCAATTCCTGAAACTTTTCTGTTGGATAGATCACAGACCATTGACAGCATATGCATTAATCTGATTTTTCAGAAATGATAGGGAAGACATAATTCTGCGAAGTCAAAGCACTGATATCAGATAATTCTCTTACAATTAAAAATGTTAAATAATGTTGTAGCTTTTTTAAAAACAATTCAGACAATATACTAATTATTGAATTCCTCTCAAATCAATGTTTTTAAATTTGTCTTATTCTTCTAGCAGGTAGTTCAGGTATTTCATGAATTGACAAATTTTGTTCCACATAAAAATTTAGCGATTTGGGGATTGAGCAACAATATGCCACTAATTTTAGTCTAAATTAAAATCTTTAGCCAGAGTTTGTGATAACATTCGAATTACATAATATAATTTCAGATGTTTAATTATATTTTGTAAAGGTATATAACTTCATTTCTTTAGTAACTGTATACTTACTGAAATATTTTCAATTGCTAGAAGTTTCCCTTATGTTAGTAAATGAAACAGTATGAATTTTCTTAGTGTCACTGGATTAAGCAATTAAAATGACATTGGTTATTAATAAGACCTATTAGTTATTAGTCAACGTCTTACATCTTCTACAAGTATTTATCATTTCTAAAATGTTTTACACTAAACATACAATTATGTTTTTTCAGTAATCAAGATAAAATGCTAGAAATCTAATTACAATGGCATGATAAAATTAGCTTTGATTACTGATTTAAGTGAGCTTAACAATATTTAGAGATTTAAATATGATCATAAATATTACATGAAAATTAGTGCTTTGCTGAAATAAAAATACATGCTCAAGTCTCAGAGATTTCAAAGGATAATTTCAGTGTCAAATAATAAATAATGTAACAATATATTTTTCCAAGGAGACTCGAGTTTTAGTTATGGCTTAAAATATGCAGATAAGGCGCCGTAAATTTTGACGGTGGTTTTCGTTAACGACATACCGTTATGCAATTAAGTGTTATTAGGACATCAAAGGAGCGCTGTTATGGTTTGTCCAATTAATCTTCATTAACGTATTTTTGTCTAATTTATTTTAGGGTTGTGGTTTAATGATTTCTTTCATAGGCTTTGCAATGGTATTTTCCACTATTTTATGCGATACAAACATCGTGCGCATAGCGATCTTTTGTTTCGAAAATAGATACCGATGTCTTCAGTTCTATATCTCCCGTTCTATTGGGCCGAATAAAGAAATTCAACTTGAGGTTTTCGTGTCTCGAAAGTGCGACTTAGGATACTTATTAGATGTATTTATAGCATTGTTCTAATATAGGTATTTTGACACAAAATCGGACTTTTTCTGAAATGACATATCAATTGTCTTCCATATTTCGATTCTACGACCCAAATTACGTCCAAATGCCAAGTTTTGTAAAAGTCGCACGTGTAATTTTTAAAAATTAAGCTCTGAAATTTTAGTTCCTTAATGTAAATTGAATCTTGATATATATTTATTAATATCTCTTTTTTTTTTATAAAACTTACTTGATTCCGTCTTCCAGAATTCGAAATTTAGGCTTAATCCAATTATAATTCGTACATTTTTTTATGATTTATTTTAAAATTTATAGTTTAAATATTTTTTAAAAATTTTTCCAAAAAATATTCCTTTTGTAATCTATAAAGTTTTTAACATCGTCAATAGCTATATTTCTAGGCACACCTGCAAAAAATTATAAATTTTTTTTCAAACTTTTCTAAGATATACCTGAATTTACATACTAGCGAGTTTTAAAATTTGGAATATTCGTTAGAAGAGATAATAACACCAAATATTCTTTACGCACTATGTTAAAATGATTTGAAATTATGAAAGATGACTTTATTTCCGCTCGTGTACAATTGAAAAAAAAAAAGGAAAATTGTTTGCTATAAATTAAGAAGTTCGCCAAGTGAATAATTCTTGGCGCAAACTCAAAATGCGCCCAGATTAATTTTTAAATTTCGCACCAAATTTTCAAAATTTAATATTTAGTCATAATTTAGGTCATATAATTGAAATATGGAAAAAAATTGGTATGTCATTTCAGAAATGTAAGATTTTTTGGCAAAATACCTAGATTAGAACAATGCTATATATAAATCTAATATGTTTCCTAAGTCACGGTTTCGAGACATAAAAACACAAGTTGAATTTCGTCAATCGGCCCAGTATAACAAATGATATAAAACTGTTCCCCTCACCTTTTTTTTTTTGGTTCCGCAGTGTACCTCGAATTCGATGATATTGTCAATAGGAAAGCTAACTGCCACTCAACCTTTTAGAACCACATAAGGAAATTTACACTCAAAATTATCAATACATGATTCTATTTGCAATAATTTAAGAGATTTTCAGTTTAAAAAGAAATACTGATCATCAAAAATTACAGCAACATTAATTCTTCATCTATATTTGATATACAACCACCGCTAATGACGATGTCTAGGCAAATCCAGAACAGTAAAAATAAATCTATATTACAGAGATTTTTTTTCTATATGATAAAATACCGAGAAATAATAGATTTCTTTTTACTTTTGTCTAAGTTTATGCATATATACGATAAAAATATGCAAAATAAAATCCTAATTTTAATTTTTAAAGCTCCTGAAATCTCCCATTTAATTTCATTATTTCCTCATTACATACTAAAAATTATTAACTTACTTATAACAATTCTTTCTAAGTTGTGTTATTTCAAAATTAAGCTTTGTCGTACAAGTCTTACTACAACGTGAATGAGGCAGATATTTACATAATGCTTCAACCGATATACTATTAAAATTTTAAATCAAAGCATTTTTCGCCACTAAAAATAATCTAGAACTATAACTTTAGTGACAGCCGTATTAGAATTTACGCATTTATGCTATCACTTGCTTGTCTACTATCATGTAACCATTTTTCATTCTTACATCAAATGGATTGCTATAGCAATGTGAAGAAATGCAATTGTAATTATTCAACAAAAAATGCATACAGATTTAGGTGTATGTTAGATATATTTACCAACTATAAAGGAAAGGCCCACTAACGGCCGAGCGGTAAAACCCGCTGAACCCGTCCGCCCGGGCTTCAATTACCAGTCAAAGGACTGGCTACATGGATATTTTCGTGCTTTTTCCCATGTGTAACGTGGATGTGAGCCAGTTTTCCTTAAAACGTCCCCAACGGGCACATCCCTCCTTTCTCTTGCAGTGCCTAATAGCGGACCCCGAAATAATACAGAATATAAAAACAATACAGGAAAGTTAATCAGCCATGATTGCTGCTACATCTTGCTGCAATATACTCCGTAATCATGCATTTAGGTCAACCATGCCTAAATTATTATTGCATAATATTATATATATATATGCTTCTTCATTTTCATATGTTACATTTTGCTCAAAAATGTCTATTTCTATTATATTACTAATTCATTTTTGTTAGCATTTTACACTTTTGCATTATTACTGAAATATTAATTAATAGATAAATCTGGTTGTGAAACATGCATTCATATCGCAATATAAATATAAGCGTATGCACAGATGTCACACTACAAAATAATCCACAATATACCAAACAGTCCGCATTTCAGAAGCATAATATTTCATTCTTTCTTTATTAAAGTTTTACTGAGCGTTCTAACATTCACTTTACAAATTTAATAATCGCATTCTTAAAGAAAAATAAAATATTCCAGAAATAGCAGTATTTCGTGTGTACCTAATTTGCATATAAATTAAAATATGAAATAATAAAATTTAAAAAAATAAAATAAAACGTGTATGGAACATTTGTGGATATCGATCGCGAATATTTTGACAATTATTAATTTAGAAGTCAATTAACAAAAATCAGCGTTATATTTTCACGTTTTCACAATGACAACTGCGAAAATTTACAAATATAACGCTGATTTTTGTTGCTTGCCTTCTAAATTGATATTTGTTCGGCGTGTTATTTTACCTTAATTATTTTAACAATTATCAAAATGTGAAAATCTATATCGTAAATAAAGTAAATACGCTTTTACAATCTTGATTCCTATAAAATTTTGATACAAATCCGTTATGAAAATTATATAGATCTCTCTATACCAATCCTGATAATATCCTAATTTGTATACATTTTCGTATAGAATTTTTTTGATTCAAATGAGATTTAAGTAATTTTTCTTTTATTCTGCATGAATTACATATATGTTCTGATTTCATGAACACATTTATACTTTTAGGAATGCGGGGGAGAAATTACACAAATAATTGAAATCATAGACAATGGTTATAGATGGTGCTGGTATAATTATATAGTAGAACAACAGATTTGCGGACTTTGAATAATTTGTAAATAATAAGACACATAATTTCATTTTCTTAAAGAATAATTTCTTAGAATTATTTTCGCTTTTCACATCACACTGGGTGCGACAAGCACAGCACAACTCTATATACACTTATCGCATTTTGAAGCAATGCAATGAACAATAAAGTGAAGTAATAAGTCGCGAGCTAGCCAAGCAAGAGATATTAGAAAAAGTGAATGCGTACTTCAGCGGGGTCTATATATAAGATAGGAAACTTTTTTTTAATGTTTTGAAAGGCGATTGGACAAATTTTACGGCAATGCATATTTAGTTATTTTATTACGTGACGCAGTTTAGAGGGGACTTAGCCAAACTAAAGTTAGTAATTTTGTGTTTCATACTTTTTTTCCTTACTTATATACGTTCGGTTTTCTATAAAAATATTATTTTCTTACATTTCAAATGAGAATACAACAGCATTTTAATTCACCTATTGAGGGATCTTTTTTAAAAGCTCTACCGAAGTTTGAGACGATTAATACCTCATTAATATAACCATCAGTTTAAGCGGAAAGATTTCGAAGCTCTCCATTTCTCCGTATATATCTTTCATGCTTGATTTAATTGCTTTTAGTAAAATAGTTGTATATATTTACTGGTTGCTTTTAATAAAATATTTCCATTTACAGTTTACATTAACTGTTATTTGTGCTTCATATGTCTTTCTTAAGTTGTAAACTCAGATTTCACTTGCAGATCACAGCCAATGGAAATTTAACATTTGTACATCTTATAGAATAGTAGGAAATGTCCGGTGATTGAAGAGACAAATTAAACGTAAGATCATTCATTCCAGAAATTTTATAACCGTACACTTCTCCCTGAAATTCCACTGGGTTGTTCCAACTGAATTTGAGCTTATCTAAGATTCGTATTACTTAACGCGTTTGGCAATGGGTCAAGTGATATCTAGGCTATCATTGAATCGCATTATCTTCAGTAAACGAGCTCTATATGATATGTCACCCGGTCCAGTGCACATGAATTATGTGTAGAATTGTACATTATTTAGATTAGCGCATCACCACATAATATTATCTTAATGAATGGTTATTTTGCACGATTGTAGCACTCTCTAACAACCGTTATGTTCACGATAGCCGCTTCGGCGGCCCGTTTTGTAAACGAAAGCACTGTATCAGTGCAGTCAGATCATGAGGGCAGTCTCACTAATGAGGGTAAAAGCATGATTATCACCCTGTTGTGACCATTTGCATACGTTATCTCAGTCGAGTTAGAGATTTGTTGCACTATAATATGGGCTTGCTGAATCTGAGAATATTTCTACCACAATTTTACTGTTTTGTCCTACGTCTCGCTCAAAAGGCTCACGAAGGAAAATCTTCAAAAAGAAGGAGGATAAAAGTACAATTTAGACGTTCTCCATATACGTATAATTGACATTTTGTATATATAGAAAAATATTTAAGATGCAACTGAAACTCTGGAAACAAATTCATGTAAACTTACTTAAAGCGGCCTACGATTTTATCTGCGCAGGAACATGAATAAATAATTAAGCTAAGCTATGTAATTATTTCTAACGTTTCTGAGCTCTGTGAATTTGCCTATGTTCTACTATGTAAATTTAGGGTAGATTCACAAAATAAACTTAAGGATATCCGAAATTTTAAATTTACATATCTTTTTAATGGTTCATAATTAACAGATATTATCTAGACTTTTTGCAAAGCCTTAGTCAAATGAATGTATTCTGCGGTTTCTGAATGTTAAGATAATATTAGAAAGTTTATGCTAACCACTGCAGCTATATGAAGACACAGACAGAATGTTTCTAGGCTTAAAATGGCAATATATCTGCTAATATAGAATTTATGTAAAAAAGTGGTATACCTTATGATTTACTTCATTTAAGAAATAAGAGAAACAAACAATTGTGGCATATGTTGGCATTTTTTTACCTCGTGAATCAAAGACCTGCGTCAAATCGTCCTCGAAGTCGGTAAAATTTTATTCAAAATTTGCGTACGTTTCTGCTTAAATTTTAATTTCATACTGAAGTGCTTTTATCCCAAATTTGAAACAGGAGAATAAACTGTTTTGACCATCCTAGCATTTCTTCGTATTTGCATTCATAAAAGCAGCAAAGCAACAAGTTTGTGTTTAGCGAAGACTTTAGATAAGATTCAAGACCTGAGTCTAGTCTAAGTCCACACTAACACAAGGTTGTTACTTTGCTAATTTTTGTTTTAATTTGGTGTTTTCTCTTCTGTCTTCATTGCATTTATATTTTTCATATCATCAAAACGAGTGTTTTCCTTGATTTGTATTTCGACGAGAGGTGGCGGCCACCGTTATCTGCTAGGAATGGACAGATAATTTTACATCCATCATCGCCTTAATTTATTGATTCAGTTCTACTAGTTTTTAGAATTCCATTATATAATGTATCTAATAGTTACATTATGTCTTGTCGGTGCCAGAAGGACTATAAACTGGCTTTCAAATAAATAAGCATGAGATGGTAAAATCAGCAAAAATCCAAAAACAAATATATGATCAATATGAAATTCCACATGAAAGTTACAAATGTGTTTGTCCATAAAGCTAAACGAGTATTATTTGTACAGATGAAAATAATATTTAATTTTACGTAAATTATTTTATGATATCTCATTTGGTTGCTAAATAATATGTTTAATATTAAAAAAAGGAACTTACGGAAATAAGGTGAATGACCACCTTGGGCCTTCACACGAACTTTGCAGCTAATGCCCTGATTTCAAAGAGTTAATATACCATCGCAAAGGCTAGCAATGGTCATTTTCAATTAAAGCAGTTTTTCACTATCTGAATACAGCTGAAAGAGAAAAAAGAGGCAGAAATAGCACCCTAAGGTAGCGTCCAAAAAAAATAAATTAGGTTAAGATTAAAGGAATAAGGCGATCATCCCGTACGACCAAATCATGGCTCGGCAGGGACAGGCATTACCATTCATAAAGAGGAAATTAGAACAAACTGCTACAGTGTACTGTGGTAAGAAAGGTTACGTCCCCATAAACGCATCCGTCACACAACTGTCTTTAAAATATGCACCTAGGTGCGATATTCCATTGAAATTTCAGCTCCCGCTATGATAATGACACCGCGGAATGCGTGCCGTTTGTTAAAACTTTGGACCTTACTCCGCGAACGTAGTTCTTTTACACTGTTTTTACATTTGATTTCTGAACAGATCAAGAATCGTCTGTGAATACTACAATGCGCCAAACTCAGTCATTTGAAATGTCGAAGACACCATTTTAATTTTGTGCATTTTAATCATTGGTCATTCAGTAAAATACGAGCAATAGATACTCTGGAGAAAAGTGTCCTCATTTGAAGTCTTTGGCACGCGTTACTGATGGTTTCTTACCATATGACTCTACGACTATGCATGTAACAGTGTGGATCACGCTTGTGGATTCTGCTTGGCTTTTATAGCCGCATACTTATGTTCAGAAAGGTTGTAACGCTTGTTGTTGTTTGACTAGTTTGAATTATTTCCACATACGAATAATCAATGTCTTTGATTGGCACTGATTAATCTTTGATTGACATTGAATAATCTTTGATTGACTGTCCCGGTTCAGTGCGGCCGACAACAAGCAAGCGCTCTCTATCTGTTATTTATCTTTTGCTAACCACAGAAACAAGAACATCATCAAAATGTATCTTACGAAAGTTATAAATACTTCGCATCTACATTCAAAGGAACCTCTTCAAATCTTTCAGAATATCGAAGTCTTAAGCAACTGCCTAATTATCATATGTTTGGACAGTCAGTACGATATTTGCATACTGCTATTTGCTTCCACAGCGATTTTTAACTACTGAACTGTACGTTCGAAAATTACTAATTCGCTTTGAATTCTTAACTTTTAGAAACTCAGTGTATTTTGCTTAATAAAACATTTCAGTCAGAGTTAAAATAATAAATCCAGGGTACTGGTGGACTTACAAGTTTCGAGAAAGTAGCTTTTTATATCTAAAAACAGTGATACTGGAAGTGTGTTTTTTTATAATAAAGATAAGAAACGTTTGGGTAGATAATGTACATTAAGCTCTATACATAATTTGCGAATGTTTGTATATAATTAAGATAAACGTATTTTAGAATGCTAGAAAAAATAATCCAGGCCACATTAAAAATTGAGTTCAGTAGGAAAGCGGAGAGTTAATATAAAGAAATGGAAGCAAAAAATTCATTCAGTATAAATACTCTGAATACTAAAAGCTAGGTTATTTTCGGTATGTTTGAAGACATACAGAATGCGAAGGTAAAAAATTGCATTAATGAAAATATTTAAAAAATTGCAAAAATGACTTGATTTTAGCCTAAAATATCTGAATCTTATTAAAGATTTCTACTTTTTCTTCTTTAAATTTTGCGATCATTCATTAGAGTTTTCCGCTAAAACCGCAACATCGTACATAGTTAAGAATGGGCTGTTAGGGCGAATCCCAAACGTCTGGTAATGGTCTGTGTACTAAATTGCGTACTACATAGTCTGGAAATGTACTATTCCATGAAAAGGCAATTTGGATCATTCGAATATGGCAACGCTTAGGACTACTATCTATTTAATGGTGGTGATACCTTCGTGGAGACTTTCTAAAAGAATCTGGCTCGTATTGACGTTTCACGGGGTAAAAACCACAAACATCAACTCTACAACCAGTCCGAAAGCCTGGGTTTGAACCAGGGTAAAATTACTACATATCAGAGGCCTTAACACCTGGACACTGTTGAGATCATACGATAAGAAGAATTTTGCCTATAATTGAATAACGCACCATGTAAAGTGAAAGATCAGATTATGCGTAGAATGCAATTTAAATTAGAGAACGAAATATCTGGAACCAGAAAAGTGATAATTTCGTATGTTGCTTTCTTACTTTACTCACTTCTCAATTTCCATTAGCCTGTTACAATGTTTTAATTGGGAAATCGCACTCTGATTTTCCTTGGCTCTTGGTTTCTATAAATATTATGGTGACTATAAATTATATAAATCAGCGTTCAATTTCACGCTAAATGTTCTCTTGTAATTAATTTGCATTTATTCATTACCATTCGTCTGCAACGCGCTTTCGTCACTTTGGATTAGTCAACATGTCATCATAGAATTCTGTGTCTAAAATTTAACTTACCCAGAACTGTTTTAAATATTCATTCTTAAGCGGATTGTATTATTATATGCCTTTATATGGATACCTTAAGTATTCTAAATTTCTGAGCAAGTAAAATTATATTTAAATATTGTTTGTGATTTTTTGAAAAAAAAAATAATTTGAATCCATTAACGTTCTAGCAAAACGAAACTTCGCAGTTGTCTCTGGACGCTATTTGGTTAATGGCAGTAAACAAATTACATTATTTCAGCTTGATTGATAAGAAATTTAGAAAACTAATAATACGTCTATGCAACATAGACGCGAATTTAACAGAAACGTATTTCTTGATTTTGAAGGCCTCTGCAAGGACCGCCAATTAATGATGTCGATAGCTGTTTATTACCACATCATCTGTTCCATCAAGCTATGGGTCTGAGTTCACGAGTTCTCTTCTCAGCATCAGTCAAAAAGATCAGCGAACTTCATAGGCACCTTCAATTGCAAATATCGCCATTAAAATACAAAACTGAAGAGATCAAAGTGCAACTGGTTCATAACGCCAAATAAAGATGTCGCTGCGAGACCAACAGACAACTTGCTGCTACCGCATCAGCAAATACTGCTGTGGCGACCCTACGATGAAACCGATGTTCTTTGGTCGCCTTTCCTACACAAACAACTGTGTCTCACGCCCACGCAGCAACGTTAAACCAACCAACTGCGTCACAGCGACACTGACGACTAAATGCTCATGCTTCGCACCACAGACTAAACCACAAACGAAACACAAACGAAAGCTCAAAATGGGCTTGCTCTGGTTCCTATGCGAGATGCTTAACAAAATATCGCATGCTCGAAATCAAGGCCCTGGTAGAAATCTGTAGGGTATGCCAGGGGACCAAAGAATGATTTTGCTAAAATCACTCGCATCAACGACAGCTTAGCAAACATCACCATTGAAATACCTAACTGAGCAGACCAAGGAACAGTGGGCTCACAGTCACAGACGACCACCTAAACCGACAAGACCAGACACAAATCAACTTTCGGCTACCACACAAGTGTATATCGCCGCAATTTCTGGCTTTAGTAATTTCTGGCTCATTTAATAATGGCAAAGTACTAGCGGGCTCTCTCCCAAATAGGCGATGCCTTCTTACAGAACTTTTTAAGGAAAAGTTATGGTTATTCCCATGATAACCATGGAAACCATGGAAATGAGGATAACCATGGAAACGTTCTTGCAGCCAGGCTGTTTGCTGAGATTCGAACCCCGGATCGAACTACCAGTGTGCAGCGGAGTCGCGTTGCCGGTGATCTTTTTCATTCATTTCTGACTTAATTACTACCCATGCTTCCGCAGAAAGTCCTCTAGGAAGGATCTTTATCTTTTGGCCGATATCCTTTGCATGCTTTCTTTGTATCGCTAACGAACTGACATATTCAATTAGGGAATTGAGCTAATAAAAAGAAATATCTTAGTAATTTTACAGAAATTTATAAATTAATTAGCAAAAAAAAATGTGTTTATTTCTTGAAACTGTTCATAACAAAAATCCTAAATCATCGATTTCATGAAACCTTTAAATCTTTCAAATTAAGTCAATCGTTAATTTCGTTAGTAATGAGAGTTCGTTGTAAATATTGTTAATAACAATTGTTCCAAAATTGTTAATTTTATAAAAAATTGCAAAGGTGAATGGATGTTTGTTAGAATATACTCATTTTTGCTTAATCTCCTTTCATTTGACTAATCGTTACTATACGACAAAGTGTGCTCTTCTTGACCAAGATCAACCAGCAGTGGTGACACCGACGTTCTTGACTTCGTCTGAGCAGAGAGTGCTGAACACCGAATACGCACGGCATCAATGTTCTATACCGTGTGCCGGCACTGGCAAGTTGAATAACTAGTGCTTAAATTCAAAACTATAGAAAGAAGTATCCTTAAGGGATAAAATGATGGTACTCCGCACCAGTGGGTATGAGGATAAAGGGGATAAAACCCGTGAGGAAACAATGAGAGAATTTAACCTAACACCTTACTCAAGTAAACAAGTGGCCCAAGTAAACAAGTCGCACAAGTAACACAGTCAAGTAAGTCATTTAAACACTTTTAAGAAAATAAGTATAAATTGAGTATACACACCTAGTTCAAATTACGTTCAGAACTAATTTTAAGCTACGAATATGCAAAAATCATGGTGCAAATCAGACTATACTCTCGGTAATTATGGATTTCAAAAGAACATTAATAGAAATAAGTAATATCTTTTTCCATTAACAAGTTTATGTTCGACAAAATTAAAGGATTTTCACAAATGCTATTAATTAGAGAGTGAAATTATAAAATTGCAGTTATTTTTAGATCATTCCTTTAATCTGTATATCTATTAAAGAATCCATTATACTGCACTTGATCACAAAAATTTTACGAGCCCATTAACTCCCCAGTAGTATAAAGTAAATACGCAGAATCTACCTAAATATAATTACAAAATTTATTAAACTAAACTAACACCACTAAATTTAAAGAAAACTGCTAAATATTGCACTAACTAGACTAGTAAGCAAACAACTTCATCTCCTGACTACACCCATCCAAAACATAACTATTGCACTTATACCGGGGATGTTGTCACGCATCGAAACCAAGATTAATTAAGGCATTAAATGAAGCATTATTGCAAGGAATTGTAAGTATGAAATTAAATTTTAATCTTAATATTTCTCAGCACATCTTTCTTATAATTTAAATTTCTCTTTGATTTTAATTTAAACTTTTAGCTAACACTTTCTAATGTTATTCTTTAACCTAATTAAGGAAACCAAATAAACTTATCTGAAACACAAGTCTTTGAATCCGTGAACAGCTGCATATTACAACGCCGAGAGAATACGGAAAGAAGCAGACACAATTCCGCTATAGTAAGAGAAGTTAACATGAGTCGAAGTCGCTAGTAGACCAACTGATGAACCAATACGCAGCTGAATTTAGTACTAGAACAGATGTCGACCGATGATTCCATTTACATGTAAAGCTGCAAAGCCGGCATACCTTAAGTAGACGAGCTCTGGATGCACATAGCATACTCTACCAAACCGCGAGGAACGTAACTGGAAATGGAATATGAAAAGTCTCAAATCCGTAGACAACAGCCAAGGTGACATGGCTTGAAAATTCTAACCAGAACCTCTCAGGGAATTCATTGTAACGAAATAGAAATCCAGTTTCTGCGTAACGATGCTACAGAATTTTTTAGCAGGATGACAGCAGGGCGATATGAAATTTTCGCACTTGAAGAGGGTAAATGCATTTCCAAAAATCTTCAGAAAAGCCATAGATGCGTCGAAGGAAAATAATCTTGAAGAGCGACGTTATGCTATCGCCTCCATCCTTTTTAAACCAGGCGATTCAACCTTACTCAATCACGAGAATATGAACAGGAACCGTGCAGCGGGAATAGAGAGCTCTCCGAGGGCAGCAGTCCGATTTTAATCAAACAGACCCCAGATTCCTAGAAAATCCCTCAATATGGGGAGAAACACATCTTCAAAATGCCAAGAAGAAAACAGTAGAAAAAATTCCGTTTTTCCCTCAGTACTTCAAAAAAATTCACGCTTCAGACCCCTAATCGCCAAGTTGTGCCTGAAAAAGCAACAACCCCTTTTCCCGCCCAAATCACCTCACCGCAAGCCAGGAAAGAAGAGTGACTTTGGCACTAACAACTATCCAAAATGACGATTTCAATCACCCACAAAAATTTTAGACAGAACAAAGGAACTTAAACAAATATTTGGGCACAACTTCTAATCTAAAAACGTATCTAACAACACTAGACTCATATGAAAGACAAATTTTGTCTGCTTAAGTAGTATAAGATTCAAATATAAGCAATAATTTTTTACCAATGTCAAGCTCATAGCCGATTTCGTCTTGGCCCCTACTAAAGCCAGAAGTAGTGGTCACCTAATATGTGCCTCCTACAAAGGAACAGACAATTACAGCCATACCTACTCCGAGATTCGAAATCGGGCTCTTTGGCATTGCAGTCGGCTTCCCTAACCACTATACCGTCCGGCCACCGCAAGCAAAAATATTAAGTGTTTTTAAATCACAATATTACGCAGAATTTTGACCAGATGCTATTGTCTCCCTGCCCGATTTACGCAATGAAAATTGATGCCAGCAAAACCCAATTTATAAAATTGAATAACTACTATCTTGATAAAACAAGCGCCATGAAGTTGAAATTTTGAATAGTGATAACTAATATAGTTTTAATTAATCAGAATTAAGTTAACTGACTACACAGCTAAGATTCCTCAGTGTTATGAAGACTGGAAAAGAAATTTTTTACCTTAAAAGAGCACAAACTTGTCTGTGAACTTACCTCGATTTAACCTTTAAGCCTGCGAGAGGACTGTTGACTCAGAATCCAGCAGAAAAAAAAAGCGGAGAGGAAAGGAAAGGCAGTTTAATTTTTGTTACATTCGTCATCTCTACAGAACAAATTTAATACAGATTTATTTCGGCTTCAAGAGGAATAATACAAAATTCTAATTATTTATAATTCACAATTTGGGTCTTATCCTAGCACCTGGCTCGATAAATTTCACGAACTATTCTTTATATCCAATAACAAATGGAAAACTCATAGATTCAGAAAATTACCGCTCTCATCCTGTATAATCGGAGAATATCATTTAAGTTCTTAGTAATACCAATCTTTATTCGATTAACTAATTTTCTTATTTGTATTTTAAACGCCTCCTATTTATATATTCTGCTGAACGAAGATAAAAGTGCAGGGAATATAGGGCACATATTCACGTAATGAAAAGCGTTAATTAAAATAAACCTAACAGAGATGTGCCTTATATTAATATTTTTTGTATCTTAAATATTCAAGTATTTTTGAATAAATGAGTAAAAGTATATTATTTGTAATATCTTAATTTAAGTTTTAAAAAATCATAACTGGTTATTATAATTTAAGTTGCTTATATAATATAAAGTGATACAATGATAAAGTTACAAACTCATTGTCATTTGTATCTGCACGTATTACGCGGAGAAATAAATTCGTACAAAGAGCAAGGTCTACTTTTCTTTGTATAATTATTCCTCAGCTAAACAAATAATACTTCATACCATACTTAAACGTTTGATGTGCAACATGTAATTCAAAAATTCTTCATCCCATGGAAAAGTGCTTTTCAAATAGATTGTGTACATTTGCTTAGAGGTAGAGCTGTCACTAAGAAGTTCATTCCAATGGGTTTTCAACACACAAAAATGACTTTTTCTATACTTTCTGAAAGGGAAATATTTTTAAAAATATTCCAAGATTTTTTTCCGCCCTAAATGCCTGCTTTCCGTAGGGAAGACAAATTGATAACATTATGAATTTCTGCTGGCTGTCAAAGTATTGTACTTTTGATGTACACATTTAATAACGAAGTTCCTAAATATTTCATCTTGTTTTTTCAAAACTATGCACTTTCTCTCTTAAACTACTTTTTTATACTACTGTTTTCATATTTTGTATTGGGGTTAAAACATATTTAATAAGTAGATATTTTGAAAAAATCAAAAACGTTGAATTTCAATTCGTGAACTTGATTTTACTGTTCAAATTCATATTTTCTCCTTTTCATACTTAGAAACAATGCAATGTAAAATATCCCTGATATTAACTAGCATCCCAAAGTAAACCAATCAATTTTTACTAATTCATGTTGTTGCTAACATGACAGATAAGAATTTCTTGCTGTGAGTTATCTTCAAGATTTAGCATAATCTAGGTCAACTCCATGGCTAAGAAACAAAGTGTTGCGGCTGCCTATGGCGATAATCTGAGCCACTTTTATAGATAGCAGTTGAACTTTGCTCTTATCCGTGCCAGTTTTCCTGGAGACCACCTCGGATAATGGATCCCGGGATTTCCTTCGTTCTTCCTCTACTTGTAAACTTTTGATGGGACTTTAGACTAGATCAGTGTTTATCAACCAGTTTCGTTCTTTGGACCCCTTCACTCTTACTAGAAGATCATCCCTTTTCTCTTTTCCCAAACTCAGAAAATACCTGTGCATTTATTTCAATTTCGATTTTTTTTAAACTAAGCATCGAAAATGTGTAGAAAATGTTGATAAATAATAAAGCTTCAATAAAAATAGTTTTTTATGCATTCATAAACTTTATTAACAGCCAAATAACAGGTTGACCGCATTCCCCCCTTAAAGTACGAAATTTCCCTGGGCGGTAACTGGACACTGGTTGAGAATTTCTTGGCCAGACGGTATTTATGTGACGGTGTATCGCCATGCTGCATAAATACCGCGCATTTGCAAATATCCATGTCATGCCCGCACCTGACACCTGAGGACAATGTTGGCTGACCTACCACAATGCCGAAAACAGGATGCTAAAAATATTATTCAATTTGGATAACGTCTACGAACGTTTATTTTAATACAGTAATCCATAGGACAGATCACTGCTTAAGAAAGAGATGTATTCGTGAAGATGTTCTAAGGAAAACTGTCTTAAATTCACGTTATATATGGGAAAAACGCGAAAAATTACTGAAACAAATACTTACTTAATCAAAGCTTGATACGGCGGTAAATGAATGCGAATGGTTTGGGTCTATTAAATATATGTCTTGTATTTTACTTCAACTATATTCTGCGATATGACAAAATGATATTTAGATGCGTACGTACTTGCTGAACAAATCCAGAGACTTAAAGATTGAACTTCCTGTAAAATGAAAGCGTGGCGGCCATAATTTCATTCAAATTAATATCTTATTTTAATTGAAGTATAAAATTTACCTAATATTTAAGTTCCATTTAAATTCGCACCTTAAATACGATATATTTCATAAAACAGAGTTAAATACTAAGTGAATGCAAAAAATATACTTTTGAGCGAATTCGAAAATCAAGATTTCTCTGCGTAGGTAAATTAAGGAAATGCCATTTAATATTAAAAAAAACATCATTACAGTACACCATTAAGAGTAAAATTACTTTCTTAAGGTATTAAGATTCCAATTTTTTATAGCAGAAACAAATTAAGTTCTGACAAAGAAAGGTATTTTGAAAAACATATTTTTGTCCAAAGGGGCACAAGAGATTTTAAATTTTGCACATAATTGCATTAATTTCAGTTTTAATACATGAAAAAATTCCCCTATTGATTTCATCAAATTTATACTTTATAAGACGAACAATTTAATTATAGAAGGTGAGAGCGTGGCTCCCCCTCTCTAATCCATGATTGAAAATAACTCTACTTTCTTCATTTAGTTCGTTAAGAATTATTTTCTTCGGAAAAGAAAAAATGAAGATGTCTTAAAAAATTTTCAATTAGAGGATGTCAAATATTGTTGGAGATGTGGTGTCTCTGAAATTTCGAAGTCTTCTGGTTTTAAAGAATTTGTAAGCTTTTGCAAATATTATTACTATGTGTTCTTTGCTAGAAAGCAAACTTGATTTTGAACGATATTCCGTTGAAAATGATGTTAATTCTCAAAATCATCTAAAACTTCAGAGATTTATTGGGTAGAGAGAATATTATTTGAAAATTAAAGCTTTTCCGTACGCTAAATAAAATAATTTTCTGTAAGCTGGTTATCTATATGCCATAAATCACCAGTTTCATTAATAAAATTTTGCAACAAATCAATGAAACACTTGTAAATAGTTCTTCAAATTATATACCGTATTGCATTTTATAATATTTAGTATGCACTGAAACACTTTATATTGTACCTATGAATAATTTAGTGTTTACGCATGCCTTTCATGTTCTGTAGCGGAAACATATGGTACCCAAAATTCGTTGACACAAAAATTACGCAGTTGATAACTAGGAGCAAATTGTTAAATCAAGGAATTTAATTTTAACAATTAACAATTATGTCATCAAGATGTCCATTAAGGTTCAAAGTTAATAAATTCCAAAAGCCAGTATAAAATCTTTTACCAGTTTAAATAATAATCGGGAGAACTGAAAAAAATCATTTCACGAATTCCAAATAAAAAGAAAATTAAATGAGATTGCTTTGGGTTTTTAGGTGAGACAGTAAACACACATTTAAATCAAACAAGTACTTCAGCAAATCTAAATCCAAGTTATTTATTATTAGATATCAATCAAAATGATAGTTTACAAGAGTTACCCACTCCGGGTCAGGAAATAAACATATTAAGCAACAAAATTCTTCCGTGTAACAATCATTTAAACCTTCTACCTATTGTTCAACTTCTTCCAATCTCCACAGCCTGTTCAGGCCAAGGCTGTCTCTCCACGTTTCCTCCACTTGACCTGATTTGGCGCAATAGCCCTCCATCGGTTAACTCCACTTAACCTTAGGTCTTCCTCGACTTCATATCCATCTAGTGGAAGATCTTCCTTTTTGTGTTATTCCCTCGATTCTAGAAAAGGTTATCTTTTTGGTTGGAAATGCATCGTCTTACCTAAACACATGGCCTAACCATCTGATACGAGATGCTTTTACGACTCTCACAATATCAGTTTCACCATATTTCCTATATTTTCGATATAGTTCGTGGTTATAGAGAATCCTTCACATGCTATTTCGTTTTAATTATCCAAAGATCTTTCTTAGGAATTTTCTTTCAAAAGTTGATATCAGGTCTTTCTCTGCTCTGATAAGTATCCAACATTCATTTCCGTAAAGGGCAACTGACCGTATTACAGTTTTATATAAGTTTAATTTAATTTTTATGTTGATTAGTTTGGATTTAAGTTATTTTTAAACCTGTAGAAACATCTATTAGCCATATATATTCTACGTTTTTTCAATTTTTATATCGTTGCAATTTGTGATCAATGTGTATAGATATTTAAAGTGTTTTACGGTTTCAAAGGTACAACTGTTTATCTTTAAGGGGGATAGATCTACAGTTTTATTAGATGCAATCAAAAATTTAGTTTTGTCTTCATTAGGCCCATCATTTTGGCTGTATTTTCAAATGACACAAATGCTTCAACCATAGCCCGTTTTGATCGCCCAATGATATCAATATCATCGGCAAAAGCCAACAGTTGAATAGTTCTGTTCAAGATGGTTCACTTGGGATTATTTTAGAGTCTCTTATGGCCTTTTTAGAGCTATATTAAGTAGGCAAGACAGTGAGTCTCCCTGTCTTAATCCTTTCTCAGTATAAAAAGTTTCTGAAAGATATATTTTTATTCTACATATCACTTTTTTAAGAGTCATCCTTGCGAAGCTTATCAGTTTCTTCGGGATATTAAATTCGACCATCGCTTCAAGTAGTTTTTCTCTGTTCATACTCTCATAGGCAGCTTTGAAGTCAACGAACAAATGGTAGGTGTCAATGTTATATTCTTTAGTACTTTCCAAGGTTTGTCTGACAGAATGCAATTGATCAGTTGTTGTTTTTTCCTTCTGGAATCCACACTGCCAACTCTCAATAACATTAGAAGTATATGTAAGCAATCTTTTATACAAGATAGTGGAGAAGATTTTATATGCTGAATTCAGTAACTCCTCTGTAATTATTCAACCAATTATACAAACTATACAATCAACTGTAGCATATAATAATTAATATCATATATTGTTATATAAAATCCATATAAGAAACTTAGTAAAATAGTGATTGTATTGACATATATATATATGCCTCAGATAACAAGAGCTCAACACACAGAATCAGTACTACTACTTTTTTTAATGCTTGAGTGCTTGATTCTTTTCAGTGGAGGAAAAGAGAAAACAATATCTGTTAAGCTCTCTTGTAAAGAAATTAATCACTTAAGTGCGCATAACTCCTGATACACTTAACGTAACTTAATAAAAGTAGGTTCGATACAAAGGCAAAATTTTTCTACATCAGTTATAAACATTTCAAATGAAAGCAACAATATTTAGTATTTTTAAATTACAAGAATTACTCCGAAATTTGACCTAATCTCACTGTCTGTCCTACAGAGCTGAGTGACAAAAGTTGAAAAAAACGGACTTTAAAAATTTCTTCCGAAAACACCAGTAAACAAATGAAAAACAAACACCCTTAATTAAAGAACATAACAGTTGTGCAGTAGAAATTCAGAATATTTGATACAAAGTTTAATTAATTAGATATAATTTAATTGACTGTACAATCTTACGCCGAGAAGGAAATAATAACTTTAGATATAAAATCTTTTAATAAATTTTAATATGAAAGATGTATTAAATCGAAACTTTGTGAAAGAACCTTTCAGTTAACTGAATTGTCTTCTGGTGCACAAAAATACCTAAAAGCTCATTCTGAAAGTTAACTTGTTACAAGTATTCAAAAGTGAAAATCGTATTGTGAGAAGGATGCATAGATATTACTTGTGTGGTTTAGCCCAGGGGGACCTGTCTGGGAATGCAATCGGGAATATTTCATAACAGAGAACAAATCCTGATGGAACCAGCTCACATTATTACAGGAGGTTTCACACTCCAAGGTCACGCCTATGGCTCTAGGGATAAAACCTCTTTCACCAGGATGGGAATTTGGGCGCCATTTGTTGCCTACCAAAGGAGGAAACCCCCAACCCGTATTTAGAAAAGAAACAGCGACGTCGCGATAGTCAAAGTTTTGGTTCGAAGAGCGAAAGGGTTTTTTCAGGAGCGTTTTGGTGGTTTGACTTTCCTTCTGGGGCTACAGGGTACTTGCTTGAAGGGACTATGAGCTATCTTAGTGTGATTTCCTCTGTAAACAAACGGGTGGGCACCTGGGCGTAGCCCTATTCCAGTATAGCAATTGTATCTTTTTTCGAACGTTGAAAATAGCATTGTACAATTTCGTAGAAAATAGGAATTCAGTGAGTAATTGAGGCGCGAAGAGATAGCAGTTTTGACATATTCAGAAGTAATGGCAGAGTTCACAGTAATTATTGAGTTCATGGCAATTATTAAGTGGATAAGAAGAACTGAAAAAGTTGAAGAAGCGGTGAAGACCCGGAACTTGTTCAGCAATCAGGGAGTAACCAGGAGCTTGCAAGTCTGCTTTTGGTTGTGGATTAGGCTTTTTATTGGGTAAGGTGAGATTGGCAGTGGGCTAGAGATAGGGGCTAGGTTCTCCTCACTTCTGTACTAATTAAGTTACTGGCCGAATGAATGGGAGGGAGAAGATGGAAAAGTTAATATAAGCCTGCAATTTGTTTAATTAATGAACAGGAGGGATTAAAAGTTTAAGTTTTTCAAATTATTAGTGCTGAGTCATACATTTTGATATATTAATATGCAGTATAGATTTATTAAGGAATAAATAGTGAGTTTTGAGTTTAGGTGAAAAGAGTGAAGTTAGTGAAAAGAGGAAAGAACTCTATAATACGTTCTGAGGATGGTTTTCTGCCTTTTCCTGTGTTCTACTTAATTAGTGTCGTAGCTTAGAACTGGAATTGTTGGGTTATTTGCCTTGTGTTAATTTTTTTTATAACTTGAACATCAACTATTAGCGGGATATTGCATTCCTAGTGAATGCGTCGTTACGGACATACCATGGACAGTTTGCCAGTTGTCTCAATGTGCGTTTTGGGACTGCTGTAATTTTAGTAAGATACTTTTGCAAATATAACCCCAGACTGGACATGCACATGTAAGAATGTGTCGCAAAATGGCCTTTTAAATGAGTAATTTTTGATCTACTGCTAAAACGCTGTTTGAAGAGGGTAAGGGGCTTAAGTGTAGATTTACTAGCTCGAAACTTCGTAATTATGTGCTTAGTGTGGGGCTTCCATTTTATGTGATGATCTAGAATTACAGCTAGGTATTTGACTATCTTGGCCCAGGGAATACGAGTATTGTAGAAGGATTCCATCAATATTCAGTTTCCTTGTAAGCGTGACAGCAATAGTTTTTTCAACATTGATTTTTATCTTCCATTTGCTGACCTACAACGCTAGTGCATGAATGTATGTTTGTAGGTGTTATATAGCTGAGCTAATACTAGATGCGTTTTGAGTGAGGATCGCAGTATCATCTGCGTACATAGCAAGTGTTGTTTTCTGTGTGGGGCGGGATATCGTTCGTGTAGATATTGAAGAGTAAACGCGCAAGAAGCGCCTTCTGGGGACGCTTGCTCAGATTTAGTGGAAAATGTATTTTTGATCCGAACTAGAAAATATCTATCTGTGAGATAGGAATAAACTGTTGTAATGATGTTTTCTGGGAAACCCAGAGTGATTAACTTGTAAGTGAGTCTATCGAGGCAAGCACGATCAAACGCCTTAAATATATCTAGGAAAATTGAAGCAGTGTTGATTTTTTCTTGTAAGCCAAATAAAATCATTTCTGCGACACGATATAATTGATGAACAGTAGAATGGTATTTTCTGAACCCATACTGCTAGGGATCAAAAGTCCTTGGTTTTCGGCATAATTATGGATGGCTTTGAGAATAATAAATTCAGCAATTTTGCAGCAGACAGGCCAGAGGTTAATGGGACGATAGTCTTCTGGTTTGGTGGCAGTTTTTCCGGGTTTTGGAATTTGTGCACTGACCGCAGTTTTCCTCTAACGAGGGATGTAGCAAAAGTCCACAATATACTGTATGATTCTAAAAAGTCTGCAGGTCATCATAAGTCCCATCTTCTTGATCATCTTGTTGGTAATATTGTCAATTCCCGGACTTTTTTTTTAGGTTCTCAATATAGCTAAGAACGTTTGACGTATTAACTGCGATGCTGCTGTTTGTTTGTGTTTGTGAAGGAAGGCGTGTAATTGTTTTCGTAAGCGTGTGTCCTATTTGTGTATTCGGGTAGCATCTTTTCTACCTTGAAATGGCTTTCCATACTGAGGTATCATCGGTAGTAAGTCCTTCAAGGTAATTAGCCTAGCGTTTACTTGCATGTTCACTATTAAGAGTTCTGAGCTCCTGATGTAGTGCGTTTAGGATTCCTTTATCAGCCTTCAACATTGCCATACCTTTCTTGCATTATTTCTCTTTTTTACTAGGTCTTTTAGGTTTTAATTATGCTTGATTCTTTTCTTCAGAAATTCATTTTGTGTTTGCATGATATGCCGTGCAGATTTCATTAGTGAAATTTTCTTCCAAAATGTATAACTCATCTCTTGTGTGATATGTACTGTTAGTGCTGTAAATGTGGTTTAGGGCTTTGGTGTAATTAGACCAATTTGTAATAGCGGCTCTTTGTCTGGTGTGCTATGGCGACTAACCTTCAGTTCGATGGTGACTGGGTTGTGATCCGAAGATAATTCATCTAAGGATTGAATGCTGGATGGGGTTTTGATGTTTTTAAGAATGAAAAATTCCAGCGTAGAGGCTGAGTTAGGGCCATAGGGTGTTAGGGTGAGCGCAGGTGAAATATAGAGATTGGCTGATGTGTCACAGTTATAAACACATTTTCCAATACTATTAGTGGAATTGCAATTCCACTAATAGTATTGGAATTTTTTAGGGCCTTGCGGAATATTACTTCTGGGTTTTGGAAATTTAACACAACCTTTGTATGAAGCTGGGTGAGAATTTTGGCTATTGGCGCAGACAGGGTTTCTGCGAAACATTTTTGTTGGCATCAGTTAGTTACGTGTTCGCCAGCGCATTTAACACAATGAGGCGCGAGGAAACAGTTTTCTGAAGAGTGATGCCATTTCTGGCAATTGTGGCATTATGGAATGAGATTCTTATTAACGTATTTTTTCTTTGAAGTATGAATAAAGGCATATGTGTGATATCGTAAATTTGGTTAACGTTTGCTGTGGGAAGAATTTGGATTTGTAAAAGTGGCATAATTTGTCTCGTCCTGTTACGTGTCAACTATACAAGTTTGTGAATTTGATAACATTATTCGGTTAGAATGTCCCGAATTTTGTCAGTATCCATGCGTATGGGCATTCCTCTGATAACTGCTTTTACTGGTTTTTGGTGCTTTGCATTGATGATGTAGTGTTCAACGTTGTTATTCCTGAGGAATTGCGGTAAATTCTATGGTCATCGGGTGTATTGGGTTGGCATGTTTTCATATTAGAGATCTTCTTGCTACTATTTTCACGTACAGGAGATTTTAAACCTTGCTCCCGATCGGTGAAAATGTTTTAAATTGGAAGTTAATCCGGATAAAACCAAAGTCATAATTATTGAAAAGCAAAACATTTTTTATGCATTTCAGTTATTTCTCGATGGGGTTTTCCTTGACTGTAAATGTTATTGAAAGCGACTTTTAACTTACGTGTCTGAGAAATGTAATAAATTACAGCCTGGATTAATTCACATTGCACTCAACACGTACGGTATTAATTTAACATACATTCGCTTATCTGTAAGCAGGAAATCGAACCTTTCATAATGTACGGCTCTAGACTTTGGCACTTAAAAGAAGACAACTTACAAATGTCCAAATTTCTGCGATGCATTCAGAGGCAGACAATTTTGGATTTCATTTACTGATACCTTACAATATGTTATGTGCCTGTTCATGCAATTTCTGGTTTTCCGCCAATCGATATTGCCTTTGTTCCTAATATTCCAGATAATTTTTATGATTGCTCCGTTGGTGGCGAGGAAAATGCTGAACATGTGCTTCTTCTGTGTTTCAAATTTGACAGTGAAAAAACTCAAAACTGGCACTCAAAAATATTAATTAATATTAAATAGCGTCCTGATTTTCTTCAGCGTATTTCCGAGAGAAGTATCTTTGACTATGTTTGTAAATTCATTGTAAACCATTGGAATCCTTTATTAGATTTAAAAAAAATCCTTTACTGTTTACTTTTTCGTATTGTGTTTCATATTTATTTCTGTAAGCCCCATGTGATACTGCGTGATATATGGATAATTGTTTATATTTTTAATTAGAAAAAGGCAACAAAATATATACATATCAGGGATAATTTGTCAGCTCCTTAAACATCTGCAAAGAAACGAAATATCAGAGAAACAAGCATAATATTTTAAAGTAAAATCAGTACCATTCGGATTAAATTCTAAAGTTATCCTTGAGTACTTTTCCATTTACATCTTCGGCCGTTAAAAGTAATACTATTCTCAGTGCTGTTGTTATTTTCAAAATTATTAATATTAATAAGGTTATATACCGTTCATAATCCTTTTCTCCAATTAATTATGCTACATATATTTCAGGCAGTCCATGAGGAGTATTATCTGCTATTAAAGGCAGAAATGCATAACTTCTTTAAATAGATATGTATGTTAAAATACACATTACTTACACATGCAAAATAATAAATACAAATAATGCATTCAAAATAATAAATTATACTCTTTAAAACAATCTTGCAAATTTTACAAGTAGCCTAGCTGCGTCACCTTTACATAAAAAGTACATCTATTGCTCTTCATCATTTATTTACTAACAGCTATGTAACAAAATACTTATGTCAAAAGATATTCCAGAATATTTCTCAGATGTGCAGTTTTCTATAAACTTAGTAGATTCATGTTGCTTTTTAATCATAATGATAATACAGTAGTGCAGCTCTTCTAAGTATGAACATTAATATAATTATTATTATTGCTTGATTGTTATTATTAATATAATTATTATTATTGCTCCCTTTCATCACCTTTTTCTTATTATTATTGCTATAGTAGTTTATTAAAACAATATGAGGCACTTTTTGTTCATTTACAAGCATTCCTATATCCATCTAATCTCTATATACATCTAATCCCTATATCCCTACATCCACCTTCCCCTTTGGGCGTAATGTCAATTCTGAAAGCTTTCAGAATTTTTTTATTATAGATTTAATTACTCCTGATAAATTGTTTACTAAATCAGAGAGTGACATTGTATTTTTAACTTGAAAAAGTTGCAAAATATTGGCCTCGACACGGTTTCCATGGTTGGCCACCAGCCCATTGATAACAAAGCAGGCTGGCTCATTTAAGGCAACTAACAGCCGGTATGTAATACGTCCTTGATTTCGGTTATAACAAAGTAAAAAACCATTGTTAAGCCAAATAAAGCAGCTTTAACTCAATTTTAAATGCTATCAGTAACAACTAAAATACTATTAACGTCTCACTGATATCTATATTTCTTTGAATTGATAAATTAGAAGAAAGCAAAGCTTTTTTAAAGCAAACTTGTTTGAGCGTGGATGAACTCTCAATCAAGATGGTGTTTCCGAGCTTCATGGCAGTATAGTAAAATGTCAATTAGAAACATTTACTGTGAATAACTAGAAATTAATGCTGGTGGTTCAACGAAGGAGCCGGTCCATCGATAGCAACCTTAACTTAATGGAATCACGTGGAAACTGTGCCTAACTACCCAAATGCGTATAAAACACAGGAAAATGCGGCGTTTTTACTGTATGTTCAACCTACTGAAAGCTCAATTAAAAGTTCTATATAGACTGCAAAACAATTTCTGCAAAGAATTATATATTATTAGAATACTGAGGGATAAGTTACATCGTGCATTTCAAATTTGCAAATTAATAAGAGGCTATAATTAAACGAAAGACTTTTACTCCTCTATTACATAAATTATCATTCAAATTATTAGCTAAAACTAGATATTAGATATAATGGAAATATTACCTACGAAATCAGAGTAAGCTGGTTTTGAATTCACTTTTTTTTAAGAGTGGAGAAAAATCAGTTATGACATGGCAATACTTGTAATTTGCAGACAGATAAGTATGCAAAATACCAAAGTGTAATAACGCTAAAATTACTCTAAAAATAGATTAGAAGTAAAGAAAAATTTACATTTAACTTAAGGTATGATATATAGCATTTTTTCCTGGATTATTCAATTAATTGATTAATATTATTACTATTTTTATTATCATCTGCGCAAAACTATAAGATATATCTTAATAAACACAAGTACAAAAGAAAGAAATAAAAAAAAGCAAAAAATATCAAGACGTTCCCTTATATTGCAAAAAATTTTATTATTTTGTCCTAAGCATAGTTTTATCGACTTCCTATAAAAATTTTATTCGCTCGAAGGCTCGAAGCAGAAGTGTAGGTGTATGTGAGAAGCTCTTTGAAACTACCTCAAAAAATTTATACTTCTGTTATTAAGCCAATCTTCGTTTTAATCAACAATTTTTTCAATTATTGTTATGCATTTAGTAAGCCATCTGGACAATTATGCACTTAAATGATTTGATTAACAGTGTTTTATTATCCTTTAGATTTTATTGTCTCTGTTAACCCATGCATCAAAAACCGTTAAAAAAGGAGGTATCTAACCAATAGATGTAAGGGCATAAGCTTAAAAATGTTTGTTTTTATCCAAATACTAAAAACAGCTTTTTTATGTAAGTTTTTTTATGTTACATATTTATGTATGGCATGCACTAAATACTGATTTTTTTCCGTAAATCGACTGAGTTTAATATTTTAATAAAAATCAGCCTTTAAATCTTATATCATTTGTACAAAAAACAAGGCCATGGAATTTCATTCATGGTTGCTGCCTTTTGGATGGCAAGCAATTTCTTTAATTCATTTTACTTTATTCTATTATTAAAAATAACTAAGCATAATATTAAATTCTTTTCAAGTTTTCATTGTAGCATTTACTGAGTGGTCAAACAAACCACTGTCGCGGTTATAGATATTTCATAACTCTACCCAAAATATATATATAGTTTCTCAAATTTTATAAGTTGTATATTTGAATAATCTTAGGGAAATTCATCTTGAAAATTAAAATAGTTTCGAAGTTGTAAAGATATTAAATTTAGAAACTGTCTGTCTGACCTATTTAGCTGTTTTAGAATTAATCACTGACTGTTATTTCATTTAAATTTTCTTATATTTTTCTGGCGATTATTTTCATTGTACTTTCTCGAAGACAAACTCTTAACCGATTTTAATCCGTACATTATTTAAAGGAAATGATATATTATTATCAATAAATTATTGAGCTTCTTAGGCATTTATGGCATGAAAGACGAAAGATAAAAAAACTGGAGTTCTAAATTCAAGAAACATTCGTGGAAGAGTGTCGTTTAAATAGAGCATACTTACTTTTTCAGTGTTTTAAACTCAATTAAAAAATAAAGACACTTCTGAATACAATTTTTGAAGAATTCTAGAAAAGTTGTTTGAATTCCTTTTGAATTGAAATGTTAATTTACTACTATTATAGCAAATTATCCAATAAGAAGATTGAAATATTTTTATTATACTTATGAAGGAAATCTTGTAATCAGGCATTAATATAGCTTGGTAAGCAGTGAAATACTAAAAAATTACTTTACGGAAAAGGAAATGTTGCTTAAGCAAAATTAATAATACGAAAAGTTAAAAATTATAATAAAGCAAAAAATAAAACTCATTAGCCTCGGCTCAAAAGCTATTATCATGATCAAGACGAAATTACATAATTTAACCAAAACGATTCGAAAAGCAAATACATACACTCGTAACCTTCATTTGCATCCATAAACAATTAAACTATTGAACTTTTAGAAGGTTTCAGTAAGCAAAACTTAAGGATCCTTGACAAAGAAGCAAAAACTGTATTGCCATTATATTTACTAAATCTCTGGAAACGTAATCAAAGCTTTGGGTGCGTTGTCAACCTGCAAAGTTTCATCTTTTCGAGGTTCCTCCAGCCCCTGCGTTTCAGGATTAATTATATTTCTGATCATTCCACTGAATTTTAATTCAAATTTTACATCACAATGTTTGGATGAATAAAACAGAGTACAGTCAAGAATTATAATTCGGAACTATATTTTAGAAAATTTACTAAATATGTTAAACATTAAGTTAATTTTAACGATATCAGTGATAATTCCTTTTAATATATGTAAATATATTTTGGTAACCGTAATTAACTTTAAATAATTGTATGTTTCAAATTTCAAGGTAGAAATATTTCAAAATACATTTGCAATTGTAATGAAAAATATCATTAGTTGTATGTATTTTTCATTATTTATCTACAGGCTAATGATTACTGTCTACGAATTTGAAAAAAAAATCAATAGTGAAGCAAATTTCACTTCATTCCGAATTCATATTCGTTGGAAATATTTTGAGCTTTTGCTGCCCCCCCTACAATGAATTCAGCTTTAGCAACTTATACTTTCAAATAACTGATTACATCACATCCTGAAGTAGCTAAGTAGAAAAACAAAGGATTTTTATCTTTTTTATAAATGATTGATTTTTTTTTACATCTGAATCTTTTAATAATAATTAAACGAAAAGAACTGAAATTTGCTGCATTCCATTTGCAAAAAAAATTTACTTTAATTTCAACAACTCATCATTTTTTTACAACTGAAAACAAAAATACATTTCTGCAAAAATGAGATTCTGTAAATTTGAGCAACTGGTAATATTTTAGAATTGAACCAACTTTTTTTTACAACTGGCTCAGTTTAAAGAAGAAAAAATAAAAACATTAAACATTATTGTTATTCTTGAAAACTTTTCTGCAAATCAAACTAATTGTAAGGGAGACATTTTCCACCCTCAGGAACAACAAACCTAAGTAAACAAATGTATAAAAACTTTTATGGGTGATAGATCACTTTTAATTTTCATACTATAAATATTTCTCTGGTGTGAAGCCACAGAATTTATATCTCAGTAATGATAGATGACAGTAGAAATTTTGGACCAGAAATTCTGTAGGCTCTAGAACATCCCAAAAGGAATCCTTTATCTTATTATGCTAAAAACTTCTAAAAAATAAACATAGTTTTCATTTGTTTTACACCGTAGATTTAAACTTTTAGCATTTATCTCGTTGTTTCTATCCCCCTATGGTTTATTCATTCTCATTGTAAAAATGCTAAGATAAACAAGTTGCACAAAATCAAACGCATCTATTTTTCATAAGTGTTTAATAATATATCTTAAGGCATTAATCAGAGTAAGTATTGATTTTTATGAAGTTAAATGAGAACTGATGTTGTAAGGAAATAAATGGTCTGCCTCTTCTCAGTGAATGTTTCCTATTTGTTTCAGCATAAAATTGCAATCTATCATTCGCTTTATCTTTCTTAATGAGAATCTGTCAGTGTAAAAAAGATACATAAAAAATTGGAAAGGTTTATTTAGTCGGCCTCACTATTCTTCAAGATTGAAGTGATTTACTTCACAAAATGTTCAGGTAGTTTTAGCATAATGTGACACCAAAGAATTTAAAATATCTGAGGTGTCAACGCGTTAGGTTTAGGTACTACTGGTGAGGGATGAAACGACTTATGCGGGGACAAAATAACATTGTTTCGCTTTTTAAACATCAGAATAAATGGTTAACTGAAATAAAAAAAAGTGTCAAATGAAAAGAAAAGGATAGCGTAAAGTTTAAAATATTATAAACTTAGGCTCTAAACATTTATTTCAGTAGTATAGTATATGCTACTGAATTAAATGATATATTCACGGCCGTGCTTAACTGTAAGTACACTACTACTCGAAATATAGGTTATTGACAGAAATAAAATCTAAATTTTACGTGTTGAAAAATAATTGGAGACAGATTCAAGAAAACCTTTATTTTACGTAAATTACCATGTTTGTTAGTTAATTAATTTCGAAAATTATCGTTTATGGAAACTTGGAAATAATGGAAAAATAGTTTTCTTGGCTCTGCACTAAATCTTTCTATATTGTACTATATGATCAGCTCAAATAAAACGCAAACCCTACATTTACCTAATGTTAATCCCGTTTTGATGTATTGCACATCAGGCATTCCAAAGTTCACTTTTCAGATCGCAAATTACTCCAAAGGAGCATCTGGCAAGGTATAATTCGGCCGGCAGGCATCTATTCATTCTTATTCAGGTGCAGTTCTGGTGATAAACCCGGACAAGATATCGATATTCGGGTGACACTTTCTATTTTCTAACATTCTGACAACAGAGTTGTCACATACGAAGAATCACTATCAATCATTAGCAAAAATAATAGCAATCCAACACCTGGGCCAAACGCAATCCTAAACAGCCTTACATGTACTCCAAAGACCTCATCCAAATAGTTGTATTCTGTTACTCAATTTGCAGTGTAGAAAGAATTTAGTTTATTTATTGTAGAAAATTTCAGTCTTATATATTAAGGAATAAAAAATAATACTGTTGTTTGTTGTTCAAATGGACAAACGCTTGCAACTTAATGCATTTACTGGGAATGGCCAATACCCATAGTTCATTTGAGCGTCTCATCATCGAAAACGTTTCCCAAGCTGGGCGATGTAGGGCAATTGAATTTTTTTTTTACGTTTATAAGAACACTGAGAATAAAAGTTCGCATAAAGTAAAATTTCCACCAAAAATAGGCAAATCGATGTTGCCGTTTTGGTGATTCCATCTCAAAACATGAAACGACTTCAAGAAGATGTGAGTTTTCATGCGCAACATCAGACGAGCTGTATGTTACTCCTTTCCAGTAGGTCAAAACGCTTCAAAATCAAAGCTACAAATTCAGGATGTACCTGGACCCGTCAGTAAATTGTAATCTAGGTAGATTGCTTTATGCTTCACTAAACGTGATTATGACTCCAACTTTAGCAAGTTTATATATGTAGAATATGAATTGAATAGGACATAGAGCATAGGATCATAGCGAATCGGCTGATTTGGATTTCTATGGTACATTGAACGTCCAAAGCTGCCTTTCATATAACTACTAAGCAGCTTCTTCAATCCAACAACTGATTCATTGTTTACAAAGTGGTTCCAAGTTCTTGATATTACAGTTAGAGGGACATTCAGATACTTAGCGTCTTTTATTTGTATTCTGTTCCTTCGAGATACCAAATGGATTGAAACTTTTGTCCCTCATGTAAATTATGACTTTGAGTAAGATATTATGAGTAGCCACTTCCCCTTTTCTCCTGAGATAGACACTCCTATTTGAGAAGTATCGTCAGACATCAGAAACGAAACAAACTCAGAGGGGATAAATCTGGTCTGGACGGTTACGTCTGAAAGAGAGACATGTTGCTTCTTATTTGCCGACCCCAGAATGCGGCGAAAATGAAAACAAGCCAAAAGTTATTTTAAAGTTATTTATGGCCAAAGTTATTTTTAACGCCTACTAACGCTCTCTCTAGAGCGGCTCTGTATCAGGATAAATAAAGCAAAATGCGCATAAAAAGACCAGAAAGAAGAGTGCCTTACCTCTCATTTCGGCTGGCAATGCAATAGGAACTACTATTAATTTGAAAGCGCGCCTTCAGGAAATCGTTTTTTGTAATTTTCAGATAAGCAACTAGGGAACAGAAACAATGTTTTCACTTTTTGCTGCCTCTTTACATGAGCAAGCGAAACGCACGAAGTAGTTGTCTAGTGATGGAATATTAACTTTTCCAAACACGGCTTATAATGATAACAGATCTTGATAACAGTATTTCCTAGGTACACTTAAAACAAACTATAATGAATTTTATTTTATTTTTCGAACAGTGTACGATTTAGAATTGCATACATTGATTATCAATTTTCTTTATATACGAAAATATTGCATTATAAATCTACTTCTTGCATAGATCAGAAATTTGCATTCTTTAATTTTTTAATAATATAACCTAGCTACATTTTTCTTTTTTCTTTTGAGTATTATTTTAATATTCTCCCACTGTATTAAATATTAGAATTGGAAATATTCTAATTTAGGGTCATGGGGAGCTAAGCCTCTGTGGTGCACGGGAGGAAGAAGAATTTATCGAGGAACACGTGGGGTTTTTACGTCATCAGCTACGTGGTTCTTTTGCTTCAGCAAGGACGAGTTGAATCCTGTCTAGAAAGGGTTGACTTCATCACGCATTTTCATTTCAGATTATCCTGATGTTTCTACATCAGCCGTCTGTTTCATCCTGTTTGTAGTATGTAATCCTGTTTCAAGTTAATGTTTACCATTTACGCAAAACTCCCCGTTACTCTGGCGTCATGCCATGTTTGCAACGTGATTTCAACATGCAGATATATAGTAGAATTTGTTAGCGCATTATTTACAGTTCGGCAACGTCCCCTAGAGTGCAGCAGTCTGACCACGAAGCTTTCTGATTGGTTCTCGTGGATCCTGACCAAAGCCTATAGAGAGAGACGTTGGGAAATTTTTCTCTGCAGTATCTTTTGGCAACACTTTTGGTCCAGCAGCATTCGAGCGGTGACAACGATGCGTGTAATACATAGTTTGGATTACGCATTTATTTCCGATTTGAGCTACCTCATTTGCTGCTGTGTTACCTTCGGGTACACAAAAGATGTCCTTCTTTAGGGCACCTAGAGAACTAACTGATGATACTGCTAAACTAACTGAACTAACCGAGAAAGCCGATTCTAAAGATCGTTTCGATCATCTAAGACACACTAAATAAGACACTTAAACCTAAGACTTAACACTAAGACACTTAAATCTACTTCGGGGCGGAAAGAAGATTTTTTACTGACACCGATTGTCAAAGAAGGAAACAATAAGAGAGCTAAAAACACATCGGACTCGGAAATGGAAAGAGCTGATACCTCTAAGAAGGATCTGAATGTGTTAGATGACGAGGAAAAAACTCAATATATGTTAGGATTGATAAGCAAACATACTCTCGAAACTGTATTAGCTTCTATGAAAAATGGGCTTAATAAGAGAGACGAGAAACTCAGAAGAAACTCCAAACAGATGAATCGATTCAGAAAAATGAAGATGGAAAATGAACTATGCCTAGGAAAACTGCAAAACCCGTTACAAACAAAGAATCTATGGAAATCCTAAAAGAAAATCGTTTGAAACTCTGGACATAGCCGAAAATGCAGACGAAGAATGAGCCATTCAAAACGAAATGCCCCCTCTCATAGTATTTCAACAGAACATGATTGATTGGCTAGTAACAGACGAACTTTTAAGGAAAATCTGTAAAAGGGAATTCGAAGTCCAGATTAAATCTGAATCAATATTCGTTTACATAAAAGCAATAGAAGATTATAGGAACGTCGCTAAACTACACCCAGAAAGAAGTTCGAAAAGAAATCAGCCCTGCAGAAACCAACAGTCTTCATGCCCACTAAAGATGATTCTCCCCAATTTACTAGAAAACTAGAAATGCCACTATTGAAGAGAGAAGACTTCCTAAAATCGTATTTAGTGAAGAAAACAGTTCAAACCTCACCTGACGATTTTAATGAAGCTATTGCCTGGCTAAGAGATGAAAAATTAAACATATTCTTGAGAAATATCATAAGACACATTGAGAAGTTTCTCACGGCAAAGTCCACGGCCGAGAAGTTCGCCACTGGATTTCATGCAACGATATCTCTTATGAAATTCCGTGAAGAAAATTATTAATTTTTAATATTCATCATTACGAACTGAAGAAAATGCTGATATTTCCACTTAAGACTTTAATTTTCTCCATACTACAAGTAAATCTTGTTTCAAAATGCATCATTCGGGGTACGTTCTTGGAAGAGTGAGCTTTCATGTGACTGACACCGACGAATCATCGTTTTACAACTACAGCGAAACAATTCATGGCTCGAACGGCATTTTGCAGATGAAATTTTTAATATCTTAATTTCCGTATTAAAAAAATTTCAGTTTAGTACTTTAGTGTACTTGGACTATTTCGCTTTTTAGCGAAGCGCGTAGCGCTTGTGTCAACATTTAATCAATGCCATCGCCTTAGGGCAAATTGACCAAGTTATAAGGTTATAAAGTTCTACTGTCCTTCTGTTATATAGAATCTTGAGAAATAGTGATTGCACTGAACTGCCCTTTTTTAAACTCTTATTTACAATGCGTCAACTTGACGCTAACGCCTCAACTTGGGCGGTAACTGAAACAGTAGAATCAAACTTAAGAATTTAAGATGTTCACAAATAGTAGAATTACTCTACAGGGCTCATATATTCCTGTAGCCTACAGCGCGTAAATGAGTCTAGTATCAGCAAGATAATAGAGCTTAAGCCACGTCAAGCCAGCAGTAACGGCTAAACAGAAGTTTGCGTAAAGGCACGCACGGCAGTTTCCCGGACTCTCTCTTTCTCTACTGGAACATCGATATTTAATTTATTCTTCCGCTGGTAGAATTTACATTTCTTACGCGCTCTACCAAATTTAAATATTCTGGCACTGAAAATTAGGGGAATGAGGGCTTATAGGAAAGTAACTTAAAATTAAATGTAACTGGTTATTTAAAATAAATACAAATCCCTACAAGGTAAAAGCAGAAATGCTAAAGGCCGTTCATCACCATCCTGATCCTAGATCTTAAATTCCTCTCTGCTAGTGCTATTACCTTGTATGCCTCAATCCTGCTTTCGCTCTTCCTGTTTGAACCAAAACTTGTTATTCGACGTAAGTATTTATTTTTATCAGAGCATATTGTCATGTTTGTACTCATGCATTCTATTTAATATTTAGTTTATTTTTATTAGATGTTTTTATTAATTTAATTTTATTAAATATGAAGATTTAGTGTATTTTCATTAGATATTAACACTTATCCATGGTTTTTATAACTTTCTTCTTTAGTTTTGTTTCAGATATTTCCTAGGAATTATTTTAGTTGAACTCATTTATTGTAATTTAAGTAATAATTTTTCACCCTACTCATATTTCGTTTTTTGCTGTTATTTATAGATTTTAGAAAATATAATACCTAATGTAAATTGATTTAGTTAACTATTTTTTAATTGATTGATATTTCGTGTATTAATATTAAAGAACGCGCGCTTCATAAATTAGTTGTAGCATGTTTTCTTTTTACTAATATAAATCTTCTTAGGTAATTAATTTTTCAATTGACGGATATTTTGTGTTTTAATATTACCTATCACGCATTTCGTAAATTATCTGTACCATGGTTTCTTTTTTACTGACTGAAATCTTCTTAATTAACTATTTATTAGAATATTTAGACTTTAAACGTAACGATCCCGCATTTCTTAAATTATCTATAGCATGCTTTCTTTTCACTTCTGTAAATGTTCTTAATTAAATATTTTGTCACTATTTTGTGTTTTAATATTATGCATCTCACATTTCATAAATTATCTCTAGTATTTTTTAAATGCTTTAAAAAGAAAACTATAATTTTTCAGCTTAATAATGTTACAAATAAAATTAATGAAGATATGTGTGTTTGCATAAATTTACTTTATTACTTTTTCTAGAAGTGATCATATATTTTTTGTCTCGAAATGTACTGAAACGTTTCGTTTGAAATTTATGTAAAAATAAATAAAATTGAAGTTAATTTAATCAGTTGGTACATATGAAATATAATTGGCTCAATTTACTTAACTCCCTATATTATTAAATATCTACTGAATAGAAAAAGCTGATGAAAGAACAAATGTATTACGTTCCATTTTTAAAACGCAGATAATTGAAGAACATGTAGGAGTTGATGATGATTTTTAATAATCCTGAACTATTATTAAAGTCAATAATATAGTACATCTACTATATCTAAATTTTCATTGAATGATGACATAGCATTGCACTTTAATTTTATGAACTGTACTCAGATTATTCTCATATGCGCTATAATTTATTGCAAATTAGTTTTTATAAAATAGCATGTTTTTGCAGTATGTGCCAACAGGCAAGTTATAGGTGATATGTATTACATATTTCAGTTGTGATTTAAATTGTTTTAAAGGTAATGATTTGACTTATTTTGCTTCAGACTTAAAGATTAATTTGCTTTTATTTTTGTAGTTGAACTTAAGTTTCTTTGGCTTGTTGAAAAGTAATTGTTGTCATTTAATTTGTTCTCTTGACAGTTTTGGTTAACGCTGATTTTTTTAAGTTGCTTGAGTAATTAATTTTTCTTCTTTACTTTTGGTTGGTTAACTATTTAAATTTTTGTTTAGTTAATATTTTTTTCTTAACCTTGGTTGTTAATGTTAATTTCTTGATAAGTTGACCCTTAAGGTCAATCTTTTTAAAGTTTTGTTTACACAAGTTGGTGTTTAAAGTTTTAATTAAGTTTTAATGTGCCCCCTTTTCTGCTAAATTTGGGATCCATATTTTCTGACTATGGTGGTCGTTTTGGTGTTGTGGAGAACATAAATTTTTTTCATACTTAATTATTATATTTTAGCTGAAGTAATTTTTATTTCCTTACTATGGTGGTCCTGTTTGGTGTTGTAATAAAGCCAAGAAAATTATCTATGTAATTATTATATTTTAATTGAAGTACTTTTCAGCATTGAAGTTAATTTGTTTTAAAATCAATAATTAACACCTATCCTTTCAAATGTATTCCGTTGCCCTTCCAAATAGATTTATTGACTTGTTTTCGATTTCTTCGCCCGCTAGACGGTAGTCTGTGAAACCTCTGTCAACATTAGTTACTTTTGCACCCTGCGGAGAGGCTAAATTTTTACATTACTAACCCTGCCGCAGGGTCAGGGGGCGGGATGTTTTTGCTTACTCGCAGGCTGTTCCTATGTTGGAATGGGACCCCTCGTCGAGGCTAGCAGCGATTCTTCGCCACGTCTTGGAGCTCTTACCACCTTGGGCTGCACCTTCCTGCGTGTTCTTTCCCTGGGGTTGCCGGGCTGTTGGCGGTTTTCCTACCATCTAAAATCGCCAATCGAGCGGTCTACAACTAACTACTCATCCTCTTTCTCCACCTCGGCTTCCTGCCTGCAAAGTGTGGCTTAGCCTTTGCTGCCAGCTACACTCCAAATTTTTAGAATGTAATTGAGCATCACAAACTGTGAGGCGTGTTTAGCACCCATGTTGCTTTACCAGTTAAGAAGATAAGTGTTAAAATTCATCAAAAAATAAATTATCTTTAACCACCAAGCCGCTCGTGCTTCTTCCAAAATTCCATCCGGTCATTCACTGGGCCACAATTTCCGGTCATCTACACAGGCGTTGTTTCGATTAAGACTAGAAAGTGAATTGTTTTCATCTTCCGCCAGAACTCCAATATTACACACACGCACATGTAAACGTGTATATATGTGTAAGATAAAAGTTATATAACCATAAATTATACTATAAGATTTTTTTTTCTCTTGCAACCTCTATGGAAAAATGTAATTGATTTTCTTGCGCGATTTATTACTCCACTTTTGATTTCCGGGTTTTGTCCTACGTATTTTAAAATTTTATATCAAATATTTTAGGATAAAGTAAGGTTTTAATTAGTGAAAACTGAAATTTAATCATATAGAAATTGCTAATCACTATTATCATATTGTAAAATTAAATATGTAATGCTGTTTTTTACTATACTGGATTTAAAAAATTTAATACTATTTTATGAAAATGATTAAAATTTTATGGCATCAAAATATTTCATTTTTAACAATTATGTGTAATAAATTAAGTAACGCATTTAAAATATTTGTAATTATTTTACTTGGGGAATGTTACTCAAAATTACTGCATTAATAAATACATTTTTGAAATATTGTCAAAAATTTAGGATTATTTTAAGAATTTTGGAATTATTTTAAGTTTTTAATTTTGGAATAATTATTTAATTATTTATTGTTTACAAAATTTCAATTATAAGAATATAACAATTATTTTAAGAATAAGCTGAGTATAAAAATTGAATGAAGAAATTGTGAAAAACTGGCGATGAGCGACTGAACTGCAATTTTTTTTATTGTGTTTCTTCATTTGTTGGGTCAAGAAATAATAAAATTTGAAAAAAAAAACAATTGCCTCTTTCACTCCACCCTTTTCCATATATCGTGTTCAAAAGCTATGCGAAGAAGTTTAGTTTGAAATCAGTCTCAGATAATTAACACAAATACTCTTAAACGTGGTCCCTCGTGAAAATTTCAGTCAGTGAGTAATTTTTTTAGATCATCCTTTAAATCTGATGAAGAAATATCTAGATAATTTCGATGAAAGAAATTACATTATTCACTACAGAAAACTTCAAATTCATACTTTTCAGAGCAAATAATGTAATATATATATATGAATTTTTCATTTGGATTTGATGAATATACAAACAACAAATCTGCATAATACAACTTTTACGTTTAGAAAATAATTAACTAAAAACAAGCTTATTCTAAATTCAAAATATAATTTTGTTTCAACATTCTCCAGTAATGCTTTCTACGGATATAAAAACATTCAATAATAGATAAACCTTTTATTACTCGCATGTCTCGTTCAGTGAATTCTTATATTACGCTTTTTTACTAAAATAGTTGACGCATAGAAATTATGGATTTAAATTTCCCATTAGTAAAGAAAAGTTTGGAAAATATAGGAAAATGCAAATATGATTATGTTAAGCGGAATATTCTTCACTGCGTTGTTTCTTTTACAAAATATTTCATTACTTATTTTTTTTTATTTTTCTCTCAACAATTTTTAGAAATACATTCGTAAATTAAAAGATAAATAAATAAAATGCGTATACAAATAAAAAGCGTCAGTTTGTATACGCGTGTCCTTGTGCTGTTAAGAATAAATAACTTTACAAAAGACAGACCGAAAATTATTCCATGCAGCTAGTCTGAAGAAAGCCTTTCGGAATTAAGCCCTTATGTCTCAAAAATAAATTATCAATATGCATGCATTTTGTGTTTTTTAATTTGACTGCAGCTAAGCTTTTGACTTTTTTTCTTTATTTCTAAATATACAAAATAAAGATAAAAATATATTTAATGCTGAGCAAAGCGTTTCAGAAATCCGGTTGCATTTTAAACATTATCTAAAAATACAATTCGTTTTCAAACTTCTAATTTATTTTCCGTTAACGAAATGTGCTTCACATCCAGGCACTTCCTGTTTATGATTTTCAAGGAAATAATTATTTGTAACTGGAGTTGAAAACTTTTAGAAAGCCCATTTAGAAGTCTTATCTGGAAATTTATAACTTTAGCTGCATTGTATAGTGCACTATTCTGTGCTGAAGACTATATATTACAATTTATTCATTTTGTTTTTTTCAACTTGAAATATTGGAAATTTAAACTTCAAAACTTCCCCAGAGCAATCTAATGAAAACTCAAATTCTTGACCCGTGGATACTTCATTTTAAAAGTAAGCTACAATTAGCAATAGATACCAATAGTGTTTCACAATGAAACATAGCAACTCAGTGATCTTGCTCATTGATCAATACTGCACTTCTTTTGAACTTAATTAAATATTAAAATAGAAGCAAGTAAATTTATTATTCATACCAACGAATTGATTTTTCCTTTACATCTTCAGCTGTAAACAACTCTTCTTCACTTGATAAACATAGAAGGGAAGCAAGCTCTGCAATTACGGGTTTTGTGAATGTAAAAGCGACTTTGTAAGGTTTCTTCCTAAAGCTTCTTAGAATTGCGTTGAAAGGTTTCTAACATGAATAACAGTGCGAATTGAAGTGTTAGTTCTTGCTACCGATATTGATTCTTTCGATAAGTAAAACCGTCAATCGCTTATTCAGAAAAATATTATCTTTAAAGAACATTGCAAACAATGTTTTCATTTACATTGAGAATTTAGAAACGTTGAGTACGTTTTATCATGTAGGAAATCCAAAATGTTTTTATTTTACCTATTATAAAAATTAACCGTATTTCTCGACTGAAAATTGAAATATTTATGGCAGTTTCCTCCATTCAATGTTAAAATTTTAATTAAAACAGTAGAATTATAATTAGATAGAAAATTGTGATTCTTAATACTGTGGCAGGAGACAGCTGAAACGATTAGAATATGAAAAGTACACTGTGCCAAAAAAAGGGGGGGGCGGGCAGTTCTATATCTTCCGTTCTACTGGCCGATTGACGAAATTCAAATTGCGTTTTTGATGTCTCGAAAGCGCGCATTAAGACATGTACTAGATTTATTTATAGCATTATTCTCACGCAGGTATTTTGTTAAAAAATCGGACTTTTTCTGATATTACATATCATTTTCTTTTTCATATTTCGTTTCTACCACTCAAATATGCCTAGATATAAAATTTTTTAATTTGAGGGGAGAACTTTATGGAGAAATTTAAAAACTTATCTTGGCGCATTTTTCACTTATTTTCCACCACGAATAATTCAACTTGGCAGAATTCTTAAACTATAGTAACCTACTTACTTTCCTTTTTTTCATTGACGTACAGGAGAACAAAAGTTCCATCGTTCATTCTCAAAGAATTTTAAGTTAAAGTGCATAAACCACATTTTCGATATTACCGTTTTTAAATACGCCAAATTTCAAAGCGCGCCAAAATGTAAATTCACCTGTATCTTAGGAAATTTTGAATACAAAATTCTAATCTTTTGAGGTATGCTTTGAAATACATCTTCTTTAAGATGATGTTAAAACTTTCAGGTTATAATTAATAATTTTTTTTGAAAAATTTATTAAAAAATATTTGAAAATACAAATTATTAAAACTAATCATAAAAATATGCAAATTATGTTTGGATTAAACCAAATTTTGAATTCTGAAAGAGGGAAACAAGTAAGTTTAAGAGCAAAAGAGATATTAATAAATATATATCAAATTCAATCAACAGAGAGGAGCTAAACTTTTGAGAGCCATTGTTTAAAAACTATCATGCCATTTTTACAACACTTGACAGTTTGGCATAATTTGTGTCGTAGATTCGAAATATTGGTAAACATTAGCATGTCATTTCAGAAAAATTCCGATTTTGTGTCGAAATACCTATATTAGAACAATGTTATATATAAATCTAATACATATCCTAAGTCGCGCTTTCGAGACATAAAAAACGCAATTTGAATTTCGTCAGTCGGGCCTAGTAGAGCTAGAGATATAAAACTCTCCCATTTTTTTTCACAATGTACGTGTATTAATAAGAAAACATTTCTTGTTAAATTTTGTGTATTAATAAGGATTACGGGCAGTAAATTCAACATAACAGAAATATATGAATTATTTTATTAAGTATAAATTACATTTTGTATTGAGCATTTGAAATTTATGATGATATAACACTGTACAATTCAAAATGTGTGCATTTGAAATCAACAGATCCACATTGCAGTCAAATTATAGTCTCTTCTTGATTTCCTCAACAGTATCGTAGTCTTCCGTTAATAAAATCATACAACAATTTGTACATTTATGATTAAAATGAAACTTCTGATGTTTCCAAATAAAAGACTAATATTACAAGCAAGGTATTATAGGTACACATTTATTATAATTTTAGTTATTGAATCTGCAATAGTTTTCCATTGTTGCATGTTCAAATTGGAACCATGACAAGCCAAATCTATCGGGACGTCATTCTGGAACAACATGTACGTTTGCTTCGGGACGCCATGGGCGCACAATTTGTGTTTATGGATGACAACGCCCGTCCTCACCGTGCAAGCATCGTAAGCGAATGCCTTCAATCGGAGGATATCACCTGTATGGACTGGCCAGCATTCTCACCGGACTTGAATCCAGTAGAGCACGTGTGTGACATGCTTGGCCGACGATGTTGCAACCCGTCAATCTCCTCCCGCATGTCTACCGAAACTTCGGAGAGCATTGCGTTTTCAGTGGTGTAAAATCCCCCAAGACCAGATCGATAATTTGATACTCAGCATGCCTAGACGTTGTACGGAATATATTGCATCGTCTGGGAGACATGTAATGTATTAATAATCATACCAACCGTGTAATATTGGTTTTTTGTAAGTAGGTTTTTTTTGTAATTCGCTCCAGAGAGAAAAAATCGCTAATTTTTTTAATAATATCAAATATGTAGCATCTTTTTTTTGCTCTTTACCTTTTGTATAATAAATAAACTTTACAAATAAGACAAATTTGTTTTGCTTCTAACTCTTCCTTTGCCTGATTTTGCATTATCCTTAATTTATGGACATGAGTGTAAAAACGTTAACTGTTTGGGAGCCGATGTTTATTGCCTAACTCCAATTTATTTAACGTGCTTCATTCCATTAGGAAGACTGTAGATTGTCCTACAGTTTATAACTAATAAAGAACTGATTTCTTTGTTTTAATTACTTTCCTCAATCTTACATGCTAACTATTCATGAATTTCTCATATGCATTTTAAAGTTTAATTTTTATTTTTGTTATGAAGATTTTTCAGTTTTGTGATATTAGGTTATCTAAATTATTATCTATTTTACATTCTCCTCTGTTTCTTTTTGCTTTGAAATTATCTGTTTGTGACAATTCAATTTTCTCACTGATGAATTAAGTCGTCATCATAAGTTGAATCGTCATGGAATAGCCGCACGCGGGAATAAATTCTCTCAGAACTGATTTCTCGCTCTCTTTCTGACGAAGTCGTAGAACGGCGAGCGGGTCTTCGGCCCGCGCTCTTCCCGTAATGGAGTTCAGGAAGGTATGGCGCTGTGGCAGCTCTGTAAAAACATGAGATGAATCTGCTTGTTCTGTGAAATCTACATGTCCTTGAAATTTCTTTTGGCGAGGTAATCATCTTCACCATATGCATGTGTTTCGTGTTTTTAATCTTTCTGCAATTTTGCATGTTCCATTGGTCATAATGTAAACCCGTGATACTGAAGTGTGACATGTCTGCATGAAACCATAATGATCGAGCTGACTAACGATGGTGATTAACATCTCAACAAATCTCCTTGACGAAAAATAATCGAATCATCGTGGGTAGTGCAACATCAAAAGTGCAAGGATGAGCTAGTAAATATATCCGGAAAGGAATGACGAACGATGTCATTAGATTAACTTCAAATACATTTTTCATGCACATCTTGGTTGCGCAACCAGTTTATGTAGAAATAACCCTCTTATATGTGTATTAATCAAGAATTATTTATAATTATTCATGAGTAATTAAAGAAACGGATTTCGTAAAATAAATATGTATTTTTGTGAACAGCATTGCTGCACAAAAGTAGTGAGTAAGTGAAATGTTTATGTATTTCTCTTTCTAGGGTTATTAAGGCAATGTACTAAATTTTAATTTAGGCCAGCGATTATTGGGTAAATGTGACTCTCCTTTTGACACTCAGAAAATGCCTCGTGTAATATTAGTTACACACCACCTTTTAATGGTGCTTCAGCACCCCACTGTTTCTAGAAATTTGATATTTATAGTTCCGATTATATTCATTAGAAGCAAAAAAATCTAATTCCTTTTATGGAGTAAATTACAAACATAATTTTTTTTGTGTCAGGTAAAAATATATTCCTTTTTATTTTTCAGTAGGGTAGATGGCATCTGGGTATTTTCAGATATGCTACTCTGAGTTTCATTGAGTCCCTTTGTTCAAAAATCCTGGAATCATGTTTCTAATATCGAGTTGCTCCTTCAGTATAACCATGCCTCTGTTAGGGAAGCTTCATTCAGTGTGCTCCTCCGAGTATCTCCTAAGGAGTATTCAATCATCGTGTAATACCTTTGTTTAAGGGTATGTTTTGACTCTCGCTAACTCCATTACATATAATACTTATTTTATGTTGTCTTCATTCCCGATTTACCAAATTTTAATTTTTTCTTATCCTATTGGCTTAATCGTATATCCTCTCGAATTACTAGTGAATATTTCGGGGCTACAAATGCATATTTTATTCAGCAAATATTCACTCCTTTCCTCTAAAAAACTACCCATTTGTTGTTAAAACATTTAACATCTTGTAATACTTCTATGATGATCAGTAAATAAGCTTCGAAAAAACAATATGAATTAATTGCAAGAGATGTGTTTCCTCAGGATTTAGTATTTTCTTAAACAACTGTTTAGAATATTCGCCTTGTTTATAGGTTTCCCTTAGTTCCTTAAGTAGGTTCCTACCATTTGCCAATAAATACCTTTTCCTTTCTAGCAAGTAAATATTATGGCAAATTAATTGAAAATCTTTTCTTGGGGGCTTCTGGTATATTATCCATTATCACTTGGACAATGAACATGTATTTCATATAAGATATGTAATGCAGGGTGTTTATAAAGTCTCGGACCCAATTTTATATTTAATAACTCATAAAATAATAAAGATAGATTAAAATTAATAACATAAATGGTTAGATAGACTCAAAAAGTTTCAAGACCCTTGTCAATGAACTTTTACGTGCGCCCCCTTCGTTGCACGGAGAATATGATATTCATTTTCACGCCAGGTACCGGCAAGTATGCCGGCATCCACAGAGGCTATTGCGGTTGTAATTTTGGCTTTTAGGTCATCCATGTTCGACACTCTACTATTGTAAACGTTGTCCTTTACAAATCCCCAAAGGAAAAAGTCCAGCGGCGTTATATCAGGTGATCTGGGTGGCCAAGGAATTGGACCTCCTCGCCCAATCCATCTTCCTGTAAAATGGTCATTCAAAGAACTGCGATCGATTAACCCAAATGTGGTGGTGCACCATCTTGTTGCAAAAGGACATGTGGCTGAAGCTCTTCTAGTTACAGAAATTCGAAGTTTTCCAACATGTCTAAGTATACGGCTGATGAGATCGTCTTTTCTGTAAAAAAGAAAGGCCCAATGACTCGGTCGTGCATTAGTCCACACCACAAATTAACCTTTGGGAATCCCTTTGTACCTCACGGTATACATGGGGGTTTTCAGATTCCCATATACGCACATTATGGCGATTAACAATGCCAGAAAGATGAAAGGATGCTTCGTCGGAGAACATTACAGAAAAGTACAGATATTTAGACTGAAAAATGAAATTATCTGAAATTAACCACACGCGCAGACGATATTTACAAAAGTAAAGATATTCAAACCTGAAAAGGAAAATATATAAGTTATTCCATCAATAAATGCCATAAGTTTGTTTATATCTTCATTATTTTATGTTATTAAACATCAAAATGGGTCCGGGACTTTATAAACACCCTGTATATTGAGCCTTTAAAACAATAAGTTTCTAACGCGATTTTTGTGCAAAAAACATATTTAGATTAGAATTATAAAAAATCATTTTAAGTATGCATTCAGCATTTCATAGTAATAAAGTAATTCGTGTTATTAACCGAATTTCCAAAATTTATTTACAAAGTCACATTATCTAAGCCTATTTCATAATTTAAAGAAGATTCGCAAGCAAAATTTAAAATATTGCACTCTAATCTCATATTTGTTATAAAAATTTTGTATAACTCTTACTGACACCTTAGTTATACACTAGTTAATTATAATTACACATTATATAAACATTTTATCCTTAAATTTTGCGAGAAATTTCAAAAGTAATAGCTGAATAATTTTTGCTTGCAGAATATTAGTCTAGATATTCTATTTAATCCTGTAGGGGTAGAACTAAAGAAAACTTATGTAAGATGCATTAGTGGATATATGTGAACTTTCTAGAGCTTCATCTTCGACATTATAACAACATAATTAATATCATACGTGAAATGAATAATTAATAAATCAGTTTAAACACTCACTTCATCGCATATAATCACACAAACGGACATTCAAACTTTTCACGCAGGTCTGTGGTTAACACAATGTCTAAAGGTAAACTGCATTGGCAAATATCCGATAGGGAGGTAAATGCTTCATAGAGGAACATAAATGAATTTCACTAATAATTCATTGGAAGTATTTTTTTAAGAACACGAGTTTCTTCAATACTATGGACAGTGGCTGGTAGGTTTTTGAAACTTATGCGCAAATGGATCCACAGTGTCATTAGTGGACCATTATTAACGAGGAGAAAAATGGGACTTTTGTTACAGCAGAGTTATTGCGTTCCTAAACCATTATTATGTTGACTTTACCTTTAAAGCCCCCTCCATTGCTTAGGCATATGACACGTGACCACGTATTGTATAATGAATACTCCTTCATTCAATTTATCATATCATGTCATAACATCTTTTCCGTGAATTTTAAAACTTCTTTTACATATTTACAGAAATGTACAATCACATGACCTTACACACATCGATGACATCACTTCCAAATCGCGTATTTAAAATTCACTTAATTCAATAAGCACAAGTTCAAAGATTTGCACTAATTTGATTTGCGACAAATCGAACTGAGATTTATATGTGACAATTCTCCTACATTACATTCACAGAATGTAGATCCTTTCTTACTAACTTAATATAAAACATGGAAATCTCGCAAAGAATATGCACTGAAATGAAAAGCACAATGACAATAATTTTTGATTGTTTCGTGTATTTAAGATTTTGCATTCCATATAAATGGAAAACAGCTTCTTATTACATTTCTTACGAATTTGTTGAAGATATAATTTTGGTACTGCATGGAAGTATTTTTGTATAGAATACTTTGAGAATTCTGTATGGAAGTAATTGTGGTACTGCATGGAATTGGTATGGTATAATTTTGGCAGTTTCCGACCATTCTTTGCTTTAATTTTTAACTTCGCAAATTACAGACAATCAGAAAATGAAGAGCTGAAGGCTTTAATCTGGAATGTTAGTTGGATGGCATTGATTAGGTTCTCGGCAGAGGCATTTGGTTTTCATATTTTTCTTCTCGAAAATCTAATATCTATAATGATATCCAGTCTAAAATACAATCATCTATAACTCATATTAAAGTTAGTCCTTCTAAGTTCCTTTGCAATATATTACACTCATGTAGATATTGGAAAATCTCAGATTCATGTGAATGATTGATTTTTTTTACTTATTTTAAAAAAGTACTAACAATATCTAAAATTTACATTTTTTTCTTATAACTCTTAACCCATTCAGTTGTCAATACTTTTTTATTTCTCTCATGATTGATTACATCTTATATATTTTAGTTTAATCAATACAAAAAATATTACTTATAATTTCCTTTTAAAGTATATATATCTAAATCATAAGTAATTTCCTGTGAAGACCGGTAAATGAAAACTGAAATCTCCGTTAGAGAAATCTTACCAGAAGTCATATCCTTGTATACATCAATGATAAGTTTAATAATGTTCTACAAATATTAATTACATTTTGCATTTTTTTGTGAGAGGATTGGAAAAAAATAGAACAGATTAGAAATGAAACATAATTTAAGTATTTGAATTACATTTTAAGAAGATTTTCATTTTTCATTACAGTTCAACTAAATTTGAGAATTTAGTTTAGTCATTTTAGTCTTTTCATTAAAATACCACTTAATTTCTTATAAGTACTATGATTTAATATCACTTAATTACTAATAACAAAAATCTTAAAATGTTATACACTTACAAGGTAATTTGAAAAAGGAAATCTAAGATTTATTTCATATATAAATTTATCCCTTACAAAATAATTAATGAAAACGCTCAAGGAATTTGCAATTAATGTGAATTATAGAAGTGAGCTATTTTTACGCATTTAGCCAAAGTTTTTGGTTCCGATGATTTTGTTTGTTATGTCTATGTTATTTTGGCTTATAATGAATTATAATTCTAAGAGTAATTGGGATAAGCGTATCTTTATGGTATAGACTAGTTTAAGATAGCGTGTTATTTGGTGTGCAAAAACCTTTCCTCTGAAGAATATTAAATAACTCCGTCAAAGACTGAGGCTTGAGACATACATTAGATATCACAAAATCAAACTATATTTAAGAGAAAAAGGGGAAAACTTATAAATATTTTTAAACTTTAAAAATAAATGTAAGGCGTATTTTAGTTTCGAATGCAGACTTGAACTTGGTAATATAAACTCATAGCAGGAAATAAATGCTTTTAGAAATGGAAAGCAATTATATCATGAAATATAAATACTAAATTTTATCATGAAATATAAATACTAAATTTTATCAGGAGATATAAATGCTCAATGAGTACAAATACTCAGTTTGAAGTAAAATGGTTCTTTCGATGTCAGATATCACAGTATTTGAGAATGCTGCTTGAAATTAATCAAGATAATAAGACAAGAATCCGGGCATCCATCAATAACAAAAACAATTTTAAATGCCCTGAATCGGGTAGAATATTAAATACGCATTGAAATCTTCAATGCTAGTTCGTAGGTCTTTCTATAGTACATATGGCAGTTTGGAAACTGAGAATCGTCGAACCCAGCGGATTTTTACAGTTGTAGAATGTATCCTTATCATCTGAGGTTGGAAACATATTTGCCCACTTAGGACATGATTTCTATTTTCAAAGATTTAATATTTATTCCGTACCTTATCAAAGATATACCAAAAAAACAAATATATCTAGAGCAGATGAACCAGCTTGCATTACAAATTTACGACTGACAGATATCGCACTTATTTATGAAAAACGAATTGCTTAATCTCGAAACCGCCAATGAGTTAAAATATTAAATTGACAGGATTGGTGTTTGGCCTTGTTTACCAGACGCCATATCTGAGTTTTGGTGCTGCTGAAAAATGCATTCTTTATTAACTATAACGTTCGTTTTACAGTAAGAGAACACTAGGTAAGTGCCTATAAAAGTGAGAAAAAACACATCTTTAATTCTCCCCATACACACAAAAGAGATGCAGCTGATAATATTCAATTAAAAGTTTAATTTCTGTAGCAGTCGAATGCTAACATTCGATCACTAGAATATTAGGAAAATAATATCCGTTACAAAGTACTCATTACTAGCATACTAAATTTTTTTTAACAATTTCAAGGTGCATACTATTTATCTGTTCACTGCTCGCTAAATTCGAAAGAGTCCTATTTGACTCCTAAAGAGTAACATCGGCACTCCCTCTAGTGCCGAAATGGTACCAATCTAGATCAAGCGACTTTTCACTCTACAAAAAGGGTGGTCCTTTCTCATAGAAAACTGGCTGACCCCTCTGCGTTCGCTCTTCTTGACAGTGAAAGACATCGATATTCGGATCAAATCACACGCAATAAAAGGAGTTACAATAGATTTGTTTACCCTTTGGAGTGGTGATTTTTATACTTAGGTTACAGAGGATTGAATTACTGCTTTACAAATTGTGAAAATTGGGTTTTTCTATGTTTCTTTACTGGCTGAAGTATAGTTTTTGATTTTTGGTTAATACTGTCTCTTGAAGATTTAGGTTATGTACTACTATGATTTTATATTACGTGACACATATCTGCTTTAGATTTGCTACTTATATACTTACAAAAACATTTATTGGTATTGAACATGATTTTAAATCAAACCATTACTGAAATAAAAAGCTTTGTTTTTAATAGTTAACATTTTAAAAATACTTTATCAAAAGTGCTTCTTATATGAAATAACTTTGAATATGCAGCAAATAAACTCTTTTGCAAATAAATCGAAGCACCAAGAAGGATTTTGCGATCGTGACGAAACTTGGTATGCAAAAACATCTTGATCAACCATGCAAATGATCAAAGTGTCAAGGCAAATGCGCAGGAATTGCGATCATAGAGCGCAATTCGCAAAGTATAACACCAGTAACAGAGGCGGAAAATTTATCTTTTTTGTTGCTGCCATTGTAATTCCGTAAAGAAGCAACTAAAGATGCCATTACGGCGATATCGAGGGCCTTCTACAACAACAGACAGCTAAACGACTTCGAAAGTGGTCGCATTGTAGGGTTGCGTGAAGCTGGGTGGTCATGCCGAGCAATAGGCCGCCCCCCCGCAGAGTACATACACTGCTGAGCAAAGATGTTCCCAGCAATAGTTACTACAAGGAAATTGCCGACGCAATGAAAGCTGTGGATGGCCAAGGAGCACAAATGCGAGGCAAGATAGGATGATTGTTCGCCAGCCCCGAACGGCCCCAGCGCTATTATTGTCGACTATTCAACGCATTACAGTCATGTCTATACCTCCCGTGGTACCGTCCACCATCTCTAGGCGCTTCTCTGAGGCGGGGATACACTCACGGAGGTCTTTAAGGCGTTTGCTTTTGACCCCACAACAAGTCAGCGGAGTCGTCTGGAGTGGTGTCGCAGCCGATCATCATGGCTGTCACCAGACTGGTATCGTAGTGTTCAGCGATGAATCTCGCTTCACTCTTGAAGCAGATGACCACCGTGTTCATGTCTGGAGAGGACAGGGCCAGCGGTGTTAATTCAGCGGTCCCAATCAGCCTGTTTTACAAATGCCTACAGCCATAACCTCTGGTGTGATGGTTTGGAGCGCTATTTCTTATGATAGCTGGTCACCCTCCGTACATCTTTAACAGCTCAACTATATGTTGGTACCATCCTGCGGACGGTTGCATTACCTTTTATGGCACGTCATCCTGGGCCATTTTCCAACAAGATAATGGCAGACCGCATACCGCTCGCGCATCTCTGGACTGTTCCCGTGCGGTTGACACTCTTCCTTGGCCAGCAAGGTCACCAGATCTTCCACCAATCGAGCATGTCTGGGGCATGGTAGGCCGCCAGATTCGGGCACCACAAAATATCGCAGGATCGGTAACAGATATGGAGCGACAACTGATGCATGCCTGGTAAAATGTGTCGCAGGATGACATTAGGAACCTCTACAACTCCTTGCCTCGACGACTTCAAGCATGCATTGCCGCCAGGGGCGATTCGACCAACTACTAATTTGAACGCTCAATGGGTGATTGTGAACCGTGAACAGGTACTATGACCTTGATTTTGTAATTATTTTATTATCTGTGTATGAGCTATACGCATATTAAATTTCCTTAAAAATAACCACTTCCTTCATGGTGTTTCGAGTTTTTTGCAAAAGAGTGTAACTTATTTTACAAAAATACGATTTTGACCTTTATTTATCGAAACATATACGAGCAGTCTTTTTGTTTCATATTCAATTTTTCCTTCCGTTGAAGATTTGATGTACCTAACAATATGGTATAACTTGTTTCCTGTATTCCCATTTCTGTATCTCTGTTCCTTATCGTATTATGTTCATATTTTACAGAAGCAATTTTTTGTTTAAAATGTGGACATGTAAATGTAATTCAGTGTTAATACAGAGTAAATAATAAACATAAGAAAATCAATATGATTTGTATATAAAAACTGAAAAACGACTGCAAGATATTCATACTGAAAACTTGGTTTCGGATAAAAAATAAAGTTATTTGTCTTTCAGTTACTTTTGATTTTATATACATATACTCATTTATAACATATAGAAGAGCATCAAATATGAAACCACTGCATATATATTATGCAATAATTTATCTTTTTAAAGAAGGATTATTATCTTTTCTTAAACTCTAAATTTTTTGCTGCTCCATGAAGTCACACCAGTTGCACCAGCCCCGACAGGGAATAATACAAAAAGGAATACATAAATTAAATATTTAATGGTAATATTCTTTTCCCCATTTTCTCCCATCGAAATATAAAGAAAAGTAGTTCTTTGCTTTCACTGTCACTTTAATTTACGTAATCAAATGAACTTATTCTCCTAATCAAACTGCTTAAGAATACAATTAAACAGTTATGTTAATAGCCTTTTTCTTTTCATACTAGTGTTAATGCTGTTTCTTGTTCTTTTCACTTGCCATTGGATATTAGTCATCGATGCTGTCTGAATTAAATGTGAATCTACTGTATTTTTATTTCGTAGCGCATTAAATTCTAATACCTGTATTATACTTTAATAATTTTATTAAGTTGAATGCTTTTTTGGTACTCTTGGAGTATAAGTTTTTCATGTTATGCAACATATTATGAAAACAGAATATTCCTATACTATTTTTTACAGAAAATTTCTACTGAAACTTTTATAAACTGGAAGAGCAGTTTCCTTTTATATATTACGGATATATATAGCTTTGAATGTGTTTAGATCTTTTAAGAATATGGCTATAAATTATGCCAAAATCTCCTAAAACTGAAATAGCAATCATAATGATAAATAGTTCAAATATTTATGTAGGATGTTGTTTCATCTTCTAAAACAGAACAGCGGAAATGTACATATAAGTTATAAATAAAATTATATTGATAATGGTCTGTGCCATTACAGATCCTGTTGTGACAAATACCAGATTTGCAGTATGAAAGACTGATCATTTATTCGCATCATACTGTCATTTATATCTACAAGATCTTTATATCTAGATTTCTAGTTTTACCTCAGCCCAATGTGAAACAGTGACATTTGTTTTGCTGTGGCTGATGCCAAAGATTAGTAAACTATTTTTTAGATTGATAAAACAGTATTATTTTGTAAAAAAAAGTTTTAATATGTATGCATCGCATAATTGTAATATGTTAATCCAAAATCAGATATTTAATAAACAGGTTTCCACACTTGATAATCGTAGAAATTATTTTAAACATTATAAGGTTCAACTATTTAAATCTAAAGTTCTAACTTCGAACCCCACGAACACTTAACAAGCGAATAATCGCTTGAGTTTGAACAGAACACGTGAGACTTGAGAAGGGTTTAAAACCCTTTATTATTCAGTATATTTACAACCAGTTCCGACTTGAAACTTTACATAAAGCCGCCACTCGGGCTTGAACTTAAATACTAATAATTTGAACTAAAACTAGCTTAACTAAAGCTGTTAAAGAATATAGCCAAAGCTATCAGAATCTAACTAGCTGGCCCCTAAATATTAATTAAATCGGCGAAGCCTACCAAAGGCCGAGCGTAATAATAGCTGAGAGATGTAGCCAGAAGGTAAACGCGCGCTAGTCAGGAAATCAGACTTTCTCTCTTGAAGTCGGTAAAGTCACGACTTAAATAGTACTCATTCTCATTTTCATTATCTGCGTTTCTGAAATTACATTCTGGCAGGAAATTGTAAGCTGAAATTAGAATAAGATAGGAAAGATACAAAACTTAAAATAACTGTTAGAAAAACGTATAATAAACTATACAACATAACTGCATACATCCTTACTTCAGTTTTAGTAATACAGTGTTGCTTGTCACCAGTTTTTAAACCAGTGCATATACTGGTTTAAAACTGGTGACACTGGGTAAAATGCATGCGGACCATCTAATATAAGTTATTACAATTTTTTTCTTTACTCTATGTAAAAGTTTTGTTTTCGTTTCTGTTAGGGCAAAACATAACGAAGTCTTTAATCAGCATCGTAACATTAACAAAGTAATCATCATCTTAACGACATTATAATTTAATAATTTTATGTTCTGTTTTCAGTGACTATGTTGCTTTTTTATGATAAGCTATATAATAAACAATGTATTCCATTACATTTACAGATATTTTACAGAGATCAGTTATTTAATGTTTATGTACTTTATAAAAAACATTTAAATTAATTTAGAAGAACAACTACATGTCGATTTAATCATTGGATTATAAATTTTCAGCATCTGCTAAAAATACATTTGTATGTAATGCAACAAATGACAACAGAATATTAATATTTTGGAACATTTTTTCTTTTTCAATAGATTCAAATCCATTAAATTAAGTTATTAATCCATTAAATATAGTTAATATAACATTTTAGAATGGTTACTTAATTTATTTTTAATAACCAGATTCCGTTTTTTCATAACAGTAAAGAAAAAAACATATATACCCCTCATCATAAAAACTCATACTTTACACCATCCTTATCATATTTAATCAAGAGTATTTTAAAAGTGACTAACAATGCTGTCTTCAAGTATTTTTGCTCACCATTTCCAGTTTAGTTTTCATTGTCCGGTTCCCAAAATGCCACATCTGGATAAGAGAACTTATTAAAAATGTCGGCTGAATAATTTCTGTCTCTTTAATTTAATTCTTTGAAGCAGAACAAGATTTGTTCCAGAAGAAAGAATCATTCCATATTCTTGCGCTTCTTGAATCATCGGAGCGAAGCAAAGGACAAAAATCGTTATGCGCGGATTTAAATACTTTTTAAGTAAGCATTTCATTAAATGTTTATGTTCTTAGTGTAATAGGAAATATGATAAACGCTGAACAAACGAGACAAATTTCATTATCTCCCGCATGTTGACATGGAAAAGAAAGCAAACTGGAAAATTAAATATTCGAGATGGATAGTAATAGATATAAGTTCTCTCTCCTTCTTTTTTTCATATTTTTAAATGCAGAAACTCTGCGCTATTTCTTCTCAATATACCAGTAATCAAGAATGCAATAGAACCTTTGAATTATTCATGAGGAATATCTGGATTTCGTTGATTATGGAATTACTGTTTAACAACTATTATTACGGTTGATTTGCTTTATTTTGAGGTTCAGCTTATTACTTACCAACACATAATTAAAAACACTATTTGCTTATAATTATAATTCATTTGCAAGTTGCGGAAAGTCGTTGTATAAAAAATGCAGAACACGTTTGAGCATAGTGTCATTAATGTCAAATTTTACAAATCTTTTAATATCTCTCCTACTTTGTTCTTAGAAAAATTAATATTTTTTGGTTATGTGCTTTAAAATACCAGAAAATATTATTGAATTTGAAGGTGTCTAAAATATGAAAAACACAAATTAGAAAATGACTAAAAAATTCTCAGTTATATAATAATATCCAAACAAAATTTAATTTCCCGATTTAGATCACTAAAATTATTGCTATTAGTAAAAAATAACAAAATTAGTGATTAATTTTGTCTAAACATTTTTTGGGTATGAAGAGAAACAAAGCTGAATACTCGAGTATCCTATTTCGTAAGTAAGGATAACAGGCCATTTCTGGACCACTGCGACGCACAAAAAGATGTTCTTTATAAGGCGCAGGGAGGCGCATGGAAAGTGTGGTCATACGATTTCAGCTTGTCGTTTAAATGTCATGAGAATTCTACATCCTTTTTACAACATGTACATGTTTAGGGTTGTTAGATATTCACGAATGCTATCACATGCTTTATCCTGATGTTTTGTCGTCATCCGAAATTTTATTATAGCCATGTGTATGTTTACGGTTGTTTCGTTATCATTAACGTCAACCACGCGTTTCATGCTATTGCTGTGACTTGATCCATGTACAGAATTCTCTTTACAACATTTCCTAGCTTATCTTGCGTTACTGAGGTAGAGCGCCTATTGCTCTGATATTATACAAAATCCTAAATTTTATTACGACACGTAACATGCAATGTGCAACGTGACTCGCGACCAAGGCCTGTGTAGAGAGTTGCTGGGCTATTTTGCATCAATTTAATTTTGGGCGCAGAATTTTATATATTCATTTTGTTTACTCATTTTTAACTTGAAATTATTCGTTGTATCTTCATTTGTACTACTCATGTTCATTTTTCACATCGTATTACTAATTTGACCATCGAGTATACTCCGCTTTGAAACAGTACCCTGAGTTCGTGTACGAGACATTTCTCATATCGTGAATTATTTAAGAGCGATAACCTAAAATCTCAGTACTCAGCTGGAATAATTTATGTACCCAAGTATATGTTCATGAACTTCGAAGTAACTCAGAAGCATATTGTCCTTGGTAGGTTGGTTTTCTATTATTTATTTTCATATTGTTTGGCACCCATTTACTTTTATTTGCGCAATATTTTAAATTGTCCCTATTACCTTGCTATTCATTGATCCTTCAATTGTTAAATAATTTAAATTTTCGACAATTTATTTGGTAGTTTTCAATTGCTTCATACCATTCTTGCTAATTTTCAGCATTTATTATTCAGCTCCTTCTAATTTGATGTGCTTCTTAATTTTAAATTAAATTAATTTTCTGCATTTCCGTCAACTTTAATATTCCAGTTTAGGAAGTATTTTCCAGAAAAAGTGAAGGATGAGTGCGCATTTCGCATGATGTCAGATCAACATGTGTTCTACATCATTAGTGGAAGGTAAGCATGGACATGTAGTAAAAAAGATATAGAATCCCTATCATCTCACAACAACAGGATGAAAAGGAATTACATGCAAATTATTAAGATTTATAGTTTAAATCATGTTTTTAATAAACAGACTTCAGAAATTCATTAATTGAAATCATATATTGTCCCATTATTTTAAATTATGCGAATGTTCAAAATCAAAGATTAATACAATCTTTACAGCTTTCAAAGCAGATTTTATTATTGAATACAAAACATAGTAATATTATTCAAAATGTTATAATCACGTCATATTAGTACAATACATGAAACTGCGATATATCAATCTATCCGGTCTGACGGTTAAAAATAATAATAACAGCAATAATTCAAAACATACGGTATGGGATCCAAATATATACACTGCTGGCCTCCCAATTTGCAACACCAAGAAAGACAAGAGATATCACATCAAAATTTATTCAGTAGATAGCATGTTGACCAAACATCAAATGATTAAATTTATAGACTTCTGTGAGACGTGGTTCCTTCTAGAATCAGTAGCCAGAGTAGCCGCTATTGTTGGAGATCACCGCTGCCACACGCTTCGGAATTGATTTAAAGAGACTTTGGATGTGTTATTGGGGTACAGCAGACGAAGCAGGTTCCACACGTTTCCAAAGTCGATCTGGTGTGGCAGCTTGGGATGTAATCTGGGTCTATTGTTCAGCAACCATGGACCACATGTTTTCTATCGTCGTAAGCTCCAGAGAGCGAGCCGGCCAGGGAAGCAATTCCATCTGGCGAGTGACGAAGAACTCTTGGACAATGCGTGCCACTTGTGGTCGCGCATTTTTCTGTTGAAATATGGCTGTGGGCTAGCCCAGAAGGTAAAGAAAGACAAATGCCTCCAACACCTCGGAGATATAGCGCTGGCTGTTTCAAGTACCGGCAATTCGTACTAGGGGAGTGCGAGAGTAATATTGAATATCGCTCCATACCATAATACCCGGTGCTGGACCAGTGTGGCGGTGCATAACACAGCTGTTCAGCATCCTCTCTCTACGGTGTCTCCAGACTCGAATCCGACCATCGTGATGTTGCAAACAGAAGAGTGACTCGTCAAAGACAATTTAATTCCATTCTGCCTTCCACATTCTTCTTTCATCGCACCATTGGCGGCGGAGACGTCTGTGGTTCTGCGTCAAGTGTAGACGAAGCAATGGACGTCTTTCGGACAGACCACTCTGCTGTAAATGGCGTAGAATGGTACGCTTGGACACTGGATAATGCGTTACAGACTGAATGTGCTGTGCTATGGTTCGTATGTGACTGAGCGATCCGTCACTGCCATGTGCACAATGTTCCTGTCATCACGCGAAGTGGTGCACTGAGGTAGACGCGATCGAATACGTCGGTCCGTCGTACCCTCCTGCATCCAATGGTCACATTACAGTTGCTTGGTTTTGTCCAACAGTTGTCAACATTACAGTTGTTTGGTTTCGTCCAACGCGACTAACGATTTTACTGAAAAATAATCCACACTCTCGGCAGGCCACTATTCTTTCTCTGTCGAACTCGGATACTTGATCAAACGATGATCGCTGTTTACTACGAGGCATAATTGATCTTTTTTTTTAAAAAAAACCACAAGAAAAACACAATTGCCGAACTTGAAATCGTCGAAAACTCCAAGCCTTAAATAGCGCTTTGAAGTGTCGCCACAGGTGCGCGTGATGTGCGTCTTCGCTGAAAATCTAATCATTTGCATATCTCACCTCCGCTAATGCATGTTGTAAATTTCATGTACAACATGCATTAGCGGAGGTTGCATGCTGCCTTCAGGGTGTTTCATATACGGTGGCTAGCAGTGTATGTTGTAGAAACACTGTGTTCTAAAACAATCTGAAATATTTCATTATGTAGCTAATTTTCTCAAGAGTGCATCAGTTTAGTGCAGAAATTCTATATTTCAAAACAATAGAGATGTTTGCATTCTGTACGTAAACCTCCATCTAAAAGTGAGTTATTAAATGATGTATATGAAAAATAACTCGAGAAATGCATTAGTGCTTTAGTTAATAAAACAACATACCTAATGCCAGAAATTTAGTAATATTCGTTTGTGGAGCATATATATTTAATTTATTATTTTAAGCTTTAATTGAAAATTCTACTGAGAATGTTTTTCAAGTTATAATTAATATATATATATATATATATATATAT
>KK121506.1:372862-433726 GCA_000611955.2 Stegodyphus mimosarum | reverse complement strand
AGAGAAGGTACGTTGATCAGATTGAGGACGTTCTTAATAAAAGCCAGGGTAAGAATACCCTAATTAAGTGAATAGCAGTATACCTACCTATATAATTTAAGTTTAAAAAATATGACTGTCAAAACAAATTTCAATCGTTGTATTGTTGATAACTGGCTCTGTTGACTAATGAGTTTGCCGACCACTGCGCTATTCCATGAATAGTTTCAATTAATTTGGTTAAATTCCAGAAGGATAGTTACAGCACTGTTAAAACTATTACAGTTGAAAAAACCTCGAAAACAGTTTAAAGAAAGTTAATAATGTGTTCAAATTATTTTTTGAAAGCATTGAAATTTATAGTTTATGTTTCACCTTTCGGAGAGGCAGGGAAACAGTGAGCACACTTGAGTGGGAACAATAGCTGTTGAGAAAAATGTATAGGGAGAAGAATGAATGAATGTTTCCTGTTTTCCAAACTCTACAAACATTTAATTAAGTTGTTCAATTTGTTGTACAGTTATAAATGCCCCTTCCGTTGTTATATTTAATTTAATTGTTCAACTGAATTTACATAAAAATATAACTACATATTTTGAAAATAATTTTTTCTGTTGTTTATTACGTGAGTTACTTCTTTTTTTTTAATCTAACTAAGGTCGGATTAACCGTGGTTTTGATTATGTCCTCCCTGTTATTACTCCAATTAATCTTGAATTAATTCATAACATCCTGTTTCCGTGACTTTTAAGCACAAGTGAAGTACATTTGTTTCACATTTGTGACGTACTTTGTATAAGTGAAGCTTTAAAATGAAACAGACATTCTTTAAATGAAACAGAAAAAGGTTTTGTTTTTTCGAATGGAAATAATTCCAGTAGTTTCCTTTTCTTCTATCGCAAAAGCCTACTAAAATAAAATGAATATTCAAAAGTAAAGGAATGCTTAGGCAAACAATGCGAACTGTAGTCTTACAATGACCGTTTTCGTAGAAACTTCGAATTTTCAAATTTATATTTTAAAATTTTTTTCTCATGCCAAAAATCTTACATCTAAGTATATAAATTCATTTTTTGTTAGGTTTTTTTCAGAATAAATCATTCAAAATACCTCAAATCCTGTACCTGGAAAGCTTCTCTGGCAAATGATATCAAACTTCCTCTGAAAGAAAAAAGTTGCTGACCTGCTTTTGGAATTTTTCTTTCCAAGCTCTTTAGAAATGAGCCCAATATATGTGTGAAAATAAAATCTTTTATAATTACCTATACAATGACTTTTTTTAAAAAAAGTTGATCTAAAGAAGTATTATATTGCGCAAGAGGAATGTTCTACAATTTTCCGACAAGAGCTAGCAATTAAATTCCAATAACCGTTTCTAATTCTTTCTCTTGAAGGTATCTAAGCTTTATATTTTTACTGGCTACATTTTTATGTTCTTTATTTCGAAATGTTGGGATTACTTTGATGTCTTTCTCTGTAACAAAATATCTGGCATCACATTTGTGAGATTCAGTGACCGAAGTTTAAACGGACCATATCGCATGGGCGTCTCATGTTTCGTTTCGAATTTGTACTGGTCTTGAGCTATCAGTTCTTAAGTTATTTCTTTATTTGAGAAAATATTGCTTGATCTTGTGAAAATTAAAGATTTTCGAATTCATTACAGATATCAGTGTGCTTAAAACCTCCTTCCTTTTCAAATGTTTCTTGAAAAAGTGAATCATTATCGTTATCAGAAGTCTGAGTTATTGTCTTCTTAGAGTTCATTTTATGTGCTTTGTTATATATTTTCAATAAGCTAATATCTTTTGTTTACTGTGAGAAATGAATGTTTGTAACGCGTAACCATATATTTTATGAAGATGTTTAAAACAAATAAGATCACCCACATCTGTGCGTATACTTTATTCTGATAATACAGTTTTAACAAGTAAAATCCGAAAAAAAGCCTCAAAAATACATTAATAATACTCAATAGTGTTTTTGCTTTGCGAGTTTCTGGTAAATATTTGAAATAATACCATTCTCACTAACAGCTAAACTTCTATTTGAAAATTTGTAACTGTTACTCATTATAGTCCTTATCTCCTCACTATACGTTTGGAGTTAATATCATGTATGACAACAATTACAATTTCATAATAAATTTAAATCCTATATAAATAAGCCTACACATTAAAACAATTCTAAGAACTGCATTTGAAAAAAAGTCTAAGAGCTTATTAAATACAAGTGTATAAGTGATTTTGATATATAAATGACCATATAAGTGAACTTGACACATTTGTATAAATCTATAAGTTTGGAAGAAATGAAGTATTTAAATTGAACAGATTTTTTTAAACTCTACGTCAAACAAAAATCGTGTTTTTGCTGAGTTCTGTAATACAGAATTTGTTTAAGCTACACGCGTTTTAAATGTAGGAAAAAACTAGAATCATAAAAAAACTTTGATTAACATAACATATGTTGAAGACCCATCGGACTTGAATGTATAGTAAACTCTCGTTAACATGAGTCTCAAGGGAGAGAAAATAAAGAGTTCATGTTAAAAAGATAGTATTAACTGGGGGACACATTAACCAATTTCAGCATATACTTACATAATATATTATGTATGTCGTCATAGAAAATTACTGCAGTACTATATTAAGTACTGTACTTAACCCATTACCCAACTCACACTACCTTCCACATAAAATTGTAGAAAAATAATATTTTGACGTATTAGATTCTGATTGAGGAAACAAAAACGCAATAGGAAAAATGTCTATTTTTATTGAAGTTAAAAATATTACGAAAATGCAAAGTCTGTCGAACCGATTACTTTTGGGATACATGGAAATCTTTGAAACAAATTCTATACAAAGACAAATATACAAACAGTTATCGTTTGACTACTGTACCTTTTGTATCTTTTCGTCCATTTACTTTCTTGTACGATGTAAAGGAAGTAATGTATTCAGGAAAAATTCCGGGTACCCTATTTTAACGAAAATACATTTTGACATCTGTCGAATGCAATTTAACGATGTTTTTGCGTGACACCTGTACGTGAGGGCAGAATAAAGGACTCTTTTTCTTCAAACGAATTATAAAACTGATTTAAAATGGATTCAGAAGAGATTTTTCCGTGGCGTCTGCGCGAAAGTACGTATGCATATATCTCGCATAACTCAAAAAACGAGTAGCCTCAGAACTTTGAAATGTTGTATGTAGGATTGTTAAAACATGTAGTTGTGCACCTTCCTTTTGGTTTGAAATCGGCCGCACCAAAAGTATATAATATATTCACTCTGTTACTCGATTCCGTGAGCTCAGTTTTTTTTTCAATCTTAGATATCGATAAATTGTGCAGTTTTTATTTTAAAAGTGATTGAATTACCTTAAGCTTACCTTCCAGTTAAGGTTTTATGCTTTTAGTTAATCTGCATGCGATAGTTGTAGAATTATCAGCAATTTAGAAGTTATTTAAGAGCGGCTAAGTTTTATTACCATAACTGCCATATTTGTTTACATTTAAAACTTAGCAGAATAATGAATGAAGTATTTCTGCACCTTCAGTGTCTTTTTGCCGAGTGAAACGAAAAAGAAGCTTTTAGCTGTGTGCATCAAAAAATATGCCTTCTTGCCTGCTGGTCGAATGGTGATTAATTGATTAAGTGATAATTAATTAAGTTAATTAAGTGATAACTCTAGGTACCGTTGTATAATCACAATGCGAGAAACATACATACATTTATGCAGATTCTTTATCGTTTAATTTCTTTAAATATAATACAGGGCTCTAATATTTGGTGGCATCAATTTGAAAAATTAAACAGCGCTTTTAGTGAACCGACGCAAAATGCCAAAACGAAAATAATAGGTCTTCTGGGCTAACGCCCTTTGGACTAATAAAAGTTGAATGAATATATATTTCAATCATTTGCCATGAAATTCATATGTCACACACCTTTTCCTCAATTTTGTCCTTTGATAAATGCACCAGTCCGTGGTTTTATATTGGGTTTAAATTAACAAAATCAGATTTAACGAATGGTTAATTTTCTTCAACTAGGTGACCAATGAGTTATTGAAATTTTGATACCGAAAGATTTTTTGGCAGTTATATATTACTGGTTTTAATTCACTAAGTGAATATGCTAAATGAGCATAAAAATTAAATTTTATTCTAACGAGAATAAAAGTTTTATTTGACAGATTCGGGGCGTTAAGCATTAACATTCCAAAGCAGAATAAATGACATCGTTTTTTATCACATCAGATGATTGAGGGGAATATACTAAGATAATGGAAGTGATTTTGACATTAGAATACCTTTTCCCAAAGCAAAGCACTTTTCTTTTTCAAGCTATGAACATTTTTTAAAAAAAGGAAATTTTCTGTTAGAAGCTGTAGACTCACAACCATATTTACGTAATATAAAGCTATATAGAAATATGAAAGTTTCTAGCTATATAAAAAGCTGCAAGTTACATATTAAACATAACTAATTTCACATCATGGGGAATATATATTTTATGGTTTATAATATCTCATAAAAAGTAAAATTGTACCATCTGTTGCAAATAAAATTAAGTTGAAATAGTCTTAAGCTTGCAATCATCTGTAATTTAGCAAATTCAAGGAGATACATTTCATCCCTTTTAAAATAGCTGCTACGTAATGAAAGAAAAAAATGGGAATAGGAATTTAAATTCTCTGAAAAAGCTCTGACATAAATTTTAGTAGTAGTTATTTAGCTGTTTAAGTAACCTATTTTTTCAATCATATCTGAACACGTAATAAATCAACGCTGCTGGGAAAAAAGCTACCGGAAATTTACTGTTTAATGAGACATTATATGAATTTATGTTATCTAATATCATTCTAGATTAATCTGTGTTTCTGGTATAATCCTTACCTCCAACATGCAACGAAAATTATCATTTTTGTACACACGGTGTTCATAAAAATGCTACGCTTTTCGTTTTTTTTTCTGCAATCGCTTAGCGCAGACATAGACACTTAATTAGAAAAATATTATTTAAGTAAAGTTTCACGTTTTGCATTTTCAATTTAAAAATTCAGTTTTCAGAAAAACACAAAACTTAATCCCACGACCTACAATAGTTTTATTTAGCAACATCTTATACATATTCTAAATGACAAAAATAAACTTGTGATTTCCTTACGACAAAAATGGAGCGATGTTATTTAATGTTAAAGTTTAAGAACATGCCGCTTTAAAAATCAAGTGTACTAAATAAACTGAAGAGAGGAATAAGTTAATTTATGTATAATTAAAGGAAAACAACAATTCGGAAAAATTCTCATGTTAATTAATTAAGAAATAAAACTGATATGAAGAACTGTTGCGAAATCCGTACATTATGCACGTTTCTTACCCAAACCCGAGCTTATACGTACAGTCTTTTTTAAAATTAATGTTCTAAAATTTTGAGACAAATTTCAAATATTTACATATTAAAGTTATTTTACTAAACATAACTGCATGAACAGTGTTGGTATAAAATATATTTTGTAATTTTTACGAAATTATTTTTTAAAGTGAATTAATTCCCAAAACATGAGTTTTTGCCTCATTTGAAACAGTTCTGTAACTAGATCAACAGCTGCAAAAACCAAAGGTTGCATAAGGACATTTATGGACATAGTGTATGTTTAAATCTGGCTATTGTAATATACTTTAAACTATATTTCCAAGTAAATTTTCCAAGTAAATTTAAATACGGCAAGCGCAAGAAATGAGTTTCCGATAATCATGTTTTAGGAACACATCGCACAATAAAGCAAAACAATTATAATTATTCCTTACATAAGATATAAATAACGAAATGAAGCTGCAACAGGCATATTTATGGTTATTGAATTAGGCAACAATTTCATTTCCCAAAGTCAAGCAATATAAATGAAATACACTCAAAACTAATGACATAAACATTAAATGAAAATCTTATTAAAGGGTTTGGTTTCCCTGAGTACTATTTTAAGTACCCAATTTAAAAGACGGATCATACTTTCATATAGCTGACAATTTTAGTGTGGAAAAGATATATTATTATTATTTACTGTAATTAAAATACATCATTCATGCAACACAATACGTAATTCACGTAAAGACTATTTCATGAACACAGCTGAATAAATAAATAATGGTTTAAAAGGGTTTTAAATCGTTTAATATAAGTTTGAAGATATTTTTATTTCTATGGGAATTAAAAAAACCACTGAAATAATTCTTTTTCTTAATGAAAACGCCAGACTTTTCATATGTTAGTTCTGCTGTGCATTTCTATGAAAATTGTGAAAATCTAAAACCAGTCTTAAAGCATATTGTTGCATGCGTACGGGTTAGTTTGGGACTGAATGCACAAGTTGATAAAAAGTCAATAACATTTATTAATTTTTATAAGAAATAAAACAAAATGCTGAGATAGTTCCTCAGAGATATTCGCACAATATCACAATATCTCACAGTAGTTATATTTTGAGCTACTAAAACGTTAAAGAGAATTCAATTCAAAATAGAGAAAGCTAATTCGATCTCACCGCGAATTCGCTACAGTCAATAACAGCACTAAGTAAACAACAACATTTCACTTAAAACAATAGAATTGAGATGTTTTCATCCAACTTTTATACGCTTTTTAATCATGCACGAGGCCATTCTGGTATTTTCTCAATTTTTCTGGGTAGCAAAAACAGTTACGAGATATCTATTTATTAAATGTGCGTGCTCCTGTATTTTTACATTTTAGGCGCAGTTTTCTCCTAAATTCGTCATGCGCTGCATTCCACAGGGAAATGAAATAATTTGAATTACAATGCTACTAAAAATAGCTAAATGAATACAAAATCCGCAACAATTTTAAATATAATGGTTACGAAAGCGCAATTTATGAAACTATTATATTGCACGTGCTTATTGTTAGAAAGTTGTTACACTAAGACATTATAGTTCATACATGAAAAGTAAAGTTAATCACCAGAGAAAAAAAATTATCCACACGGAAAATCTTTCAACCTGGCAAAATGTATGTTACATTAAGCCTTATTAATAATGAGGCAGTTCTTTTTACCCGACTTCATGTAAAATTGGGCACTGAAGCGGTTTGTGAAAGCACTGCTGTAAAGTCTGTGATTACCTTAAATAACTATAGAAAAGGTTTCTACAAATCAGAAGTCAAGATATAGGAAGGCGTTTTTGTTAGACTAGTGAAAGGAAATTTAACATTATACACTGCTCGACATTGAAAATGCAACACCAAGAAGGAGTGTTCAGAAAGCGACGAAATTTGGAAAAAGGACAGAGACAGCAAGCAGCAGTAAGTGATCTTTATTTCAAAATGATAGTTAGAATACAGAGAGAGAACGGCGTCGGCTCAGTAAGATAGGATAGGATAGGAAGAAAGTGTACGGAGCACCTTGATATCGCTACGGCAAAAAAGGTATAGCTCCAGTACACTATCCATCTAGAACAACCCGCCCCCATAGTGGCGGGTTGATGGTGCTTGTTGGAGTTGAGGGAAGTGGGCGCTCTTCACAGTTTAACAGTGATGGTGGTGCTTGCAAATCGGGGGTCTCAGGTAAAGTTACATTGATGCTGAACAGTTGAAGCACTATTTGACAGTGATGGTTGTGCCTGTAACTCCAGAGTCATTTTACATTTTATAATAAATGGTACACAAGATCTTGGGGGTATTTCATTAAATTAAGGGAACTGTGTTTACACAGGGTACAAGTTGCACGGGGTTACGGTTGGGAATATTCGGTAATACAAAACATAATTAAAAATACAAGGTAAGAAGGTACAAAAAAGGTTATACTATAATACAAGATACATCACACAACATTCATTTACAAATTACATATTATTTACATTTTCTTGAGAAGTTATTAGGGATTGGTGTTTATGGAGAATGTGTTTGTGATAACTATGTTGTCTGCGTTGGTAATGTGACACGTCAGATGATGATGCTACTTCTCCAGTTGATGGTATTGCTGAGATACATCGTCCATTGTTTAGAGTTCATTGTTGTGGGATCTGAGTACTTAAGCAAGAAGTTCATTACAGGTGGAACGCTGATTGGATGAGTTCGTAATAAACAAGGTATCCAGAAGGTGCTGATTTGACAAGGGCTCAGTAGGATGTAGGACCACCGCGGACAGCGATGCACGAAGAAACACGTCTAGGCATAGAGTCAATAAGAGTGCGGATGGTATCCTGAGGGATGGCTCTCCATTCTCTTTCAACCGTTTGCCACAGTTCGACTTCTGAACGAGGCAGGGGCAGGTCTGCAAACGGCGTCGAATCACATCATTCACATGTTTAATTGGTGACAGGTCAGGAGAGTACGGTGGCCAGGGAAGCATATGTATACCTTGCAAAGCATGTTGACAGATGCGACCACTGTGTGGTCGGGCGTTATCCTGTTGAAAAATTGCATTAGGCAGCCCCTGAAGGTAGGGGATTGCCACCGACCGCAGTATATTATCCAAGTATCGTTGGGCCGTCTTAGTGCCCTGAATACGAACTAGAGGTGACCTGGAATCGTAGGCAACAGCGCTCCAAACCATTATGCCACGTTGTCGCGCGGTGGGGCGTTCCACAATTACTGCCGGATTAGATTTGTCTCCACGTCGACGCCACACACGTATGCGGTGACTGTCATTGGATAAACAGAAGCGTGACTCATCTGAAAACACGACGTTTCGCCATTCTGTCATCCACATCGCTCCAGTCCGACACCATTCTAAACGTCGGCTTCTATGCTGTGGGGTCAATGGCAGTCTTCTTAACGGACGACGTGAGTGCAGGCCACGTTCAACCAATTGACGGGAAATGATTCTTGTCGCCACGGGAACATCCAGGGTTTCTGCAGATGCTGCAGAATCGCGGTACAAGTGACTTGCGGACCACAGCTTGTCGGCGGACCACGCGTGCTGACGTCACTGTGGCTGCACCTGCACCCGTCGTTCTTCCCACATTCCCTTGTGCCAGCCATGTTCGCCATAGCCGATGCACTGTGCTTGCATTCATGTGGGTATCAGCTGCAATTTGACGTAAGGACCAACCCGTCCTTCTCAGTCCGATCACCATGCCTCTCGTAAAATCATCTATCTGCTGGAAGTGACTTTGTTGACGGCGGCCTGGCATTCTCTCCTATTACACGTATCTTCCAGGACAAACACCAACTTTCTTCGATAATTCGTCTGGCAGAAATAACGACACGAATATTGGCCATTCTGTAGGTTCCTTCCCTTATATCTTAATTCACGTGCGTCGCAGAGCTGCGCATTTCACATCATTCGCATAACTCAGTGACGTGCGTCTACTCTAAGATTTGCATAAATTTCTGACCACTCCTGCTTGGTATTACGTTTTCAATGTCGAGCAATGTATGAACATTTTCACCTTGTCATAAATTAAAGTTAAAAAATGTTTCATCTCTCTCAGATAATATCTTTACTACGTGTGGCGTCTTTGCTATGTCTGGTTTGTAGAAATACTAAGAGAATTCGAAATTTTAGTGCACTTGACGAAGTACAACGTTTCAGATTTCTGGTAAAAGAGAAGTATTTTGGATGTTAATGTGATTCCATATTACTTCTCGATGTTTCACCGCAAAGCCCCACATGGAGTTGAACACAACATTTCCAAAAAAATACAGAAGATGTACAAGATCTGTGACATTGATGTAAGATCTGTTCATAATTATAAGATCTGGCCTTTTTGGGCCACATAAACTAAGCTGGATCCTACTAAAGAACCTGGCGAATTCTCGCACAGGCGTGAAGTATTACCAGCACAGAAGTGTTAAAATAAGCCTTTATTAACTCCAACTATGAACAGAAAACCACGTACTTCGTGCTATACAATAATACCGACTACTTGCGATGGAACTTAACGTTATTATACAAATCCATTGAAGTCTAAACAGAATAGTGCTGGATTAACACGTTAAGTTGCGGCTAACTTAGATTGACTCAACAAAGCTAACGAAAAAGCCAAAGGGCGTATTAGCGTAACAGCAAGATCAGAAACGAAACCTGCGCTGGCTAGCGAAAAGACACTCTGACTAAACTTAGAGATGCACTTGTTTAAATGCTCACTTCACTTAATTTTAAAATTTAAATTCTGGCAAGGAAATGCGAGAGGAATTTGAGGAGTACAGAAAAGATAAGAAAAATTTGAATAATATGTTAATTTTAACTAAATGAAACCCTACAAAGTAAACAGCTATTTTTCTCTTAATAGCTCCTTTAAATATGTGATATCTTATATTTTTGCATATGCAGTATATTTATTGAAATGATTTCCATTATTTTCAATTTCGTTATTCTATTAAGCACTCATTCTATTCAAAACTCACTAGATGTATGAAATCTATTATTTTCTTTGAAGCCCAGAAAAATAGAAATTCCGAGGCTCCATCCAAAGATTTCGAATCATAGATTTACGTGTTGTCAAAACAACTTTGCTGTATCAAAATAAAAGGTTTCAAAGTTACAGAATATGATAAATAATCCATGTGCTTGAGTAGACTCAAGCACAGATTTTCCATTGCTAGCTGGATGAGTTAGCGCTTTTACCACGAGAGTATGCAGGGAGGAATTTTTTATAAGCGCTTGTGCAACAACCAGCAAATACGTAAGATAAATTTCAATAAAGTTGCTCATGACAAAAAAAAGACAGACAAAAAAAAGGAGACAAAAACGTCGTTTTCAAAATAAGCACCAAAAAGTATTTAATTCAATATAAACCAAAATATAACAGATTGAACATTTTAAACCTGTGTTGTTTAGAATACTCTTTCACATTATTCTAAACCAAGATAAAATAAAAATAAAACTAAAGTGGTCATTTTTCTACAGCTGTACGTAAAACTATAAAAAATCCATGTTAAAAAGACTATATTTATTTGGTAATTAAACAAAAGAGATATATATTTGATATAACTAATAAAAATTTGACATAATTTGTAGCGAATAATTCCAGACATTAAAATGCCAATTCACTTTTATTTCTAAATGATTTTTGTTTCCTTAAATGAATATTTTTATGTAAAATGTGTTTAATTTAGAAATATAAAGCATATTAATAAAAACATTTTTTTCAGTTACATATTAGTAAGAAACAGTGATCAGTTAAACAAGTTGTGATTACAGTTTTGTGTAAAGAGTAGCGTACAAGAACTCTTTAAAAATTTCTTCAAATTCTGAAATACAGTGATAGTAAAGAGAAGCAAAGCAAATTTTAATGCATTGCTTCGAACCCAAAAAAATTGCACGATTTTTGTTTTTAGCGAAAACAGATTTTAGTCTAGCTATAAATCAGCGAAATAAGTAGGGTGTTTGAAAATAGAACAGAAAGTCCTTCGAGATTACACTTGCTTGATCCTAGATATCACACAATTTCTTCAGAGATTTTGCAGAATAGATATCTTTGCAACAAAATGTTCTTTCATGGAAATAGAATCTGACAACAAACACGAAAACATAAATTCTACACCTGAAAAAACAAACCCTCTTCCCCAAACTACGGATTTTCTTTTCACCCCAAGAGGGCTTTCTTTCGAACTGCTATCCAGAACGACACTATAGGTACAACTCCAGACCTGCCATTAGAATTTCCGAAATAATAGCCTTTAGGGGGTTGAAATGCCTTCTTTTCTAGCCTAAAAGTGTAGGTGCTTTTATTTTTATACTCTGTTCAAGTGATGGAAGTGGTCACTTACCCTTTAAAGTGAATGGAAACTTAGGGATTTTCCGAAAGCTGCAATGAATGTTCCATCGATGGTGCACTAATCATTCCCATCGGATTGCATCGATTTTAAGGCAATCCATTATACGTTTCCTTTTTTTTCTTCGTAAGAATGATTATTGTGGCATGTAAGATAAATTATTCGACTTCGCCGATGACTCATAAACATAAAATACTCATACATTGCAGAAAATCTTTCTTATGCTACAAAAAATTTCACCCAGATAAAATTAATAGTTTCTAAATATTTCGAACACAATGGGAAACAGCGGACGGAAATAAAAAAACTGCGAATATAGAAAATAGTTTTTATTGATTTACAGCTTGTTGTTATCGATTTATTTAATGCAGAAAGAAATTGCACCTTTCCAAACTAAAAAAAAAAAATTGCAGTGCTTTCAAGAAGGGGTCTCGGGACACATTAAAAGAAAGTGTACAGCGCTGTGAACTTAGGAATATCTGTGCTTGTGATTGGTCACAAAGCAGATAACGTTTAGGCGTTAAGTAGAACGAGTGACATTTGCAAGAAGCGATTTCGTTTCCCTGAGTGATAGTATCAGATAAAAAAAACACTTATGTATACTGTTTTGAAAACGACTTTCCTCGTTTATGAAATATTATAAGTGTAAAGAATGCTGTGAACAAAGCCTCCGCAAGCACTGATTATTTCCTGCTTATTCCCCTAATTAATGTTTTAATCATTAAGCACTAGCATGTTTTAATTTATTGTTATTAACAGTCATCACCTACTAATGAAACACATAATGCACGTTAGAAAGTAACTTTATCTTCTGTTATAACCAAGATTATTACTACAACCCAAAACATTAATTTTTATTGCTCTTGTTTCAATTTAAAACTATGCAGCTTTCTTTTTTCTTTTACTTACTTTATTTTATGCATATAGAATTCGGAAAAATTAGAAAGAAAGAAAGTTCCCCTTTGAAAGCAGGAAAGTTTTTTAATCATTGTAGAAAATGTCATCAATTCTTTTGAGCGTCTGCTGATCCATGACGTACATTCACATTCTACCATTAAATTTCTGTTTGATTTAGAAATTTGGTATCTATATCGTTTGAAGTTATGAAGCTGCTAGTAAAGAGTAATCATGGATTACATATTTGATTTAAAAATACGCCTTAATTAGCAACAATATAACAGCTAGAATGCTTTTGGAAAACCAGCCCAAATAAGATAAATTAATTTCAAAATTCTGAACATTTTACATTTGTAATATTGTGTCTTGATTTACGCATAGATTACAAATCGAACTAAACAAATAAATTTTCAAATTTTGAAAATATTCCTATTGAAAGTTGTAAAACAAAATCCAGTAAAAATAAGTCTGTGGAAAAACATTATTTTCATATTTAATTCAATGAAGCAAATAGATAGACAAAGTTAATCAAAACCGTTTAAATATACCTTTTACGCAACATCACATTTTATCAGTTTAGAAAAATAAAAAAAAACGCTTTTTGCTATAGAAATAACACAGACGAGTTTTTCTTAGGAGAAATTTTCTTTAAGTTCAGTAATGGAAAAAGTTCTGAACTTAAACTAAACTGAATTTATATTCAAAACAAATTTTTCCTTGCATCTTCTAAAATAGACTTAAAACAGTGGAGCGTAAATCTCATAAAGTAAGAATAATTCATTACAGTTTTCAATACGAAAGTAGGTCATAAACAGAATAGCAAAGCAAGTTCATAGAATAATATTAAAAAACAAGCATAGTATTTTTCAGAAAGATGGCCGTCTTTATTTATTGATTTATTAAAAATTAACAAAGAAGAAACAATGTTAACATTTTGTTCTCACCATAGAATTGACGACTTCAATGGCATCTAGGTCAAAGATAAGATGAAACTGGGGTTTATCTGAAGTGCTGTGCTCGAAAATAAAGAAAAGGAAAGTTTCTACTTCAAAAATTACAATATGCTCTCGAACTAGTGCAAATTCTGAAAACTGATGTAGCAGTTGGAGCCTTTACATAAAGGCTGGATGATTCGTCCTAAAACATAATGTGATGCTCTCACATCCGAATCATATGAGTTCCATTTCTGATCTAGTCTTATGGGCATTATTACGTCTTAAAAATGCCAAAAAGCGGAATATTTAGTCTTCCGTTAATGTATTTTGTCAAATGATATTAGCTGCACATTCTTATTCACCATTCTCTATTTCTTTCGCCACTCGCAGATTTAACACTCTTCGAACTGCGACGACTTCCCAAAAAAATCTTAAAAGATTGAACTAATATCTTTCGGGACTTTTGAAACAATAATTTTTAACTTTTGATTTACGACTAGCAGATCGGTCGAAGGAAAACTATAAATTTCGCTCAGTAATTCAGAGAGGTCGATCATAGAACCATAAATTTTCTAGCCTTCTTTAACATAAATTTGCTTCATAACATTCAGGCGCAATTTCGGCATGTATTCTGCAACACTAGATGTTTTACGTCTTTAGAAGAATTTGTAGCAACAAACGCTACAAATAATTCATAAAGTTGCAAATATAAACTAGGAAGACTAGAAGACAACTAATGCTGTCTCAAAAAAGTTCTGAACGCTGAAGACTAGCCACCTCGTAAATCCTTCAAGCGGCAGCCATATTGATGACAACATTGATAGCTTTGCTTCTTATCAATCCTAGACTCATGCTTCCAGTTATAAAGTTTCCGAAAATAGGTGTATGTTTCATAACGTTACGTAAATCTCTTAAAATCTGGGTGGAAGGATTCTATTAAAATAAAATTAATATGAATCCAGTACAGTTTAATTCATAATTTCTATAGCATTAATTTTACTTCTGTGAGTGAAGATAGGAAATTCGTACCTTAACAATTTAAGAACATATTTACTGACGTGGGTAATTTTCAAATGCTTAGCTCGCTTTAATTCAAAACTTCTTGAAGAAATGTTTTAAGCATCTATCTATAAACCCAAGCTTAGAAACACTGTATTAGATCTTTCTTCATTAAATTTGATGCTGGGCGTATGAAAATATTTCTAGAGTCTACCTCTGAGAGTTTTGAAAATACATTTTTGGGAATGTTTATTTTTCTGTAATCGAAAATTTAATGAGTAGGTTATTAAATTTAACATTTGTTTTCACTTTGCTCACATTTTAACCTATACATTGATAGTACAATAATAATACACATAGATAGTGTACAGTTTGGTATATAAATGTGTCATCTTTATTCCAAAGGTTTAAGTACAGATAGCGAAAGGCATGTTGTTGCATATAGAAGAAGCAAATTGCTCATTACAATTTAGCCAATAAATCAAACGGTAGATAATTCAGTATAGCTTCTTTCAGTAAACATGCAAGAAAAAAAATTATACCATAAAATATGACACCGAATTAAACACTTAATATTAATTCACATTTATTGAATTACCATAACTGTCTAAAGAAATCCCATGTGCTCATGACAAAAGTTTGGAATAAAACTTTTAGTAAATTTATTATTAAATTTGCTAACATAATTACGTTAACAAACTTAGAACACATTTATTCTGACTTATCCCGTGGGAAGCAAGTTTCGAAACTTAATTAACAGTAATTTAGTACGATCATTAGCATGGAGATTTCGACATGGAAATGTGCGATGTATAATCTTCCTATTAATGGTAATTTTACGTTCTTAGCTTCCATATGTGATAAGGTTTATTATTGTAGCTACAGTTTCAGATCAGAAATACGATCATCATAAAACGAAGAATTTGATGAATTATTCGATTATCCTATCCCTGCAAAATGAAACGGACTTATCAGAAAGATGTTTAGAAAATGAGGCATTTTTATATCACTTTGATCTATCGTTTTCCTGGAACCCCCAAAAAATATAAATGGCAAAAACACAAGCATCGCGTTAACTGATATTACCTGTATAATGATGATATAAAATTCTTGTAAGAGGATGTCGTTTTGATACCAGAAACATTTAATACGACGCGTATAGCGATACTATAATATACTAAATAAGGACATTTTAATTTCTGTGAATAGGTAAAGCTTTCTTTTCGTGTGGTATTTTCTGTAGTCGGGCTAGTTATACTGATCGGAATTATATTTAGGTTGTTTTAACCTAGTTATTGAGCTTAAGGGGAGAGTGAACGTGATTTTTTTGCGTTTTTGATTTTAAAAAAGAAAATTTCATACATTTGCATTCTAAAGCGTCATTTTACCCTATATATGTTAAAAAGTTCAGATTTTAAAAGTTCGAATTTCTTAAAACAGAAATGATAATTTAAAAATATTGTAATGCTCTTTGCGATCTTATAATGCTCCTTGCGATCTAATTTTCAATGTTTTATTTAAACATTCACATTAAAGTTTTTTAAAACACTTTCACAAAAATATTCAAACAACCTTTTTGAATACGACAAATAGTGAATTTTTAATACAAATTATTTTTCTGCACTCAATCCCGGTTTTGACAAAACTTCCACCTTCGTTAAATGTTCTTACAAGTTTAAGCTTCTTAATATACGTATATGCATACACGTAGCGTATTTACTGTAATTATCTCAGCATATAACAAGCATATTTACTGTAGCATATAGCAAGACAGTTTCGTCCAAATATTATTATTTTGTGGCAAAAAGGATTCTTATGGAGCATTTTTCAGACACGATTTGCGAAAAAAATGCATTTTTACAAAATTGCACTTATAGTTTTGCATGAGACTTACGATTAATGAAGGTTCGGGAGAAACGATAAATTACCTTTAGGGATGAATTTTTAAATATCAAACATTATTTTCTTCGCATTTGTTATTTACAGCCTTATAATATTAAATATATTAGACATAAGTACGTTATCACGATTTGCTATATGAATCGGATATATAGACAGAGACAATCTACTTTATTAATTACACCTATTAAAAATGTTAACTTTCACCTCTCACCGTTTGTCTTAACTTCATCTGTAATGTTAAAATAACCTTTTAGTGCTTTACGGTATTTTTTCTATTTTGTTTTATTTTTTTTATTTTTGTTTTCCCAAGCAGGAAAGCGTTTTCTTTTGCTTTTTGTCAGGTAACGTTATCCAAGCTTTCGAACAATAAATGGAGAGAGCGAGGCTGCTTACTCACGATCTATGCCTAATATTTACACCTCCGATTCTGACTTAATTAGCAGTTAGTAATACTGAAATCTCCAGCCATAATAATGCAAAATTACATATATAAATTATAACACCGATAAATAGCCGTTAAAGAATATTTGTTTACATGTGTATGGAAATGCTAACGGATTCTCCGTTATGATTTTCACTATATTAATATGTAATTTCTTTAAAATTAAAATATTTCAGTAAGGTTTTTGAATACGATGCAGTTTGATATGCTGAATATTGTAAGCGCAAAAGAAAAAAAAAACTCGAAATTTTGGTCGATATTTATCTTGTTTCAGAGTCACTTTAAAACCTATACATTATACTAAGGTAAGATTATTTCAGCACGAGCATATTAGATGAATATTTAGGTACTACAGATGAAATTTAATTTCATTGTCATAAAAGCTCTAGAAAGGTAAACAGTAATGTTATTATTAACAAAGAGCAAAGTTAAGCAATGTTATACTGGCAAAAAGCAGTTCTTTTTGCGTAAAATATCTGAGATTTCTGATTAACGCATTTACATAACATTGGCTATGCACCTATATTAATTCTACTCCAGGTTTTCAAAACGCTTCCAGTTATTCAATATCTTAACTTTCCTTCTTTAACTAAATAGTTTTCGTCCGTTCGTTCTTGAAATAAATAGAATTTTGCTTAAAATCTGCACCAGTTTAGGTTTGCTTTTTACCTAGGTTTATATTTTATAATTATGCATTTTTCTTCCATAGCAATTCGAATTCTGCAAGGAATATCTTTAATCGCGATTACATTAAAATTCTTTTTTCGGAACTATCCCTGGATTTGAATGCAATGGCTTAGGATTGGATGCTACTAGTCTTCCTTTAGTCGAGATTAGTTTTTTCATTAGTCCTTTGCTTTGTACTGTTGCTGGGGACAAAAACCTATCTATACTGATGTTTTCTATTTCTTTTCCTGTCCTAAAGGGCAGATACATGTGAGTTGCTTTAGCAAATCGTTGAGACGCTTGTACCCTCTCCATCACTGTTTTAACGCATTTCAGCTATTGTCGTTCTTTTATCGTAGACTAAAACCGGCTGGTCATAGGCAGAATGCATTTCTTGTTATTGAAAATTCAGCTCCAATAAATATTTGGAGAATATTTTTGATCGCATGCTGGTTAAAGAATATACATATCTCATATACTCACTTATCTGCCAAAATATTTTACAGTAATTTTAACATATTTTTATCCTCTTTAAATTTGTTACTTTTTGTCAAGTAGTTATTAATGTTGCTTTATTTCTCTCAGATAGTTTCCAGCGCAAATTTAATTAATATTTAATAAGCATAAATTACAGAATTTCTTTTGAAACCGATAACCATGTGATACAAAAATCAGATTTTCTAATAATTATTTTTTAGCGCATTCAGTAATCTTATATTAGAAACGACGAAAGGAAAAAGGTGTGCATGGCTTGGAAGCAATATCAGTATTTACCTGATCAAATATTTACCTTTACAAAGTGTTAAGTGTTGCCATGCATTTTTATATTCGCTATACAATATATATTTATGGTGTAAATTGGCGAAGTTATCTTCGCCTGGAAAAATTGTTATTACCTGGAAAAAGGATTAAAATTTTCTTCTTTATTCCTTTGCTCTTTTGGGATGTTTATTCCCACTCGAACTGTGATGATACGAAAATGCTTACTTAGTTATTGCAAACACTAAAGCATCTGGAATCCTAAATTTTAAGACTTTTTTTGGAAACAGGAAAGATGTTTTTACATATGTAAGATTGTGAAGATTTTGTATTTTAAGATTCCAATAATACAATCAATAGGATGTGATAAAACAGGCTTCGGCAACGTTTGACTGATAATCAAAACAAGCCATTATGTGTGTTTTAAAAAGAAGCTTCATTTTAAAGTTCATTTATTAGTGATATTTTCATTTTAAAACAGTCTTTTTTGTAACTAATAAGATACATTTTATTATCAAAATAATGACAATACGCTTTAAACTTAAAAAAAGGTGAAAATTCTGTTTATTATAATAACAAGCATAGCTGAATCAATTTAATTTTCTCTTCGGTATCAATTGCTCTCCTGATGCTTAACATTCGATATCAATTTATTTGAGTTATAGTTAGTCGTCTTAAGACGAATACAATCATTTGTATTTTTGCTACTAAAGCTGCTTCTATTCTTGCTTAAAATAAACTTTATGTGTGGAAATATTTGCTCGCACTTATAAGTTGAATCAAATGAGGACAAAATGGCAAAATCAATTTGTTTTGCTACTGAATTTATTCTTGCTGTATTGAAGATGTGCTACAGTTATGAGTCAACTAAGTGAAAGACATTAGTGTTGCCAGATATATGTCAAGGAGTTAAGCATCGGCGTTGACAAACTTATCGGTTTTTCCTTTATGTTATATTTTTTATTTTTATATATAAAATGCATCTTCGTTATTGAACTTTCTTATTAAACAAAAATGTTATTGTTGCTATTTGATTTAATTAATAGTTTATTTTTTTGCTTAAAGTGTCCTTTTTGTACCTATGTTTTTATGTTTTATAATTCAGTTTTGTCTATTATACTTTATTTTCGAAACTCAGATGAGTCACTTGAAGATATGAAACGAGTTACTCGGTGACCCGTAGGCTGCCCAGGCTTGTTTTAAGCCTTATTATTGTGATATCATCTTATGATTTGCACTCTGCGAACTGATTGGTATTAGTTTTAATATATTATGAGATTAAGGCATGAGCTGACATTAGCATCTTCGCAAAATATCAAGCGGTCTCTTATTTGATTCGTTAGAGAATTGGGGACTTACTACCATAATAAAATAAAATCCATAGACGAAGCTCATTTTCTGACGTTAAATAAATTTTTCTGCTTCGGTGCAAAGCATTACTCAAAAAGCATTTGTATACAAAGCACTAATTAATGCAGGTCTTAAAATAATAAATTGCATTTAATGTTAAGTTTACATGAATACAAAAATCATGTTCATATAAAGGAATCGACTTTTAAAACTCCCATATGAATTTATATCATGCTAATTGAAACGTTTATATTCCGAATTCCAAATATTTATTTGTTTATTGCTATTTTATTTATTTACTTTAGTTTATTTGTTCTTTCTTACAGAGAATCAAAATATAAAACAAGTATATAACACTATGAAGCACAATAATCTGGTGATTTAAATTTTGTCAAACTATTCAAAAATATAATTTTGTAGAGATATATTAATTACACTTTTAAAAATATTTGAAGCTCTCCTAACAAAATTAAAATAACTAAATAGATAAAATGTAGATGAGTTTAGAAAAAAGAAACCGTATTGAAACCACATGCTGGTTTAATCAGTAACAGCTAAGGAAGAAACATATTACGTCAGCGTATTATCTAATGAAGTACTAATATTCAGTTTCTCATGTCGCACAATAAAACTTTCAGTCACTAATAATCCTTAAAATGTTTCTCGTCGTCTAGTACAGACCATAAAGTATTTAGCTGAATCTAGTTATCCAGGTATTAAAAGTTCGTTTATTCATATTCAGCAAATCACAAACCATTTATATTAAAAAGCATCCAAATATAAAATACTTACGCATTTCCGATTTATCTTAGTATTACCTGTATGAAGATAGAAATGGATTAATTTAAGAATGAAATTTAATGATATGTTAAATTTCATACATACTGCAAAGAAGCTTTTTTAACCTCTAAACATTTGCCACCAGAGTTTTCGTAATAGTTTTAACACAGTTTTCTTACATTTTTCAAAACCTAATAAAATTCGTTCCTATGTTTCGTCGTCGATACACCGTTACAACTTTAAAATTTTCCTACAAATAGTGAAATTGCTTCATACATAACAGCATTTTCCACCTCTTCTTATTTTGCACGCTTTTAGCGGAAATATTCAATCCTTGCCGAATTTACTACAGATGCATCTGCTAGTATAAATATGAATTTTTCTTGACGAGATCATATTTCAGTCTGGTTGTTCTACTAAAGTACTCAACAATATTTGTAGCAACCCGGACGTATACGTTATAAAAACAAAATATTTGTAAGTTCAACACAATGGATAAATTTGTAGTCGAGCGCAAACGAGCTTTAGATAGTTCTGAAGCATGAATAAGCGCGGAGGAAGTTTCGAATCGAGAGTTAAGTGAAGAAAATATTTTAAAGAGAAATTTGGGATCACGTGAATCAAAGTATTCGATGAGGAGAGGCCTCTTAGTATTATTTGTTCGAAAATTGTGACTCCAGAAATCGTGAAACGTAACAGGCTTAAAAGCCATTTAGAAGCAAATCACAGTAGGTATGGTAATCAATCTCGAAAGTTTTCTGCTTCTAAACTAAAATTGCGTATCTTCTAAAGAAGAGATTTGGCTGTCAATGAAAAGCTCTATAGATTTCTCCAAAGTTTCATATCATACAGCTAGATTCAAAAATCCGTTGAAGAATGATTCTTTCTGCCTGCTGAAGTTCAAATTGCAAAAATTATGCTTCAAGATAATTTTATCAAATCGCTACAATCCGTCTCTTTATCAAATAATACTATTTCTCGTCGAATTGACAGACGGTTATAATTAAAGTTACCACAGTTAGACATATGTAGAGCCAGTTCTGGTGCACCTTTTTTGTGGAAACGTGCTATGTACGTTCTATGGACCACCGGGAAAAGAAAGCTGCAATAAAAAGTAATAGTTCAAATTTCGACAACCATGTAAGAAGGGGAGCATAAAGAACAAAAGCACAAACATGAAATTAAATTTTATTTAACAATTTAATTTTATGTAAATTTTATTTTTTAGGTTTTTTAATTATTATTTTAAAATTTTATTTATAAAATTTATTTACATATTTTGTTCATATGCATTTCATTTATATCAATCACATATTCAGATCTTGTTACAGTGTTGCTTGTCAGTAAAGCTCGATCTTCCTTCTCTAAAGGCATAGTAAATAGGGATTTTGCGACATTGACTACTGGTTCTTTAAACTGCTGCAGATTTGCAAGGCTTTCTACAGTGCCTGAAAAGTTTTGTCTTTCGATCGAAATTTGGACTAATTTTTAACGCAAATTTCTTTTTCCCATGGTCCATGTAGTGTGTATACCGAGTTTCAAAGGCATAAATCTTTCAGAACGGACTCTAGTTTAAACAGGGTGTCTTTAATTGTAACTACTCTGTATATGAAGATACAGAGAGCAGATGTTGTGAAAACTACGTGGTAGATTGTTCTGAATTTAGATTCATGAGGCAACAGATAACAGCTACGACTGTCATTTAAGTGCATATATTCGATTTTGCGATGGTTTTCCAGTAGTTTTTATGTTGCAAACCAGTACAATACGGATGTTTGAATTTACTTTATTTAATTTGCTGGATAATTTTATGATTTATGGCTAACATTCTGTGGAAAACTACGTACTGTCTCAAAAAGTCGGGAGCCAGTCTCACACGTGCCATCACTCAATGGGATGTCCGCCGAATGCCTGTGACGAATCTCAGTACATATGATGTTCGAGCTTTTACCAGCATTAAAATGACACAGAGAATTGTAACAAACCGATTATTTGAGGAAAGGTCCGAGCCAGACTTCGTGCAGCGGCGCTACTACAAAATTCAAATCAATCGCCATCTGCAAGTTTGGTGAAGTCAAGCTAGAATTATGTGAAGAATGGAGTGGAGGATCTGCTTTAGATCTCAGATCTGTGAGAGCCGTTTCTATCTTAGAGACATTGACAATATGTTGTTTAAAAAGATATCAGACGATCGATCTACAGAGTATAGAGATGTTGCCTTAGCCTGAGAGATCTGGCGATCTTTCTGCTGTCTAGGATTTACGGGATATGATTAAACGACAAATCTGTAAATCATAATCAACATGGACAGGTGTTAATTTCATTACCAAATGCAACAGGAATGGAAATCCATCTCTGGAAACGATATACGGCATCTGTATGACGCAATATACGCACGTTTGCATGCGTCCAGGCAACATTGTGCGAATATAGGGGTTATTATTTACCACCGCTTCACAATTGAAATGTATCGCCCGTACTTTAACCTGTGATCTTGAAACATTAATAAAATACTACGTTACTTATACAAATGCTTTTAACATATATTTTTTTAAACTGACTGTTCTTGGCGTTAGGATTTCATTTTCCATCACTGTATAATTAAATGTAAATTTATTGACGTACAAATAATGAAAATGAGTTTTGAAATTTTCATGCATAATATCCAAATGTTTGAAAAAATGTTAAGTATCTTTAAGAAAATAGGCGTTGCATTGGTTTGGACTGAAGATTTCGTTGAGAATATTTCTACACTAAGAAGAAAAAATAATCACTTTCTCACAAATTTATAAGCCATTCATCTTTGTTATTTATATAACCGCTCTGAAAATTTACAGGTGGAAATAAATCAATTAAAAACTGGTAATACTATTGAAAATTAAAACTTTGATTTCATAATTTTAATGATAAGTATTGGCCGAGAAATGACAAAAGAAAACCGTATCTGGTAGAAATCCGCTAAAAATTTGAAATTTCTTTAATTCTCCTTTTTTTATTGTTGCAACTTTCAGCTTAAATTTACACAACATATTAATTATTGTTGAAATTTAAAAATATGAAATGGAATTTATCAAAATTAAGACAATATTATTCATTTAGTTCATCGCAATAGCACATACTCTGAATTCAGAAATTTTCTGTCTCACGAGCTATAAGAGCTTTTTTAAAAGCAGAAGGATTGTTTTGTAAATGAGTGATATTTCAGACTCTTTTTGCACGAGCAGGCTCAGTCCATAAGAATATGTAGATTTTAGGATAAGCGGCGTAGTTTAAATTGAGGAACAAAATCACGAACTGTGCAACTTGTAATAGAGACTCAACTTTTGCCGTCACCTACTGCTTTTCTGTATTAGCTAAGCCACTGGCGTGAATAAATTTGAACGCATGACTTTTGACACACGTTCACATTTAACAGGTGAAAATTTAAACAGGTAAAAGTTTAACCTTGCCTGAGTTTAAATTTTGCGTTCTAGCTGTAATTTCGCATAGTACTCTGAAGTATTAGCCGGGTTATTTATTTTAAAATTTCCAGTCAGCAGTTGTAATTAAGGAGACTAAAAATTTGCGTTACATTACAATAAACTCACTAGCAATACGGAAATGGAGTTCACTTTTTGTGTTCTCACAGTCAATTTAAGGAATGGGAAATAACTCTATGACATAATCATAAAGGTAACGTTTAAGGAGTAGTTGGTAATAGTAATTAATTAGCTTAGAAATCACCCAGTCGTTATAAACAGCAAAGTGTGTTACATGTGTTAACTTAATGCATGAATCTGAAAGTTTCAGTAGCGTTTTTTCAAAAGCAAAATCAGACATTCCGAAGTTTTTAAAGAAAGATACCTGTACCAGCTTAAAGAAGTATTTATATTATTTCAAAAGATTTACACTCAGTGATTTCTAATTAGGTATAAACTATTTAAGTAGAATTTTTAATGATGTACATCTATATTTGACATATGAAGAATTAAATATCCTGTACTGTTATGCTTATATGTACTGTTCGGAAGGTACGAAGACTCGCTGATAAGTTTTAAGATAAATTCTTCCATTCAGAACAAAGTTTCTTTTTTTAAATAGAGTTCTTCATACTAAACTGCACGTTTTCGTCATTTTATGAACGATTCGAAACAAAAAAATTATGGTGTTATGCAACATCACTTTTTACACTGCAAGAAAGTTAGTTTTTTTTTTTTACTTCCTCATTTGAAAGGAAACTCTTCCCATCTTTTTTTTTCAGTAATAAGAATATTTGAAATCACATAATGTTACATTAGGGCTACATGAAGTGTATGTACATATATTTGTACTGATATTTTCGATCGATTTCATATGAAGTTGCTAATTTTCTTGCAGCTCCATACAGCTGGGCATCATCTTGGAACCAAACACAATTCCTTGATCAAATCCAGTCTTCCTTCAAAGCTCCAAGAAAATGGACTTTTCGAACGTTAGTAAAGCAACACTGCAATAGCAATGAAAGTGTCGTCAGAATTTGCTTCTCTGATTTGTTTTATTATAGGCTTCTGTATTGAAACATTGAATCACGATCATAATATTCGGACATATAAATAATAGCTCAAGCGTTTACATCAAATTCAATTATCCCTTTACGGATTTTCCCAGAGATGACTTCTTCACCCATTACTAATATTTATGTTTATATGAGAAGCATATTAGTATTTCCATGCGCTGGAACAAGCCTTCCAGGTCATGTCTGTCCAAATGCTAATTCAAAACCACCAATGAATAACCTTTTTAAAACTCAGTGTACGTTTGAAGAACTGTGAAACCAGATAAAGACAGCCTGAAATCGTGCTATACATAAAGCAGGAATAAACAATTCTGAATATCCTAAATATATGTACACCGGTCAAAATGCACTGTTAACTACTTTTTATGTGAAAGCATATACTAACATGACTGAGTGTAAATATGAGTTTTACTCTGGTAATTTCGGAAGAAAACTGAGGAGAAAAAAACAAATGTGGTAACAAAAATATGTTTTTGAGCAGATATGCAATGGTATAAACGTTTGAACGCGTATTTGAATAACGGAGTACCATAAAGAGTCTTACTCAAAAATTCTTAAAAACATATGGAAAGAAAATGCAAGTTTTTATATTGCACGCTGATTGAACAAAGTCAGAAGAGCAAAAAAAAAGGTCTCGAAGAGCAAGAAATATGATTTCTTTTCAAGTATTGTTATTTTTGACAATATGTAATGTCCTCCATTTACCTTGAATGGAAAACTCGCAGAGGGGACTGATAAAAAGAGCACAAATAAGTTTCCTTTTGCAAAAAAAGAAAGATTTTAAAGATTAAAAGAAAAACGAAATATTTTACAAAAAAGCTTCAATCAGTAGCGTTCAGTTAGTATTCATGTTTCTTTTCAAACGCATGGGTCTCGTATATCTTAATACCGAGAAAAAACGAAAGCAACACGTTCATTAAATTCCATCTTTCCTTTCAACATCTATATTGTATGTTTTCTTTTCTTTGATAGTCGGTTGTTGTCATTTCGAAATGAGTTTCGCCTTTTTTAATAGTAAGGTATTCAACAATTCAGATTTCTGTAAAACTATCCTTTAATGTTTATTAAATGCAAATATTCAAATATGTTATTAAAATTTATATATTTATACAACGCAGATATTATTACATGCCTCATAAAAGTGAAGCAACAGTCTGGGATAGACCTAGACTTTTTAGTATAGGAACTCTATTGATTTCGAGGACGAACAAAGTCCCTCTTCATCAGTTGCAGATTTCTTTGCTGTTGATGAAATAGGACTTTAATCGCCCTCGAAATCGACAGAGATTCTATGCTAAAAATCTACACCTATCACAGGTTGTTGTTTCACTTCTTTGATTTATTTGAGACGTGTTTCTCTTCTGTCTAGATTATTAAATACATATATAAGTATGTGATTAAATATATCCATGCATCAGAAATTAAACTGGTTTATTTCTGAGAAACGTTGCTCTCTTTAACGATACACATAAATCCCACAGTAAGCTATAAACTTACTTTTCATAATTTTACTTAATATAACGAGATGAGAGAATAAAGTTTGTAAATCAGTTTTATTTCACATAATTTTGGTTGAAGCTTCTCTGTTTAAATATGAAACACAATATACAATTATATTAGTAAGGTACTTGAATAAGTTGCTTAAATTATGAATATTTTGAGGTAAAGTCTTTTACCAGAAAACATTAAAGTTGTACTGTTTTCAGAGTCACTTAAGAATCTCTGTTCATTTAGTTTAGAAATACATTCGAAACTATTTATGACTGTTTTTATTAACACAATTGGCATGGAAGAGCTTTAAATATATTCATGCCCCTGAATCAAGAACAAACTATTCATAATGAGGCTATACATTCGTAGAATATGTTTTACACCTATTCATTGAAAATGTGCTAAAAATATTAATTTTTACTTTCAGTTTTTGCTTTTAATAGCTTTTATATTACCAGAATGCTTGAATATCCATATATGATTAGCATACTGCAGTTACTTCTAGACCAATGTGGATTAGTAAGAGATTAATTATATCGCTAACGTTCAAATCATTCAGATCATATTGATTCAAATGTTTTTTAAAAAATATTTTCTTTCATGTGGCACTGAAGGAAGTCAGAAAAGTTTCGTTTCACTCTCTCTTGCTGGTATAAACGTTACTGTAAAAGAACGAAGTCTGGTAAATCTATAGGTCTTACCTGTAAAACCTAGCTTTTACCAAAGTAGCGCTTGGTAAAAGTCCAGAGTATGCTTTAATAAAATTCCATTTCCGCCTTTTACCAAGCCTTTTGCGGTAAAACTTCAGAGCTATCAATGCCTTCCGGTAAAGCTTGAAACGAGGAATTTACACTTTTCTTCTCCTCTCCCTTCAAGTTTGCTCCTTTTTCAGTTAGCTTCCAACTAATTCAAACAATTGTAAGCGTCTACGATCTAAAATAGAAGCAGTTTTTTCCATTTTAACACATTTTGCGTTTCTTATTTTCTGAAAGGAAATGAGTGATGATATGCGAAAACGTTTTATGATATTTTGTCTGAATTTGTGAAAAATAAGTGCGATAACTGCTTTTGTGTGACAAATGATAAATACACTTCTTTAATCAATCAAGTGAAAGAAGAAAAAGGTGCGAAAAAAAACAAACGGTTCATTACGAAAATTTGAAACGCTATGATATTCTAAATAGTGGAGGAGAGGACAAACTTCTAGCACCACTACCTGCGGAAATCCTGTATTACGTTCTAATTGATGAATTCTTCAACGTCATACACAACGCTGTAATGTCAGTTGGCGATGATGAAAGAAACCGTGTGATTAATGAATGAATCACAAGTACAAGAATGTAACACTAGAATCTATGGTCACTCTTTGAAACTATGCGAACCATGTCAGAATAAGTCAAATAGTGTGAAGAAAGGGATGCTGTTCAAACCAGTTGTGCATAGCGAAATTAATTCTCGATGCCAAGTCGACCTAATACATATGCAGTCCAATCCTGATGGTGATATAAAATTCCTTTTAGTGTATCGCGATCCTCATACAAAGTTCATCATACTCCACAGTTTTCACAGTAAAAGAGCTAATGAACTAACTTATCACCTTCTGGATGTTTTCAGAACATTTGGAACCCCGAACATTCTCCATTCCGACAACAGGAGGGAATTTTGCTACTAAATCATAAACAGTTATGTGAAATGTGGACTGATATAAAAATAGTTCGTGGTAAACGAGACACAGCCAACCCCAAGTTTCTGTCGAACGGGAGAACCAAGACGTTAAGAACATGTTGGTAACTTGGATGGAAATAATTAAGACAGGAAAGTGGTCAGAAGGATTAAAATTGGTTCAAGTAATGAAAAACAAAGAATATCAGCATTAGTCAAATGTTCGCCTTACGAAGCTATGCTTGGTTGTCCTATGAAGTTGGGACTTGCTAACTCTATTTTCCTACGTAATTTGATTAGTAACATGAGCATTGAAGAGGATTTAGAAAAAATTATAAATATTGGTATAAAATGCATGGATGTTATAATAATGTTAATACAGAAGATGAAGGCTCTAATCTCGAATCAACAATTGATTTAGAATCACAATATAATAATAACAGAATCATGCATAATGATGGAAGTAGATATTGAAGTTCAAATTGAAAGAAACAGAACCAGATATATGCTCTGACATAACTCGTGAGATTATGAACAAAGTTCAAAATGTGAAAGTGTTTCGGGAGATAGCTACGGAAGGACTTGGGAAGCAGGCAAAGAAAATGAAGATTGCATAGACTAAAAACTTTCTGAAAATTACTCTCGGATAAAATGTTAAAGTACCTGATATTGATAGATTGAAAATGGATCCAAAATCAATAATAGCCGTTTTTACAGATAACGAGTTTTATGTTCTTGGTACTACGTTCGGTAAATTAAAATCGTTGTAGAAAAGAAACCGTTTACCTTTTGCAAAGAAAATATTTTAAACATCGAATTGATATGGAAGAAATAAATGTACGATAAGTGGTAAAAAAATTTCTTTAGTTGGAGGACAAGGATTCGGAAAATGCAATTATTCAAAGAAGTGTACTACGAAGATGTGTTTGTGCAAATCAGCTGATCTACTTTGTAATTGAAAATGCCGTAACAGTCAATCGTGTTGTAACCGATAGTAAGAAGTATTAAAGTGGTAGTATTAAAGAAAAACATGATACATTTTTCTTATTTTGTAAATTTCATAAATTTTATTTTTATTTCTTTTTCTGAGCTATCAATTAAATTTTCTTCACTATTGCTTAACTTATTTTTAAAAATTATTGAAATCTCTTCAGTCGAGCGAATTGCGCATTAGTTTAGCTTTTTCATAGGGATCTTATTTGAGAAATGGCATAAATATTGCATTTTTTTATTTTTATTTCTTGTAACACTTGAAAAATAATTGCAAGACAGTTCCATCGACATAATCTTAAATCATACCTTATTTGGATCACTTTTACAATTATATCTCCAATTAAAAAATTAAAGTGTGTTTTAACCTTTTGGGGATACACTGCATACAAAGTATCTGCGAATAGAAAATCCTATCATAAGTAAGTCCTCGTTTCTGGTTTTTACCAGAAGGCGTTGGTAATGCCTAGGTTTTACAGCAAAAGCTTGCTAAAAGGCCGAAATGGGATTCTATTAAAGCATACTTCGGATTTTTACCAAGCCGCTTTGGTAAAAGCTAAGTTTTACGTATAAAAACTAAGATTTACCAGACTTCGGGTTTTTAACGTAACATATACACTAAATGATTAAACAAGGTTAACTAGTAAGCTATCATCTGTGTCACTAAATTTATTTAACTTTCATTTTATGTTTACTTGTTTTTAAATATGAATGTATTAAGAAATTGCTTTGAGTTGGTTTAATTTAAGTGCTAGCAGCAGAGATAAACATATGAGCCACAAACTGGATTTGGACTTTTAAAATTAATTTTAAGTAAATGTTCCTCCTTGAATCTTAAATGCGAAAATTAATCATCGCTTTTTTTATTCTGATTTAAAAATAAATGGTTTATTTTCAGAAAGTTTGCGGGCGCGAATGAATCAATTAATAAACGTTATTAATAACTAAAACAGGAAAACCTATTCTTCCTTGTCAGAAAATAAATCTATTGCCATTTAGAAAATTACGTTTACTATTGAGGTAGTCTAATTTAATTTAAATTTATTTGCGTAGTTACTATACTTAAGAAACGTATTTCTCAGTAGTGTTACATAGTTTTAGATAACATAAGGTCTTTTCTAGCATATTTAGCTAACGAAATGCTTCATATTCTCTGTAATTCCTTTCTACTTCTCGAGGGATTTAAATGTTCAAAAGTATTTTAGTATCAGACAAATTTCCTTACACTATGAGCTACGCCATGATAGGAACGTAAACAGAAAATAGCACGGAGTATGTCCTTGTAAAACTGCATTGCATAATTTGGAATTAAATCCAAGTTATCATGTAATTAACAAACATAGATAAAAAATCATTTAAACGAAGACTACGACGAAAAGCGGGGAGAATAACAACTTAGTTCTCAATCGTTAGTAAAGTTGTAAAAATAACTTTTTTTTAAATAATTTAATGACGGGTACTTGCCTATTCAGCACTGGCCACTCCTAAGCCACAAAGGTTCACAATTTTATTGCGGACCTAACAGATGGTTACCGTTACTTCCTAAGAAGGGACGGACAGCTACAATTATGCCTTCGCCGGGATTCCAGCTCGGGTCCTCGTTGCTGCAGTAGGCTCCTCTAACCACTGTACCATCTGGGCAGCCAAAACTGCAATGAAAATGACATCACGAATCTTCTCTCTTCCCCTCCCCCCGTTAGAAGAATTCTTTTTGAATAGATAAAAATAAAAATACTAATTTGTTTACTTTGGTGGTTAGTGGAAGTTAGGCAACAGACTAATAATTTGGTCTCATATATTAATTATTGATTTTAGTATCTTTGCCAACGGTAGCATGCGAATAGTTATTCAGAGGACTATTATTGATCAGTGTTAAGTGATCCATTGTTAAAGGCTTCCTGTTGTTTGGATTCTTAGCTCTTTTGTACTAATTTTTCATTCTGCTAAGTTGACTTGTTATTTATCTTTATTAGATTCTGATTATTAATAAAAATCACAGATTTTTTTTTGCTTTTACTTAGAAAACTGATCTTGATTTAAATTTTAAGCCATTGCCATTTTAAGTCATCACGTTTGAGTTAAAAACAAATTTGTAAAGCAATAAAATCGTCAGTATTAGTTTTATGGTGTATAACTACAACAACAGAATCTCTACTCCATGAATTCTAAGGAAAACACTGAAACTGGCCAATATCTGCCCAACCTAAGCACAAGGTTGGAAGAACCTAAGCATGGAAAAGAGAAATATTACTAGTGTTTATACTAAAAAAATTAATAAAAGTTGTCATTTACAGTTAATACTGAATTTTAATAAGAGAAAAATAGTAAAGAATGATGTCTTGGAATTTTAAAGATATATTTTATGCCAGTTAAGAACAGACATTCAAGTCTTAGTTTCTAAAGTTTTAACTCTTACAGTATGTATCAATCAAGTATTAATTCTATAAAAAATTATCAATATCATTGTACCAGTTCTAAGAATAGACACTATGTATATGTTCTAAAATATTACATTTTGGAACTAATCTAACATTTGAAATAAAATATAATGCAGAACAAACACGGTGTGTACTCTCCATAAGACTCATGATTCCAGATAATGTTAATTTACGGTGTAGATAATCGTTTTATAGAATTAATAAATTTATGTTCTTATTCACACGTAGTGTCTCGAAATAATCCATTGCAGTCATATTCCACTGTACTGTGAACATATCTTATGTAGTGTCAACAAAAAATAAAGTTTTCACTTGGAAATTATTCCATTTTGTTTGACCTTTATCATTATTCTGATCAAATTATTGTTCATTTTAAAATAAATCGACTAGCACTTGAATGAAAAAACGATATATCACATTACATATTATGGTGATATACTTGATTAATTTATTAATGCTAAGAAGGAAAATAAATTGTATAAAATATTTACTTTTTATTTAACAGTTATTTAAAAGAAAATTAAACTGAATAAATCTTCATCATCTAGCTTCTTTCTTGCTCTGTTATCCTTCTTTCTTTCTTTTATATATATATCTAATCTGTATGTATGCATGGGCAGTGAGTGTACAAAGTAAATACAACAGATTTCCTTTCCTCCCAGTGATATCTTCATTCGAAGTATGGAAGTTAGGAGTTCCAAACACGTTCTGTTTTGATATCTAGTTTTGGCTGAAATGATTCATAAAAATATTCTTTCTGCAGCTATAGTATTTTGGCAAAATTTAAAGGTTAAACAAAGCGATCAATAAAACACGTGAAAAGTCTAGCGACTGGCGTTGAAAACTGTTTGCACCTGCTTTATAATCTCAAGACAGACAGGTGCCAACTTCTAAAAGCCTACTTAAACTTTTTTTCTTATTTTTGCATTATGAATTAATTTTAGTAGATACATTAATTAATATACAAGTGTTTCATAATGTATTAAAAAATTTTAATGCGCAAAAAGTAGTACAAGGAAATAAGGAGAAGTAGTACAAATTCCACATACACATAAATTAGTCGCACAGGTTTGTCAAAAGTAGCAAATTTGAGAAAACTGGACTATCTGGCAACACTGTTCTCGATGAAAATTGGGACAAAATTTTGAAATATCTTACTCTCGCCATTTTTCCACCACTGTTGAAGATCTTTGTTTAACGATAAAATTACTTCCTCTATAAATCAGTTTCATCCTGCTTCATCATAAGCCTGAGGATTTAATTACATGGATGTAATTGATTTTCATTTTATTAAAATCCTTAAAACTTTGCGGTTAAATTTATGATTTTTTTTTATCTTTTTTAAAATATTATCTTATTTTAATGGCAGGATGAAAACTTAAAATATCTTACATAAAAATTCAAATAAAAAGCGACTGTATTGATAAACATAACATAAATGCTATATTACGTGTAATTTATTATCGTAATAAAACAGTAGATACAGTAGTTTATTAACAGAGCTTTCTTTTTCGCCGTCACTGTTTTAAATGCATGTGTTTGTCTGAGAAAATACATTACAATGCTTTTTGAGGGCATACATATTATTTCGTTTATTTACAACTCGTATATTAATTCCATGGTGCAATAAGTTCTACCATATTTTCGCATATATAGAAATTATGCATGTTTGCTGCTCACCTCATAATTTCATTCAGTATGAGCTTTACACCTTAGCATAATTATTGTTGCAACACTATTAACCTATAATGTGATTCTTAACTATGATATGTATCATGATAATTATTCATTTGTTAATCTCATTTACGTAATTACGGATCATTCGAAAAAGGCACCTAAAGGTTTTAAGTCATTTAATATCAATAAAAAGTAGCCTTTGTAGTTCAGAAATTTATGAAAATTGCTTCAATTATGTATTAGGTCTTCTGAAAAAAAAATCTAATATTTTACATATATCATATTAAAATAAAATATTATATTAATATATAATATTAAAATATCTAATATTTTACATGGCATCATTACAGCAAAAATTGTGTAAAATACATATCGTATTTCTACTAAGTTACAGTTGCGAAATAGCTCATAGCTTTGTATGAAATTTTGTGAAGATCGTCAAGAACTAATTTATCATGCAAGATCAATTTCACTGCTTATTTCAATTAGAAATTTGTTATTTCTACAAAAAATAGAAAATAATTAACAAATTACACATTTTCTCATTTCGGTATCTAAATTACACGAATCGAAACATTAATTACGATTGTCTCTAAGAATTTTTATACTAGAAAAAAAGATTTTTTTTTAAATTCATGGTATCGCATCTGCTTTTTATTCAAGAATAATTATTGATATTTTATTCAAGAATAATTTAAATCGTATTAATTAGAAACCTTTCTTTACGACTACCATACGATTTGTTTTTAAATTTTCAGATAATCGCAGCATTGAAGCAGAGCCCTCATAAAAATAAATATTGCTACAAAATTGTCTATCTTCCCTGAGTAAAGTGCGAACTAAAAAATAAACTGTAGGATCAATACTTACAATACAAAATACAGTTTCCTTTCCAGCGTTCTATAAAACAAACTTGCAAACTAACTGACATTGTCATTCTAGCTCATTTTGTTCCTTTTGGATTCCTTATCCCAGTGGCATGTAAAATGCTTCTAATATTTGTAATCTATTCAGTATGTAAACACACTTTCACAAACCATGCAAAATCGTTTTCACGTTTTTTGTTTTAATTCTTAAAATACAAGAAAAAAAATGTACCAAATCATAGTTTGCGTTCAAGCTCCACATTTATGTATAAATCACATTTGAATTAATAACTGCGATGTACCCCTTCGTTGAAGAGTTAATCTTCATAATTTTAAGATGAATAACAAAAAGATATATATTAAAACAATGCTCGGATTAGCAATAGTAAACGGTAGAAAAACTATTTCTGCTATTGTGCTTTCATGGCTTTACCCAACAGGGAGAAATTTGCATTCATGTAGTAAGGAAAATGCTTTATTATTAAAAATGTTACTATGCATTTTCATAGATCGCTTTCGAACGTGGTTAGCAAGAAATATTTGTCATAAGTGAAGAGGCTATAATTTTCTTGCCAAAATACAAAATTTGCAAAATGAAAACCGTGTTTCTTTCAGGCATTCACAAGAACTATTTTCCATTTGTGATTCTTAGGAAAATTTATAGTTTTATAGTTTATGTGTCAGGCTATAAAATCACGTTTTTGCTGCTACAGTTGTAGGGTTTCCTTATTTTGCATATCAAATTTATTTTAAGTTTGATGCCTTTCTTGAACTCCTCAAATTCCCCTAGCATTTTCTCGCCAGGATGCAAATTTTAAAATTAAGTGAAGTGAGTGTTTAAACGGGTGAATCTCTGAGTTTACTCAGAGCGTATTTTCGCTAGCCAACGCACGTTTCGTTGCTATCTCGCTGTTACGCTAATAAGCCTCTTGGCCATTTCGGATTATCTTCACGCCTGTTAGTGTTTTGTGAGTCAACCTGTTAGTTGTAATATAAAGTGCTGATCCAACATTATTTTATTTTAGATTCGACTTGAATTATATTCTGCATTTAAGTTTTCATCGCTAGTTGATGGTGATTTGTAAAGCAAGAATATCGTGCCTTTTTGTTAACCTTTGAATTAATAAAGGGTTACATTTCAGCCTTCGCCTGGGCTAGTAATTCAAATTCAATTACGCCTGTGCGAGAATTTGCCAGGTTCATTGTGGGATCTAATTTAGTTTATGTGGAATAACAGAGACAGATCTTACAAAGTATTATCGAATAAGTATGTTGAAGATGATAAAAATTAACGTTTCAATACTTGTGTTTAAAACATCAGAATTTTCAAATTGTTTTTTAAAAGCGTTTTTAATAGAAAATTATTCTGTTTAAAACAAATTGCTAAACTGAAAAAATGTTTTAAAAAACCCACAAAAAAGTATTAAAAGATTAATTAACGCGGCACACTTTCAAAGGCACACTTTTTGAACACACAAAAGTGAATTATGGATGCTATTATTTGCAGACTAGTAGTAATCGTTATATGCAAGACGTGATTTTATCATAACTGAAATTTTCAAATTTTTAGCACTATGTCTGGGGCGATTGAAAAAGTTATGGCTCATGGCAAATCTAGTTTCTTGTAAAATAAAACACTTTAAGAAATATTGTTTAGGTATTTCCTTGACTAATTCGCATTTTCCTTTCTTTCAAGTTTATAGAGCAAAAGATAAATCCAAATAATCTCCAAAGAGGCCAACGAAAAGCCAAACAAAATATATCATAAACCTCTCAAATATAAAGACCAGACAATGCGGATATGATTTCCTTTGCAGCTTCCAAAATCACTGCTCAAAAACTTTGGAATTCCTTTCAGCATTTGAGTCTCCGAAAAAACATTTCTCTTTAAAGGTTTTTTCTCCTATTTGTGCGTCATGTGGGGCATTAAATTCTGAGTGAATCCTTACAATGCATGACAGTTTTCAGCGAATTCAATTCAGAGGGATATAATGAAAAGTGTTACACAATTTTTTTCTTGTTTCTTTACTAGCTCTTCTAAGCATGCATTATTTAGAAGTCTAAAATTTTATGCGTACTTTGCTCAAGTAAGCCTTATTCAATTTCCTTCTATCGCTTCTGAAGAAAATAAAGAAACGTGAAAGGAAGGGAATAAAGACCAGACACGAAAATAAAACAAAAGCATTCTGAAATGAATAAATGATTGTATATGGATATATATATATTGTATATATATATATCTACACGACTGTTCTGTATATATATATATATATATATATACAGAATAGTCGTGTAGTAGATACTGCTTACAACCAAATCCACAAAAGTTTAAATATTACCTGCAAGTGTAAAAGATGTGATGGAAGTTTTATTCTGCAGGAATATGCAAATACATAATTTAGAATACAGCCATCACGCAGGCGCTCACACGGCTATATATATGGCGTTAATGTACAAATATTACATTTCGTAAATACTGATAAATAGTGAAAAGCATCTTGGCAACCGAAGCAGATTAAATAGTCATCTGACATTTGCGGCCACAAGTCACCTGGCACTGTGCCGTGCCAAAAATTTACATTTTTTAAAACTTTGCGTTAAAACTCTTAATAAATTTAAGACAAAGATTTCGGTTCAGGAATTTTTAAGTTTTGAATTACCTACTTCGTTGTTATTAAGTAAACGTTATATGTTGTGGATTAATCTACAAAGACCTCAGTCCAGAACACGTTACTAAGCAATTGCTATTTTCAAAGGAAAGAGGGGAAATACCCAAATAAAACCAGGAATTAAACGAGTATTGCTGTTAGAGCTATAATTTTGATTTGCGCTCATAGAGAAACTGTGGAAACTATTATTATGAAAACAGTAACCTTAAGCAAAAAAATCACAAGAAAATTTGTGAAAGTTAGTCTTGAGTTGAAAGTAAAAAACAATGCAGCATGGCAAAAACTGAAATGTTGAATCTAAATTGATGTAATAATTTTGAATGATTTTAAACTCACAATTATCAGGGCATAAAAGTTTAAAAGCAACCCAATATCGTCTTGAAATTCGTGACATCTTGAAATTATATTTCTCTTTGATAGTCAATCGTCCCTTGGTATTTAATTACAAATAAAGGTCATTTTAAGAATAAAAAATATACTCCTACGCCTGTCGGAGGTCATTAAATTCAGAAAGGAAGAAAAAAATGAAATCATAAACGAATATTAATAAATGAGTGCATCCTACATAAAATTGGGTGTAGAGAAAACTAAATTATAGGAATGTCGGAAAGACACTAAACAAAACAAAATAAAGATAAAAAGATGCAATAATTTATACGTCTAGAATTTTATTCTAAAATCTCATGGCGTACTGAATGTGGTTGTAAGTTTATCAGTTTTTGAGGAGACAAATAAAACTGCTAGACTGGGAGGAAGCTGGCGAAAAATGTGAAAGCAGGAGAGTTATTGTAAAAATGTGCAAGTTGGTAAAAAGTAAAGTGGTAAAATTTCTCGCAGGGTATGTGAAGTGAGTGAGTGTAAATCGAAAATAGATAAACAACAAAATTAAATATTCACACTTATCAACTACAAAGTGACTAACTAGAAACTGGAATAGGGATCGTTGCACGCCTGCGAGAATAAGTATTAATCCTGCATTAATGCTTGAATAAACATTATCCCGAAAAGTAGTAAAATTCCTAAAAATGTATTAACTTAAGAAGCTTAGCATGAACTACTAATTGTAAATTAGGAGTTATTAAACAATGCCCTATTATGAAATCGTAAAGAGGACAGAGGCGGAGAAGTAAACTTATATCTATGAATTTGTAATTATGTAATTTATGTAAATATCTTCTCCTGCACAATTTTCGCTTTTACTAACAAGACCTATTTCAGTTTCTAATTAGCCACGGTGTAGCCAAGAATTGCGAAAGAACGCATCCTTGGACCTCATGTTGATAGGACATGGATGACTTTAAGGTTTTATCCCATGATGATTGTGGGTTTAAAATAAGCTAAAACTGTTACATCATTTTACTTTCAACATATATTCTTCACTTTTCCCTGAAGACTTATAATGTTATCTAAAAAGCGAGTGGAAATATTTTCTTAATTGCTCTCTTTTTTATAACTAACTTACTCATCACTATCTATTTTCCATTCCAAGTTTCATGGAAGGTTTTAGGTTTCCACTGAGAATATTTATGTGTTTATATTGATTCATGTTATTTTCTAAAATAAACTTTCTCGTTCCAGGCTTCCAAAAAAGGAGTTCATAAATGGCACTATTTTTCAATAAATCAGCGAAATTAATTTGGGGACATTTGTTTTCACCCAAATTTGTAACCTCTACATATTTTCCAAAGAATTTCAGTTTCAGAAGTCCCTCGACTAATCAAATTTGTATCTCTTTGCAAATACTTTTAGTTACTTTGATCAGATTACTGTAATTAATAATTTGAAGACATAGAAATTTTCCAAATTCAGCCTTCCTGTTTAATTCTGAAAAAGACTGATAAATGTAAAGTAAAAAATATATTATATGATATAAGTAAAAAATATATTATATGATATAAGTAAAAAATATATTATCTGGATCTAAAAATATTGAACTACAAAAAGAATTAAACTTTATGATTAAAAGGATTTTAAATTTACCGCAATTAATTTAATTAAATAGTAAACTAACTTTTCCAAAAACGGTCATGGTTAGAAAGGTGTTTTATTCAATTCACTAGGATTGAAAATATTTGTGTAGAAGTTTCTTAATTACAGGATAAAATAACTTTTTGCTTAGAAGAAATTTTCTTTGATAATAAAATTCTGACTAAATATATCAGCAATTTTCTTAAAAAAGCCGAGTTTAACTATCGAATTTAATCTTTAATCTAATAACGTAATGATCGCATTATCTTAAAATCAGTAAGAATGCTAAAGCGGGAAGTTTTTATTAGCGTTCACTATTTGTTTAAATTTCTAATTCAGTTTTTAATTTAAAAAATTTCATTGCTGTACAAATTATTTCCTGTGTTTATAGCTGTGTAAAACGTTCTGCTTACTGTTCTTTTAAAAACAGGCAGTCTTATTTTTATAAAAATCTCAGCAATAACCGAAACTGAATGATTATTTATTTATTGTTCGAAATTTTGTCAGAAGTAAGTATTTTTAAGAATATTTTGTATGAAATTATTTTTACAAATATTTGCATAATTTCGGTTTTGCATTTCTACTATTTTCCATTTCACTGCATTTTTAACTTGTACACTGATTTGGAAAAGATTAAATTTTACCTCTTCTAGTCAATATGACTTGCTGGAAAATATTGCTACTTGTATGTATACAGTGACTCACATTTGTTTATGGACACATGCATTTTTTTTAATTCATTTGCAAATACCAGTTACTAGTGCAATATTTTTTCACATATACAGTCACTCGTCGTTATAAAACTTGCTTGTTTTGAGAAATTTTACTCATATTTGTTGTCAAATAAAAATAATTTATTTGAAATGTCTTGGAAATAAACTCACATAAGAAGTTATACTTAGTAACAAAAGGAAAATAACGGGGGATTCTATATTTCGTTTACTATCCTTTAGCTAAAATTACACTTTTCTTACTCTTTGACATGGATTCAACTATTTTTTCATGAAAGAATGCTCTATATTGTTCCATTTTTTCGTAGGGGTTATTTTTACTATAGCTTTCGAAGCTATAGTAAAAAACTCGAAGAAATGGCATGATTCTTTCATCTTTTATCTGTCCCACCCCTTACATACTTGCTTGTACGATAGGATTTAAGTCGGGAAAATATAGAGAAGCTCTGATAATTTCTGGACAGATTTATAAAAACTATATGATAAAATTTAAGTCTATTTTCCTTTCCAAATTTCGTGAAAATGCTCTTAGGTTTTCATTGAGAATATTTGCGTGTTCATAGTGATCCACATTACTTTCGAAAATAAACTTTCCCGTTCCAAGCTTCCAACAAAGGAGTCTTGTTTCAAATGCACATTCATTTCTTAGGCTTGCCTCTCATCAACAACGCAGAAAACATTCTCTCTTCTCTGCAGTATAATTATAAGACAAAGAGGATTCTTTACTCACATTACTTATTTAGTTTTATTTACTTTTTACTGGGGCCTACACCTGTTTTTCCCTAATTTCTCGACTCCAATTTTTTCAACATTTCCTGTCAGTTATTCGCAATATTTACAAGTACATCTGAAGTCATAATCTATACATAACAAAATCTATCCTGTCCAGTGCTACAGAATTTAGTATCTCGAAGATTCATAATCAACAATAATTTGAGCTTCAAGTATGCTTTCAGAAATATTACTCACCACTTATGCAGCAGACTGACATTCTAAGGAACAGTAGGCAAAACATGTAGCTCATAACTATAAACCTATAAATAATTAGCCTTACTGTTCCACTTTATCATAAAATGGATCTACCTGGGTACAAATACTAGAAGTCGCAGTTGGATATATTCATTGCTTTTAATTGCATATATTTTCTAGATTGTTTTTTAGTGTTTTCCTCAATGTTAAAGAAGAAAGAAGATATATTTTTTTAAAGAAGTGGATTAAATAATTAGTAGTTTCAAAATATTTTTTACCAACTTGAGATTTCAAAAACCTAATTGAGGATATAACATTAAATCGTGTTAAACATCCTAGTGATAAAACCAATTTGTTTCTGCATTCTGATTACATTTTTAGATTCACATTTCCTATATACTTATAATCTAGTTTTGAGAAAACTTGCGTAATTATAGTTTTCATTCAGTCTAATTCCTTGGAGATAACATTTTTCATTTGCATGTATTTGAAAAACTTCATTTATAAGAATTAATTAGCATAAAAAATGAAAAAAAATTAATGTAATTATCAATTCAGGTGTTTTTTAATTTCTTCTTAATGTAATGTTTAGAATGTAGCAGTTATTTTAGAACTATTAAAATGATCTTCGTTTAAGCTAATTTTGATAGCAAATCCAGTATATTCTTCATTCCTTAAACATTTATTACCCGAATTCGGTAATGCTTATACGAACAGATGTGGGTAAAGATTCTGGCAAACAATTGGAAACGTAAAACATACACTGGTGGGGAAAAATTAAGGACGAAGTCGAAAAATTAGCATATCAGCTGAACGAAGAGGCAGAGCGGACAGAAAGATCAATCAGGAGATTGAGTAAGGTGACGTACGGTAGCACATACGCAGACGTAATGGGGGAGTGTCTGAGTAGTATAAAGCATGTTGTCGGTGTAAGATCAGTATTTCTGGCAAAGAGCTTGCACGCCGTATAGCAGTTAAAATCACACCGAATTGCTGCCTCAGCGAGAAATGGCGAATAATCAATCTGTTAGACGACATCTGGATGCTTTTACCCGAGGTCGAATCATTGGGAAGTTGGAGGAAGGCCGCAGTGTGACAAGTGTGGCTGCAGAGTTCGGAATTGCTCACAGCATCGTTTCACGACTTTGGAGACAATTTCAAACTACAGGAACAGCTATCCGGGGGTTTAGTAGTGGTCGTCCACGAGGAACGACACCCGCAGATGACCGGTATATTGTCTTACAGGCCAGAAGAAACAGGCTGCAGACAGCAGGAGAAACCGCTAGACACACGACACAGGCGACTGGACGACCGATATCGCGTTTTACCGTGGCCAGAAGACTGCACGGTGGTGGTCTGTATGCACGATGCCCTGTACGGTGTGTACCTCTAACGCCTCCCCATAAGAGAAGGCGTTATCAGTGGTGCCGGGAACACCGGAATTGGAGAGACAATAAATGGGGACGAGTACCCTTTAGAGATGAGAGCAGATTTAGTCTGAGTTGCGATTCTAGACACATACACATCTGGACAGAGCGGGGAACACGCAATAACCCCTTCAACATCATCAAAAGCGACTGTTTTGGAGGTCGCGGAGTTCTCGTTCGAGCAGACATAATGCTTGGTAGCCGAACCGACCTTCATGTCTCCCAAGGAGATTCGTCACCTGGGACTGCTATTGTAACAAGGTTCTTCTTTCTTACATGCGTCTTTTCACAAGGGCTATGGGTCCTCAGTTTCTCTTCATGGACAACAACGCTCCACCACATCGCACAGTTACTGTCGAAGAGCTGTTGGAGAGTGAAGATATTGAACACATGGATTGGTCGGCAAGGTCTCTGGATCTAATTCCCGTCAAGTATGTACGGAACTTACTAGGGAGACCGGGGCAGCACGTAACTTGTCGCCAGTAACGATTCCGAAACTGCGATTGGTGCTACAAGAAGAACGAGCAGCAGTGTCTCAACAGCTCATTAACAACCACATATCCAGCATGCACAAATGATGTGAAACCTGCCTAGCGGTCAGGGGAGATCATATCCACTATTAAAGACCGGATGTTTCTTGCTGGACACCCATCACAGGGATGTTTCGACCTTCAGTCATATTGCGCTCCATCCTACTTTTTCAAGAAAGCTTCTTTTTATCCCTCTGATTTCTCTTTTAGTAAGTGTTGCTTACATTACTCATGTCCTTATGTATTGGGGATCTTACGGTATTAAATGTGTTGATTTGGAAAGCTTTTGTACAAAGTTATTTTGAAAAAACCGTCTCGTCCTTAATTTTTGCACACCAGTGTATATGCGAGTGGGAAGTTTTCGAAAGATATATTACTCTTACTCGAATACTTCAACTTTGGATTTGAAAACATCTCATAAATTCTATTCTTTATTAATCAATACTACCCTAGTTGCAACTCAAAATGTTTCGACTATTTACATTGCTTTGGACTTATACGTAAAATAAAAATCGTCTGTTTGGAAATTGAGAACCTAATTATGACATCTAAACGATAGAAAATGCATTTAAAGGCAAATTAATAACTTCCAGTTACAAAGAATATGAAACAGCGCGTACAGACAGTTATAACGTGAAAAAACATTATAGTATTCCTTACTGATTATAACCCATTTTTTTGCTTTATTATTTTAAAAAATTCAGTTTAATATAAAAAAAATATTTAATGCTTCAAAATAATTTTCGTTTCATTTCAGAAAATACAAAATTAAGAATACATATTTACATGAAATTGCATATTAGAGAAAAAGATACTCGATCTGATCAATTCATTTGTATGAAAGCATCATGGCCCTTCTTAAGTTAATCATCTGGGATTTTTCTGAGTTAAGCGTAATATTAGCAGATAATATTTCAAATAGTTTTGCAATTCAGATAGAGTGCAGAATGTTTCTTACTTTACTGCATCGTTACTATTAAAAGCCCTTTAAGAACATCCCCACAAATGTAAAAATACATAAATAAATAAAAATTAACTTCAGACGTTTTTCCTGAATGAGAAGACAGAGTATATCTCGTCTTATATTTATAAATAACAGTTTAATCGACGTTTCTATAAATTCAACTAGAAGTAATAAAACGTTTATAGCAAGGAAATACGTATTTAAAAAATATACTCAGTCAGAATGGATTTTTGAACATCTGCAAATGAGATTAGAGACAGAATACGTCAAATAATGCTATTTGATTTTTAGAAGAGTGTTTCTTTTTTTGTGGCTTATTGCGAGAATACAGAACATTCATCATGCATTCAATTTTTCATTTATTTTTCTTTTTAGCAGTGCATTTTCCTTTAAGGAAGGAGAAATGAAATAAATTCAATCATCTGCAAATGCTTTTCACATATAGAATGTAAATCTGCTTCAACGAGAAAGTTAACAAAAAAATGAAACTTCCCTCATATCATTTATTTACTTGTTTAGTTTGCCAAAGTTAACGCTTAATTTCATATCGAACCCGTAGGGGGAATTACTAATATATTAAAGTTTTTAAAGAGAAATTTCGCTGTCTGAGAGATATAAATGCAGCAATAAGCGCACTGCGGTTGAAGGAACAGTCGTTTTTGCGCTTTGAATTTTATAATTTCCTTTCGAAACTAAATAAATAATTGCTTTCATTAAAATAGTTACAGTACACCATATAAAACATCATTTTCACTTCAATTTGTGTAAAAATGTTTCTTAAAAAAAGGAGTTTTGAATGATAGTATTTACATATGTAATTCCAACTTTCTCTTTTAATTACTTTAATAACTAATATTGCACTCAGGATGCATAAATATGATCAAAGAATAAATGTTCTATAAATTAATAAAATTGTAAATGCACACAGCTTCAGTCTTCAAATGCAAGTAAGTATTATGTAGACAACAACATCTATCACTTTGATAATCCAAACATGGTTAAGAAAATGTTAAATGTTAATGTTAATGTTAAGAATGTTAATGTTAATGTTGTGTAAATGTTAAGAAAATGTTGTGTAAGTTAGTCAGATTAATATAACTTGTTTCTCCTTCTGATTCAAACCATTTAAAGTAATTGTTTAGACTATCTATTTACAGAAATTCAGAAAGTTCATAGCGGAAGTACTCTTGCGTGCAATTGTGTCATGCATGTATATAAAATATTTTATAAGCATCCAGTTTTTAATTTTTATCGTTAGAATTATTGGAGCTTGGACTATATTTCCAGCGGAAAAGCTTCATTAACTTATGAGCAGAAAACGATTGTGCCGAAAAATCCATATGCAGGGTGCCCACTATAGTCCGGTGCCACCCCTTTAACTACCGAACGGCTGTAGCCATAGCCATAAAAGTATAGGTAAAATGACTAGGCGCTACTAGATGAGAAAGCTGCAATGCCACCTGGTGGAAAGCAGCTGGAGTTACGTCCCTAGCTCGAAAACAATACGAGATAGGAAGAAAAAGTGAATTAGAAAGTTGCAGAGCATCATCCATTAAGTACGAAAGGATACCTTTGGAAACCAGTACGAAAAACAGAACACTGAAAATTCACATTCGTTTCTTCGCTATTTCCAAAACTGTGACGTTCCGAAACTTGAACGGAAAGAGAAAATATTAACTTTCGGACGAAAAATGAGCCTTCATCGTGACACAGTGGTATCGCTTGTAGTTCACAATAGAGATGACTACGGTTCAAATCCCGCGGGGTCTTTGGAAACAGAGTAGACAATATGCATATCGTGCGCAATCGTGTCGCAAAACGCAACACCTAACGTAACTTGAGCATGGTGTTTGAATTTATGCATTATTATTATTATTTGTGCGCACGATTATTATTCTTTGGGAGGTTATTATTTGTGCATTATGCAATAATGTATGAAACGTTACACCGGTTTACCTGAGACAGCTATAAAAGAGATATCTCCTGGGGGTTCTGTGCTGAAGTTCAGGGTCATAGAGAGAATTTCAGAAAATGATTATTGGGAGATAGTTCTGCTTTTTGGTGCATGTGAGCGCAAGGCACGATCGGCAGCGCAGTTGCATCGGCAACCCTTTTCTGCAGACCTGCATCCTTCATACAAAAAAATCCTACAGGCTGCGAAACGCTTAAGGAGGATAGGCTGCGTGACTAGCCGATTTCGATCCGACAGAGTAGTAAAGGTAGGGAGGAAAGTACAATCGGAAGATGTCTTATCATACTCCCTGATATATCCAAACAAGTGCACAAGAGAGATAAGTAAAAACTGTGGCCTCTCAAAATGCCACGCTTGGAAAATCCTAAACGAAATAGGTGCTCATCCATACCGGCCAGCACCTAATTAGGTGTTACTGGACAGAGATGCCCTGAGACTTTTCGCATGGTGCAACTTCGTCATGAACTAAATAGAGGTCCATCCAACATTCTTGGCAGATATAGTGTGGAGGGATGAGGCATACTTTTCGCAGAATAAAATGGACAATAGGCTGAACACCATTACTGGACACTAAAATTTCCATTACATTCTGCCGACGTTAGACATCAGATACGGTTTTCGATTAATGTTTAGTGTGGAATTTATAATAACAGACCAATAAGCCTAACATTTCATCAGGGTACGTTAACGGCCGCACGAGATTTAAAACTTCTGCAAGATGTAATACGCGATTTTGTTTCGAACCTGCCGGTACGCCAGCGCACCAGAAGTCACAAGTGAAGCAGTACCTGATGGAGGAATTCAGAAAAAAACGAATAATCAGGTGTTGTGGTTTCGAAAGGTGGCCTCCACGTTCACCTGATCTGATCCAATGGACATTTTCCTATGGTTATACCCCAACAGCAGGTGCATGCGACCACTTCACAGTCATTGCAAGACCTTCAACGACATATTGCAGATGCTTGTGTAAACTTGTCACTCGCTATGCTACAAATGCTTAAAATATGAAGCTCCAACAAATGTCCAGGTATACATTTCAGCTGACGAAGAGAAGTTTGAACATCGAAAAGAAAGGTACCTCGTGATAACAAGTTATTTTTTCTCTCTAAGATCGTTTTGCAACTTTATAGTGTAGAATGCGTATTTAGTACGTTATGTTCTCGTGGTATCTTTTCGTACTGAATCGACCATGCTCTGCAATTTTATAATTCACATTCTTTTCCTATCTCGCATCGGTTTCGAGATAGGGAAGCTACTCTCGAGATGGCGCTGCAAGCTATCTCATCTAGTTGCGCACATTCATTTTACTATACCTAGGCATCACTTTTATGACTATAGTTGTAGCCGCTCTGCAGTTAAACGGGTGATACCGGATTTCATTGGGCACCCTGTATAAACATTGTTACAAGTAAAAAAACTAATTTAGTCGAATCACAGAATTTCAAAAAAGGAAAATTAATAATATAAATGTAATAAAAACTTGAAAAATGTAGCATCCAAATTTTATAACCTGCCAAAAAAAAGTTCATATTACAAATTAAAGTTGTATAGAGTTTGACCTCCTTTGTTAACATTTGTTAACATTGAACAACATAAAACCCTTAACAGATTTGCAGCGAATTATCATTTGCTCTGAAAAAAACAGCTTAATATTGCAAAGATCTCAAATATCTTTTTTATTAAATCAGAACAGGAGCATATAAAACGTACATCTCGTGTTACAAATCAACTACCACTTTTGGCAATTTACAGTAATATAAAAATTCAAAGTAATCTAAGCCTAGTTGTCAAAGACTGCACAACTAATTTAAAACTTATTTGCATTCGTGTGAAGAAGCAGAAAAAGAGAAGTGACAGTAAAGCTGAAATTTTAAATATTTTTTTACTTAAAATAACAATAACCCTATACTCAGATTGACATAGCAAAATATAAATCGAATTTCTGCCTTTTATTATACCTCGACAGAAAACTTCAGTAAGAAATAATTACTTCAAATGATCTTAATTTATAGCGAATACAAGACAAATGTTACGGAAATTGTAATGAAATGCTAGTCAGTAGCAGAAATTTCCGAATCATCCACCATACTTTATGACTATAAATAGTTCAACGAAATTATTTGAGAGTTCAAATTATTTACCAAGAAATGAAAATCTCGCTTAAAGTCGAAGAAAAAAATAATTAATTATTTTGGTCTGTTTCCTAATCGAATGATTGAAATGTGAATTTGAAGAGCTAAATATTCTTTTGTGAGATAGCGTAGATAAAGTACTAAGGATAATCTTCTTGTATATCAAATTTACGTCTTCAAACTAAGACCCTAACTATGTTTAGCATATTTCCATTCATTTGCCTTGCTGGTACCGCGGAATTCTTATTCTCAAGTAGAGGAAGCTGTAGCAGAATTGTAAGATGATTTTAATGATTTTGGATGCTCAAATAAAAATTCATAATGCACGTATAAAGATTTAGTACTGGATTCAATGTTTAGGATTTTGTTCATCCAAATTCGAAAGTTGACGCAAACAACAATCCTACTTTTTAGCCTTAAAGAGAAATACGTGTAAGTCCATGCGACGCTTGACATATCCATACAACATCCTGATTCATTTATACAACTTACTTTTATAACATTATTTAAATCTCTGATTATAGTTTTATTAAACTCTTAACTTTTATGGACATAATGATTTTCGAGGTAAGTCTGTTTTCTCATTAGGGAAGGGAAAAATAACATGCAGGAACAATAGATTTATTTAAGATCTAAGGCATGTTTCTCTGTTAGGTATTATTTGACGTGAATGTCATTGATCACAGTAATGAAGTAATCTTTGTGATGCAGGTAACATAGTCAAGCAGCAGAAAACAGGAAAGAATGTTTATTTTTCAAGATCTTTCACAACAGTGCTTTGGTCAGTGTCTCAAGTGGACCTAAGATAATCATTTACTATTCGAATAGATAAGAGATTTTTCATGGAAAACTGTCGAATTTTTTCTATGTCCTCATGCGTTCAAGACTGCAAAGGATGACCGCAGCTGCTTTCACTTTCAATATTTTTGCGTCTTTCATTAAGTCATCCGCACCAACGGAATATTTTGAGTCATGTTAATGCTTTATCCCTTCATGGTTCACGCAACATTCTTAAATGTCTTCCTTGTTTATAGCTAATCTTTAGCACTATTGTTTTCTCAGTGTGTGAGTTCATGACAGCAGATATACATTGCATCAGAGCAAAGGATAGGCTATAGTAAACGTATGGTAATTTTAAAAAATAAGTGTTGCAGTTATAATAATTAATGGTCATTTAATAGTTTTGCTGGAATTTGTTACAAAACTTATCCTTAGTCTTTGTGGACATACAATGTCTATTCCTCACTCACGAAAGAACTTTTTAAATACATGGGGAGAAATTGCGAAAACGACTGCACAGACTTATGTTCTGTAAAACCTTCTAGCCCTTTTACCGGAGACTACTGCTAAGACAATCGCTGAATTTAATATAGATTTGACACGGGTTTCCAATTCATTAGTGGCAATAACAACTTCAAATCCAGAGCAATATTCCATGACTGAACACACAGATTCATAACAAGAAAATGAATGGAATTATGAAGTTGGAATAGAGCAATCACACAGATCACTCCATGTCATTTACAGGAGAGGTATGATGGAATGCGTGCTTGAATTCCAAATCATAATGCTAATTTAGGCCTTTCCAAATAATAGCATGAGTTCAAGCTAGATTAGATTCGAAATAAGACTAATTGCAACTAGTTAAGAACTGCGACTGAAGAAATCAAAATGTTTCACAAAGATGTAGTTTCCAGACTACACTTTTACATTTTTGATTTTGTTGATTGTAAAAATTAAAACCTTTAAAATTTTTTTAATATAATAACATAATAAAACTTGTCAATCAAGAGATAAAAAAGATTCCAAATTATACGCTTTCTAAATAAATTAGAAGTTCTTGGTTAATTTCAGAAATGGAATCTTAAACATTAAATCATTTCTTTCAAAACTTTTCAGTCATTAAAACACTATTTTGTGCATTCCTATGTCATATGCCTAGTTAAAGAAATTATGCAAAATTTAAACATGTTACAAAGATATTTTTTTGCATTCGAAATGTAAAATTACCTAAGAATCATCCAGTAGAATGAATATTAAAAAAGTTCTGCACGTTTTATGCGGTTTTAGAGTCTATCTGAAATTTATGTTATGATGGATGATAATTAGTGATATTTTGTCCTTTAACAGAGCATTTTAGTCAAAAGTACTATGGCGAGATTTTAATTTAACAGAACATTTGCAAATGTCAAAAATCAAACACTAACATATTATAAGCTAAATTTTACACTACATACGTAAATTATAGACCTGATACCTAATATTAAGGAGATAAAACACTAGTCGTGTTCTCCAAATATCTGACTTGGATACACCCACATATATACTTTGCTGCATAGTGTCTTAAAGTAAAACACCCAGGAAATGTTTTACTTTTATACGAAGTTTAAATGACGTATAAAATAAAGCATTTCTTAAATGTTTGTTTAAAATGAATAAATATCACCCCAAGGGTCGAATTGGAACTTTGCGTAAAGGTTACTTGTTGGTTGGATATTGATATGCTGCATACATATTAAAAATTTTATGTTAAAAATTATTAATTATTTCTACATGGAAGCGAATGTCAAGGTATAAAAATAATTTCGAAATATGCTGCTACAGATCGCTAATAGACAACCAGCCAAGCTATATAACCTCCAAGCTGCAGCAAACCCTAGTATAAAGGGCTCTAGCGTAACCATGTCTCCTGTATCATTTATGCAGTAGGTACGGGTAGTGTAAAATGGCATTTAAACATCAGACTGGTAGTCACGTGTAGCCGGTCACCATAAATGTGTCCATCAAATAGAATATACGCAACAAAATTCTCTCCTGATTTAAATTTCCTCTTGCTACGATTTATGTTATCTTTCTCAGGATTTTATTTAAGTTTTGAAATAAAAAACTATTTTTGACCGAAGAGGTTCTTTTTTTTGCGAGAGTTAACATTCCGAATCTGATCATTTTAAGCAAAATAAAGTTACAGTTGAAACATGAGTTATATTTAAAACCGAAGTTCCTATAGATACAGCACGGCGAAAATCCGTACTGCTAACTCTTAAGAGCGAACAGAGCATATTGGAAAACTGAGCTGTCTACGAGCGATCATTAATCAGACTGTTAATATCTGTATTACAGTAACAAAACGAATTAGGAAGCAAATTTAAACATGTAGTAAAGTATCTAAATTATGCAGTCTGTTATGCAGTAATAATCTCAAGACAAGAATTTCTCTGTACTACCTCATCTACATATTACTCTAGAAAGGAAACTGGCGTATGAGACGAGTATCAAAGTTCAAACTGGAAAGCAGTATTATCTTACGTATAAACCAAGTATTTCTTCCTTTAAACCTCAGTTCTTAACTCAAGAAGATCTGAACAGCTTAATAGAGAATCTGAAATTATCCTCCGTAGAAATTCTAACCTTTCGAGTGAATCTGTTCTAAAAAAGTCCATAAATGTATTTCTTTTCTAACCAAGAATTTCAAAACTTCTAATGTGAAAGTAATGATTCAATAATCGTAAAAATACTTGGCTGTAATGGATGTAGTTGCTGTAATGGATGTAGTACAGACGTTAAGCTGTTGCCGGTGATGCTTCTGCACGCGAAGAGATTCAGTCCATTTGGAAATAAAAAAAATAAAAATAATAATAATAAAAACGTTTTCCTCTTCGTCGAGACGGGTCGGTTTATGTAATGTTTTGGCAAGACTTCGCTGCAGTCTCTCACTTATTTTTTTAAATTTTTCAAATACTACACGAAACTTAGACAAATAAAAAAAAATTATTAATTTTTATTAAATAATAAAAAGGGAACATCAATGGTTTCATAAGAAGATGTTACAAACATTCACTTCTTCCCTAAACTTGAAATAGAACTATTTTGGCACGTTTCAACTACGGATCTAAGACTGGTGAGAGGACTGTCGTGAACATGCCACTAGATATTCAGGAACATGAAACTAAAGAGTTATGAATGTGAAACTAGACAGCAGAAATATTCTTCAAATGTTAGCTATAAGGCTATGTTTTTAACTAATGAGAATCCCTTGTATTATTAGTTTGCGTAACTGAAAGGAAACTTGTAAAAAACATGAAAATATTATTGAAAAAAATTGGGTATGACGTGTAGGATTAGATTTTTTAATGTGACATAAAGCTTTTGCGAATGCATAAGCTATAGCTATAATTATAAAGCTTTTGCGATGTTAATAGAACTGAAACTTGTCTTCTTCCTTGCGAGAACTGGACAACAGGAAGAAATTATTAAATAAATAAGGAAGAGTTAACGCAGGAATCAGTTATGTTTGGTCAAAAAAGTATCGTGTATCCCACACTGTTCCAATCTGTCATGATTATTCTACCTGCAAATGTTGATACTCTTGCCGAAAACTGGGCAATGACAACTGTTAAAAATAACACCGCTTTCCATTACAAGAAATGTATAGTGGAAACAGTTATACAAAGGAGTGGCAGTATAGTCTAGCATTCCTTAAGATAAAGGTTCTTAGACTTTTCTATGTTGCTGTGACTACTATGTATGGATCTATGCTTGCAATCTTGGTTCGGCAAATTTTTAGTATAAAACTATCAAACATAGAAGAAAATCAAGAACTCTAGCATTTGAAGTTATTAGTCTTTCAGTAACGGAACCTGTGACTAACTTTTTGTTAGACTTTAAATGATTTATTGCACAGTCTAAAACTAATAATAAAAACTTGCGAACGGTGTAAAAGACCTTATATTTTAAACTCAATAAAAAGAACAAAAAGTACTTCTGGTGCTTACAAGTTCACCAACAGTTACTGAAAGAAATTCAAAGTAATAATTCTAATATTAAAGCTGAATTAAAAAACATAATAGCTAAATGCTACACAGAATAATTTATCCCTAAGTTGGCTAAGAAACTTTACAAGCGTGAAATCAATTATCGGCAAATATACTGCTCGACATTGAAAATGCAACACGAAGAAGGAGTGGTCAGAAAGAGATGAAATTTGAACAAAAGACAGAGACAGCAAGCAGCAATAAGTGATCTTTATTTGAAAATGATAATCAGAATACAGAGCGAAAACGGTGTCAGCTCAGTAGAATGTAGGACGAGCAATATGCAGATGCGAGCAATATGTGGTCGGGCGTTATCCTGTTGAAAAATTGCATTAGGCAGCCCCTGAAGGTAGGGGATTGCCACCGGCCACAGTACATTACCCAAGTATCTTTGGGCTGTCATAGTGCCCTGAATACGAACTAGAGATGACCTGGAATCGTAGGCAATAGAGCCCCATTCTGCCACGTTGTAGCGCGGTGGGGCGTTCCACAGTTACTGCCGGATTAGATCGCTCTTCACGTCGACGCCACACACGTATGCGGCGACTGCCACTGGATAAACAGACGCGTGACTCGTCTGAGAACACGACGTTTCGCCATTCTGTCATCCACATAGCTCCAGCCCGGCACAATTCTAAACGTTGGCGTCTATGGCAGTCTTCTTAACGGACGCCGTGAGTGCAGGCCACGTTTAACCAATCGACGGGAAATGGTTCTCGTCGACACGGGAATATCCAGGGTATCTTGCACATGCTGCAGAATCGCGGTAAAAGTGATTTGTGGGACCGCCACAGCATGTCGGCGGATGCGCCGATCCAAGCGTGCTGACGTCACTCTGGCTGCACATGCACCCCTCCTTCTTCCCACATTCCCTTGTTCCAATCATGTTCGCCATAGCCGATGCACCGTGCTCGCAATCATGTGTGTATCAGCTGCGATTTGATATAAGGACCAACCTGCTCTTCTCAGTCTGATCACCATTCCCCTCGTAAAATCGTCTATCTGCTGGAAGTGCCTTCGTTGACGGCGGTCTGGCATTCTCTTCTATTACACGTATCCTCCAGGACAAAAACCAATTTTCTTCGATAACTCGTCTGGCAGAAATAACGACGTGAATATTGCCCATTCTGCAAGTTCCTCCCCTTATATCTCACTTCACGTGCGTCGGAGAACTGCGCATTTCACATCATTCGCATAACTCAGTGAGGTGCGTCTACTCGAAAATTTGCATAAATTTCTGACCACTCCTTCTTGGTGTTGCATTTTCAATGTCGAGCAGTGTATAATGCGAGGTTGACGACAAGAAATCTTCTCTTAGAAAATAACTGGTTATTTTAATCAAAATAACTCATAAAGTAATTTTAAAAAATGGCATATATGTACTAATGCATATGTATATATAACGATACATTTTTTGTATTTAAATTAAGTTTTAGAGAAAAATACACCAGATGTGAATTTTAATTATATTATTAAAATTCACTTCTGTTATGAGTAGGTATTTTGCTTTGTGTGCCAAAAAATAATTTCTTTCCCGACTGTTATCAACCGCATTAAGATCATACAATTCTTTTGGCAATGTGTACCTTATATGTTAAGCATACATGGTATTTATTAAAGCTGTTCGGAGAAAAAAATTATCGTTGAAATAACAAAATTTTCTTTTATGCGAAGAATGTTTACACATTGAAAAGTGATTTTCAGTATAATATGTATAACTATCATGCTAAACGTGATTGGACTATTGAATTTTACAAAGCACACGAGGTCTATTTCTCTATACCCGTCAGAAAATTGATCATGCGAAGGAATATAATTTTGATAAATTTACCACAGACTTCTCGATAAAATTTCCCATCATTAGGTTTTTAAGTACTCATAGTTTACAAATATTTTATAGTAGTAAATGCTAATTACAAGTGTTTCATCAGGATTTAAAATCATATCAATGGCGTGAGATAACTAAATCTTCTCTAAAAATTATAACATCCTGCAGACTAATGATTTAAATAAGAACACATATGTATTATCTATTCTGTTTGATTGCTTTTTCTCTGCTTTTATATAACAATTTACATAATAATTTCTAAACAAAGAAAACATTTCTTAGGGTCAAATATATAACATTTCGTCTTCTCACTCTTCCACTGCTTCTTGTGCTTTACATCTGAGTTAATTAAGCGCTTTCTTAAACAACAGATACTTAACTTTAATTCCTGAATCTTTCAGTGACCTTAATGGACTTTAAAGAAAACTGAACTAAATATTTAGGTCTAATAACTTTCTTTTTCATTATTTAAAAAATAATGGTTTATTTGTATAGATTTTTGGTAGCTTTATCTTAATGGTAGTATTCTCATTGACGGCGGTATAAATGAAGAACTGGATTTTCTTCAATGTAGGAATTAAATATGATTTTGTTGATTAAAATAATGAGTTCCAACTTTCTTTGGAAAAAGCAGCTTTGTTGTAGTTTAATTTTTTCTCTGTAATTAATCGACAACAATTATATACAATTTATTGAAACTTTCGTTGAAATCATGAAACTAGAAACCAAATTCTAGAACCCAAAAAGTCAAGCCCAATTTTAGAAACCAAAAGCTTAGAAATCAAATTCTCAAATCTTGTGGTATGCAGATGCGAATGAATTATTTAGATAAATATATAAATGTAAGGCAAAGTATTCCATTATCTTTCTGCACATGATCTTGATAAAGTATTGTGTAGTATGCTTTGTGTTTAACAACATACATGGGCAAAAGATGATGAACATTATGTTTTTCAATTTTCCAAAGACTTCAATAGCTCTTTGTTAAATTTATTACTATCCATATAAGTGTACTTGAAAACACTACAATTTTTCTTGCAATCGATCAATTTTCTCTGAATGGTAAAGACGTTTCGTTTTAATGAGTTGTGATGCTATGAATCTTCTTTGAAATATCCCTTTGTTGATTTTTTTTCGTTCCAAAACAATGTTTAGAAGGAATTTCACTTTAATGTGAATGTTACTTAAATTTACATTTGCGAACATAAATATTACTCTTTTCACAATAAAACTTGACTTTTTGTTATCGTCACATTAATTACAGAATAGAAAAATTCACTCTGCAATTAATGTGGATAGAAAGGAATGATTTCTAGGGGGGACTTCCGTTTATGAGGAGAGAAAAATTTATTATTTTGGGCGATGGGGGATTTTTTGCATGCATAATTTTAATTGCAGCAGAATATATCATAATTTAGGTTAAATGGTATGCGCTTTGAACAAATAAATCTTTCAGAATTCCGTAAATCTCTGTTTCCTTAAATAAAGATTCTATATTCATGTCCATCTGGCCTTAAATGTCCCTTATTGTTAAAGATCTTTAATACATATTATTTTGCTTTCGTTCATGTGTTTCGGCTAAGTATAAGTAATTTTGGTGAGTGGATAAAATAAAAGAATCAATGGCGGCTCTCCGTATTTGCTTCAGGTAACGGCAAATGCCGAGAACCCAAAAGTAATGTCCGATGGCTAAACAGTTTTTTTTTTGTCTCGGTCGTGAGTATCGAAGATGCAGGAAGTCCAAAGCATGTCAGAAAGCTGACACTTCCGTCTTCCGCTTGTCAGCCACAACAAAAAACATTTGTCAACGGCACCTTAAGCGCTGCCCGACCGATAACGTAACTGACAAGAGTTTCGTAGCGGAAAGGAGAAATTTTTTGGCTGCATTAAGAAAACATTTCGGATGCAAGGTTTTGTGACGGACATAATATATTTTAACACATTTTTTCCTTTTTCGTGCTTGCAACCACCCCAGAAATGTAACTTTTGAAAAATGTTTAGAGTGAAAGTTACGTTGATTAAACCTTTCTGGTTAAAATGAGCAGCAGTATTGGACACTATTCATTCTATTCGCTAAGAGAAAACTATTCTGTACTTCAAAAAAAGTTCTAATTTCTTTAAGGGAAATAATAATTTTATGTATAAATTTCTGTCCATATTACAGCATACGTACCACTAAATCCCAGCCCTGCTAAAATGCCAAAGAATTTATGACCTATCCATTTCCAATTACAATATCCTCAATAGATAACATAAATTTTCGTATATTTTTCACCTCCTTCGAAAAGATTATCTTTATTTCTTCTTTGCTTTTGTTGTCTTTGATCTTTTTTATCGGTACGTTTGCTTTGCCAGACAGAAGCCCTTTTTTCATTTATATTTCTCATTCCATTTGTGCAGAAATACTAGGGTCCATTTCATTCACTATAGAGTTCATTCTTTTCACTATATGCTTAAGACTTCGCTAATTCCATCCTTTTATTTGTTGCTAAAATCCAATTAGCCCAATTTATTCACTCGAACAAGCAAAAAATATATTTTTTATTGTACAAGAAATTTTAAAATATTTCCTTACACAATGTAGTATAAAAGCTCATTGATAGATGTAACTTCTTCAAGAAATGTGAATTGAAATTCATTGCTTTATAAGATTTCTGCATTCTTGGATTGATACGGTAACATGAACAAAGTGAATTTCTTTGTATGTTATAATATAAAATTTTAAAAGAATTCTTTAACTCACTACCCAACGTTCTTTCATGGACATAATTTTTTTCAAGAAATCTAAAACGGAATTCATTGCTTTTTGAGATTATTGCAATTTTTTTATTGATACGGTAACACTAACAAAATGAATTTCCTAAACTAACAAAATGAATGAAATCAAGTAGTTCGCTTTATCCTGAATAGATGTTACGTAGGGAATTCAACACTTTTTTTTATTCTTGCATATAAACTAATAGAACATTTGAACTAAGAGCTTACATTACATTCAATCTGAATCATGAAGAGCTAGAAAAAATAGTTTTTATTAATACCCGTGAGAGCTAGAAAGAGTTAATAGATACGAAATCGAAAAGGCACAAATGCTCTACCTTGTGGTCAACCGGTATTGCCTTTTTGATGCAACATTCCATAATTAAATCGCATTCTCATGATATAATATACTTTTTCAGTTTTATTATTTTATTATTTGACTAGATCTGAAAAAATGAATAACTATTTGCAATGCAATCTTTATATTTTTTGCTACACAGGGATTTTGACGAGATACTATTTATAAATGTTTGACTGTAGGATATTAGAGTACGTTGTAACATGGAAATAAAGACTTAGTGTATTTTATAGTCGCAGGAAACTTAGGCAGGGACAGAAACTACTGTTTTAACCTACATCCACAAATATTGATAATATCTACAATATGCGAGAGGGCAAAGAATTCTCTTTGTGCACTGATGGTATTTAAGAAACCTAAGAAATGGTATGGGTATCGATATAACTATAAATGAGCACACTTCATCAAGAGATTTCATCGTTAAACTACCTACTAAACCACTCTTCCGCAAATCTAAGATTTTGGGTGACTTAATTTTAAGTAGGCCGTGACCGAATTTATTTAAATATACAAGTTACTTTCTTTCAGAAACCTGCACGTTTTTTGCACACAAAAAAACTATTTGAAAATTATGCATGTGCACCAAACGGAGGTTCACGATATTTAGTAACCTCCGTTTTCCGATATAATCTGCTACTTGTGTTCTGCGAACCCAATTTTGCTTAAATGACATAAGTTGGACTTGTTTATCTGTAAGGAAATTAAAAGTCATTAAAATCCTATATTTTGGTACGTTAAACGTCATTTCTTATCTCGCGATAGTGTTGTAAATAAGTATTCGTGATTATTTGGTTCTATTTTCGCCTTTGAGTAATTTCACATTTTTAGCATATATTTTGTATGCTCGAATTTATGCTCATGTGTTGTGCTTGAGAGTGTTTATTTCATTTATTAAATTTTAGTTCTTATAATTCAGATTTAGATCTTATAATTGGAAACACGATTCGGGTAAATCTTCTTGATCTTCCTTATCGAGAAGAATCACTGCCATCCTCTCAGAAAGCAATTTTTTGTCGATATTTGGCAATTTCCTGTCAACATTGCGAGTTTTTCAAAATATGTTTTTCAAGACCCAACAGCGATATTTTCCGAAGTTTTCACAAACCTTGAGAACACTAAGTATACGGCCCCGTTTAGGCCATAGAAGTTATGGCATAGTTGGCTGAATGGTCGTTACAGAATAGCGAATTCATTTCAAGTTCTATCAGTGTTTTAGAGTTCATTTTGTGAGCAATATGTGTAATTTTTGATATTATCGCACGTTTAAGAGACATTAAGAAGTTTAAAAGTGGTAGCAGATTTGCTGGTGAGTGCCTGAGCCATTTACAACTTTTTAGGTTTTCTTTTAGTTGTTGTTTATTTCAATAAAGTGTAATCTTCTTTCTGCTCTTCTAAGATTATGAGGCATTACCGAAATCTCTACGAATCCGTAATTCTTCTTCGCATGTTCTGTTTCCTTTCGTTTATACTAAATTATACCTCTCTTTTACTCAATATTTGGTCTATATGGAAATTTCACATGTAAGTAATAGGCATAATACATATATGTATGGGCATAGATGATGTTAATATTCAATGTGTTATAACCATGACATTACTAAACTAGTTTCAATTAGAATTCAAATTAATCCTGTTACACGAAAGTGCGTACTTCCTTTATTAAATTTCCTTGTAGGTTCATAAAGATATTCTTCTGAATTTTAAAGTAATCATGTGGAATTCATTGTGTTAACTGTTAACTTCTTTGCTCGGATCTGATTATGTATTTATATTTATATTATGCATTTCACTCTTCAAAGTATTATTTCGGGGAAATATCCTTACGTAAATAAGATTAGTTCTTGAAATTCGTAAATCAAAATATTCATGTAAAATCCAGTGCTTATTCTCCCCCACCTTTTGCATCATTTTAATTTAGTACGGGAGTTTTAATCATGCTAGTGTTTCCTTCTTAATCTGATGAAATTATAGTCCCGAAAAGCGAAGTTTTAGAAATGCTTGCAACAATTACTTTAAACATTGCGAACAGTCAGTTCATGAATGTAACGCATTTGGTATTCAAACGCGGGGTTACTTCAAGATCTGTTTTAATTTTAGATTGTTTCGGAATAACACTTAAAAATTAATTCACTGAACCATTTATTGAAATTTTTCACTTTATATGTATGAAGAAAGCGTTTAATATACTGAAATTTAGTTTACATTTTTCCCCAAAGGAAGACTCATTCAAAAAGGATCTTTTTACTCAGATACAAGAACCTAGTTTTACAAAGCATTATATTGCATATTTAATAAAGTCAGTGCCTCAGATTATTATTTGATAAATAATGTTTAATTATATTAACTCATTATCTGATGTGAAGTAATATAAACTGTGATGCTAAAGATTAGTTTTACTGAAATCTAAAACTAAACAATAAGTAAAAAATGAGTATTTCTTCTAATTTTGAATCAAATGTTATAATGCCAAATTAATAGTAATTTTTCTTTTGTGTATGTATATTTCATATCTAAAGGTGCATATATATTCATATTTGGTAATATTGTTTCTTTTGTGTGTAATTATTTCAGATTTTATATTATTTAAATCTGAATCTATTTAGTGAATATTTTGTGAGTAATTATTTAGGTACGTCAGTCTTCCGAGAATACATGCTGATATGTAAGATTTGGAACCAAAGGGAAATATTCTGTATGACAATTTCGACTATGGTAAAGCAGTGAAGACTTTCTACCTAAAGAGAAGATACAACTTCATTGAGGACTTTTTAAGGAAGGCTGCCTCGCATTCAGATTTCATTTGGGTAACAAACCTGATGTATATACCACATGACTTCCTTCAACGGAATATTAAATTATACTCATTTTGCATTTCATTTAAACTTATTGGATTGAATTAAATTTACTTCATCGATAGCACATAAACCACACTAGAATAAATGCACTCTATAAAATTCACTATATTTGTTTACCACAGTGACACCCTGGCTCTACCTTCACTAATAGCGTTACATCTCATTCATTTTATAACTTATCAGAATGCACAAAATACACGTATATCATTTGGAGAATTACCTAACCCTCGCCACATGTTCTATTCAAAAACTATAATAAATCTAAAACGAAGTATAAAAGATATTTAAAAAAATAATAGTTTTTCACGTCCGATTCAGTATTTCTCATTGAATTAATTCAGTTCTCGCTTCACGACAAGGCAAAAATACATAAATCTCAAAATATCTGTATTAAAAGTTATGAAGTAACACTTAAACACTTACTTCCTCGACTAAATTCCAGAATGGATTAAGCATCATTCAATTCGCAATAATAAAAGAAGGCGTTATCTTTGTTGTTGTGAAGCTTAGTTTCTCTAGATTTGCAAAAAATTCTCCCATGTTCCAAATGTAAACAAATATGTCCGCCATGATAAAAATGATTAGGCTTAGCCGCACTTAAACAACGTTTAAATTGTTGACAATTCTACAAATCTTGCATGCAAATTTACTAAAGACCGGAAGATAAGAGCAACATAATTCAATCATTTTTAAAGCAAAAAATGCACAATTTACCAACATATAAGAATAAACAAACTGAGCTGATTGAGCCGAGTAACAGAGTGTGTATATATACA